>CAIIXF020000010.1:9934348-10534348 GCA_903813345.2 Owenia fusiformis
AGCTCATTTACTGGAACAAATTTAGTATTATGGAGTTCTTATTTTAAAATAGAACATGGCTTTTAATTGAAGACATCATAATTGGAGGTTTAAAACAGCTGTTAGGTTTTCAATATATACTGCTATCCAATGATGTAAATGTTTACAGAATCAATGCTCTAATTTAGAAGAATGTAATATTAGTAAACACAAACAATCAACGTGACAAATTGTAACTACTTAGTTGCAATAACAATTGTTACAGATACTAATACCAATGCCAAACACTGATCGCAAAAATGGTGGTTACATATAACATATTACTCTTCTTGGTGGTGACACAAAAATGATCTATAAATATATACTAATTTGGACCATTTTACTAGCCCTAAAACAATTGTTCATACTCACTTGGTTGACTAGAATGTAAGCTTTCTAAGAATGTCTTCCAGCTGACATCATCACAATAAGTGTCATACATATCTTCTGTGATGTCAGGTGCTACAAACTCTTGTTCTATGACATCAATTGGTGTGTCAGTCAAAGGCAGTTTGGACCTTGTTCGTCTAGCTAATGGTTCCTAAAATACATAAGTATACAATCTAAAGCTCAACTATTATTACGCCTCTGAAAAATCAACTTCCATTGCTATGTCAAAAATATTAAACCTGACTTGGATAGCAGGACACCCAGCACATTCAGAAACTAATCAGGTCTACATTTTCACACGACAAAACATTCCTGAAAATTTGGCATGTGCATGGATCTCTAAATATGTTAGTCTCCAAGAATGGTCATTTTAGTCTATTTGCTGTTTTTGTCTAGTAGTCTAGATGTCATTTTAATGATTTCTGTTAAACCGCAACATATACCCACTAGGGTGTCTAGCGGCCTGTTTTTATAGTGTATATTATATAAGAATTATGAAATAAATAAATTGAATTGAATTGAATTGAATATATTGAAGATCGATGTAGATGAGAGAGAAGAAATGTTAAATTTACAACACTATTCATTGTTTATTAATGTTCATGCTTCATAATCAATCAATAAAAGTGTTATTTTACCTGTGATTCAGACCCAGTTTGGGAAAGTTCAGAGAGGAGGTTGCGCTCAACATGTGCTTTACTAGCAGACCTAAAAGCTGGAGTCTGAGGTGGTCCCATAATCTGAAAATAAACATAGGCCCGTCACTAATGATACTGATTGGGGAGGCGCAATAATAGCACCAAATGACCAACAACCATATTTAAATGTTATAACAAGGGATAATAAACATGACAAATTGTCACCAACAGTTATTGGAAGTTGTAAGTTGTTAGACGCTGAACCCAAAACGTTGACTGCCCAATGCCAAACACCAACTGCCGAATACCATCAAACAAAAAATTTAGAGACTATTAATATCTCACAACTTCTGGTGTGGACAGAAAAAACTGATACTTCATAGAACAATTGCTTTCAAATTCAATATATCTGATATATTTTTTGTGTTGTCAAAGTTGGGTTGGGCGGACTATTGATCTGACTAGGTACTTACTGTAGATTTAGGAGTGTTTGATTCCTCAGCTATGGTCCTCAGTGTGCTACTAGGTGTGGTAGGTGTTAGTGGACAAGGGGAACCAAAGTCACTTCCAGGTTGTGAGGACATTACACTTTCACTGTCTACATCACTGTCATCCATCTAGAAAATATTGCAGTGAATAACATTGCTTACATTGCTTACAACCAGACATAGTGTGAAAGACAATTCAAAGTATTTTTTTTAAATTGTATCATATATTTATCTAATATTCCTTCAGTGCCCACAGAAAATCTGTCAACACCTTTGTCATTCAACAACAGTATGGAAACAGACCATATCTTCAGACTTTACATTGACAAATGTCAAACTGTTTATTGAACTCATTTGCTCTTATTTTAAAAATAGATTTCTTTTTTCATATATTTTATTGCAAATTAAATGGGCACTCTGAGCCTTTGTTTACTTTGCTGTACAAAAAAATTACACACATCCTACCCCTTAATTGTTTTTGATATGAAGTTTGATATGAAATGTATAATAAATTGATAAATGATACCTCAACATCATCAGCTTCTGGGTTATAATCCTCCTCCTCTTCATCACTGAATGTCATGTCTAAGAATGGGGCAGTCTTCTTAACACCTGTCACTTTCTTCTTGGGTGAGTTAAGCCACGGATGGGGGATCTAAATTAACATGAAAAGAAGTGTCTCACATAGTTATGATAGACTTTCAGGGTTATATCCAATGATAATGCAGGAATGACATAATATGTTGTCAAAAGCATACTTCACAAATTTTAAATGGAACTGCCGATTTTAAGAAATACTTACATAGTGTAAATCTTAAACAACTGTTTATATATTCAAAAGAAAACAGCACAAGGAAACACAAGAGTAGAAAAGTATAATAGTTCTTTATCATTTATGCATCAAGTTAGTATAGTTACCTCATCTCCCATGACTTGTTTCACCTTTGACCTTGTCATTTTGAGTTCATAGTTTGATTGAATAGGCTCCTCATCGTCATGGCTTGACTCTTCCTCATTCTGGGCATCCTTCAATGTGTTCTTTAACATCTGAACAACACTCTTGTTGGAGATAACTTCCTATAACAACAATGTCAGCTCAATAAGTTTTGGTGGACTTATGGGGAGTGATGTTTTATGTGCGTTCTGGCTTAGTGGATAGTATTCTACCTGTACCAAGCCTTCCCCAAAGGAATATATAGTGACTGTGGGTGACTTAATTTTATATACTCATAATATGCATCATAATAGCAAGGCAAAATCTATCTTAAAAAATGTGTGCACGGCGCGGCACTCTTCAAATTTTTTCCATATCACACAATTATTAGTCATTTGTCCAGGAATTATGTTTGACACTGCAATTAAGCACCTTAAAATATAAAACTTACCCTTATAATTGTCTTAACATTCAGAGCTGTAAGATTGGATTGCTGTGCATGTTTCTCAATTTTTCTGTCAATGACATCATCACCCTCAAATATCTTCAACCCAGTGTCATCATCGTCATCATCATCGCCTTCAACATCTTCCCAGTCAGCACTATCATCAGAGTCTTCATGTAAGGGGATAGGGGTAATATTTCTTGGTTTCTTGCTGTTACTTTTTAAAGGAGTCTTCTTCCTGTAAAAAAACAATAACTTCTTGTCATACTGGTTTTGAACTTTAAAGTAGTTTTATTGATCTTCCCTTATTTTCATTCCATCTATTTTTGGTCAAAATATCTCAATATTTTACACTTTTGGCAGTGTGCAGATTTTCAACTGGGGACATGTAACTTTCAGATTTTCAACAGGGTGGTGCACCCATTTGCTACAATACTAGGGAGGTCACAAGTTTTCTATCTTCATATTCTCATAAAAAATGTTACTTGGGCAGAACTTGACAGAGACATTATAAATGTGGCTAATTTTGCAACATTCCATTCATTTTTATGTTTTTAGGCATTGCAATTGGGATATTATGATATAGTCATTTCGATTTGTGCTTTCTGAAATATTTTTTCAAATTGTAAATGCAGTTGAATCTGTTATTCCTATGGGCAAACTTCAAAGGCTGTGGGGGACCCCTAAAACTTGACTAAAAAATTTGAAAAAAATCACAGGTAATATTTACCCCAAAATACAACTCGATTCACGTAGGGAGCATAACATTTCAAATTACTTTGAGCCACCCTAGTATCTACCTTGGTGTTTTCCTTCTCTTGGATGTTTTATTATGCTTGACAGGAGTCCTATGTATTGAGGTATTCAAACCAGCACTGTCTGCATTCAAGGAAGACAATTCTGCCTGAAATAGAATATCTCATATTAGATGATGTTTTAAGGAAGGTCCATTATAATTTGAACATTTTTTATGTAAGCTTGTCCACACTGGTCCACAATGTCATTAGGCTAATAGGCTTGCCTTAATGGCAATATTGAAGTATTCTGTTTTTCATTCTGTTGACTGCCTATTTACTCACTAACTGATCATGATTTTCCTGAGCAGTCCAAATCTTGATAAAAATTTGATATACGAGTTGTGGACCACTTACAAACAACATAATAGGGTGTACTGTACATAGCAGACAAGACAATGTGAGACTATGACTTAAGATCATCTAAGTATAATACCCATGGCTTTGTTTTCTTGAGATAAATCAATCCATTATTCTTTTGAAAAACCAAATAAGTACCATACCTGCAATGCTTGTATTTCATCATGTCCTGGGTGATCATCCTGTTTACATGGTGAAGTTGCCGGTGTATCTTCAGATTTAGCAGGCGTACATTCACTTTTAACAGGTGTAATTACAGATTTAGAAGGTGTAGCTTTAATTTTTGAAAGTTGAACTTTTGGAGAAATCTTGAACATATCATCACTGTCATCACTATCACTATCCCCGAATATTTCTTTTTCAAGATCACGCATTGATTTGGTTTCAGATTTCTCCCTGTTTGATTTTGATTTGACTTTGCTTTCAGGATTACTCTCCTCATCAACTGCATTATTGACAGATTTGATTGGTGTTACTTCAATACCGCCATCAAAATCTAACTGCCTTGATGATCCCATAGGTGTTCCTTTATTAGATGGGTATTTATTAGGTGATGCAAATATTGACTTCATTGCGCTAATATCCAGTTCTTTTGATGGATCAATAGTTGAAGTTGGAGTAGAGTGTGACAATTCTAAAGATGATTTAACAGGTGTAGTGCATAGCTGAATTTGAGGTTCATTAGATTGTATTTTACTTTTATTTATCATAGAGACATTAACAGTTGGAGAATGCTCTGCAGATTTGGCAGTTTTCGGAACGATTAATTTCTTATCAATCTTTTTACTTTTCTGTCTTTCTTTTATTGATTTATGTTTCAGATTAATCTTCGATGATAATGTTTTTCCATCTTTGTCACTTTTTGTACTTTTTGTTTTATCCATTTTTGATTTGGAGGGTTTTGAAGCGTCAGTTTTTTCATCCTTTGACAATGCTGAGTTTTTATTCAACCCCTCCTCATCAACTGTTGCGTCTGTAGATGTCGCTGCTTTCGGTGACTTGCTGACTAATTTCAATGTTTTTACAGGCTTTGCGGTTTTAGTCTTCCCCATTGTTGACCTTTTGGTATCTTTCTTTTTAAGTTTAATCCGGATATTCCCTTTCAAGCTTGTAGTTTTCTTACTGCCTGTTGCTTTCTCCATATTACCTTTCAGTACCTGAATAACACAAAAGTAATATTTAGGTGCATAAATAAATTTAAGAATGTTACTGTAAGACTGTGTATATATGTATTAGACTGTAATTTTCCAGAGCAGGGGTTTATTTTGGAAAAATTCATAACGAGTGTATTTTCTAATCAATACCAAGTATGATGAAACATTTGACTAGTTCAATGAATACACCTTCAATCATTGAAATTAAATGGAATATAACACTAGAGAGATGTCGAATGATTTTGTCTGTGGTATCCACAAGTTATATTCAAAAACATGTTAATCTTTATACATATTAGTATAAACCAAGTGGTTAACTAGCATCAATCATGTAACCAGGGGAGATCCGTCAAACTTCTATGTATGGGGGTTATTTCATTTGGGGCTACTTCAACCATGGGGTTATTTCAACCAATGCTGATAACTCATATTTCTATGGTTGGCCATTTTGAATTAGATCTCACCCATTTGATATTTTTCGATCTATTTCTTCAAAAACAAACATGGCGGACTGCGTAAATCAAAAATATAACCCAATGTCAAAATAACCCCATATATGGCAGTTCGATGCATCCACTTATAATACTATAAAGGATACAAACATATGGGATATTGCAAGTTGTGCTAAAGATTCCATTTATATCATTATTGCAATCAACCCCTCCCAATGTTTGCGCTATTTCAGTCCAGTTTGTCATTTAAAGGTGTCAGCACCTTCCAATTCAAGACCAAGTCAAAATTTAGTTTCATAATATAATATTATTCCCGGCCCTAGCAACGCTACCACGTTTTGTTGTTAAAAGAGAGGGCCCGGGTTTTATTACAAAAACAAACAAGCATATGTTGTTCAGTGCCTTGCTCTTTTCAAACATTGAGTGAATCGATTAAGGTACAGCTGGAAAGTAACATTTTGGTAAAAAATTGCTATACCAGCACATGTTATTTTCTGGTACAAAATAAAGTATGAAGGCATGTGTCAATTTCCTTGCTTTTTTCAGGAAAGTATCATTACATTGTTTTCTTTAAGAATATCTAGTAGGAGTTCAATGGGAACTCCAGGAAATTCTGATATTTCACACTTTCTTTTTTTCCAAATTTTCTTTCAAAGTTTCCGGACAACACAGGTGCCACCATTGACCTGTTTCCAGGTTTACTAAAAGTAGACAGTGAAATGATACTTTCCTGAAAAAAGCAAGGAAATACATACATGCCTTCATACTAAATTTTGTACCAGAAAATAACATGTGCAGGTATAGCAATTTTTTACCAAAATGTTACTTTCCAGCTGAACCTTAACATAAAACAATTGGAATAATCAACTGAGGTATCAGAGTCTTTAAGAGCTCAACTACGAGGAGTTTGCTGCAATTTCTTGTTTCAAACGTCTTTCAGCACTTGAAGTGTAACATATAGATGACATAGGGGAGGGGGAGCTTCTGTTCACTATGGTTATGTTACACTTTACTCGAGTCTCTAGCTTACAGCTAGACGAAACTTTATTGATTTCGTATGTACTGTGCTACACGCACCTACACGCACCTAGAACTCATTTTTAATAAATTTTATAAATATTTTTAAGAATATTAATCATATTTAGGATGAAGCGTTGCTTGTCTGGATTTAGATATTTCAAAATTTCATTTCGGAGTTTCAACACATGGTGAAATTTTCTCGCTGTAGCTAAAAATGGCTTCCGGTTCTGTACGTGAATAACATTTGAAATTATTCTCGCTTAAAGAAATCAAATATAACAATAGATTCAGACGGGGATGTGAGCTGGTGTTCTTCAAATCTATACATAAAGGTATATTTCATATTATTATGCCATATTTACTGTGCGTGTGACACAATGATTTACAATATTTATAATACTAAGGCAGCTCAATCTTCCTCCTCAAAGCCGGAATATAGAGAAGGCTTTGGACCGAAGTAAGTTACACTTACTCTACCTAGCTGCCGAAGGGAGAAAACTGAACTGAAGGAAGAAAATTTAGTAATGGAACCACTGATGATGATGTTTGACTGAAATGACTCTATGCACCTTTTGTTCTTTGAATGATTTTCAGATGGCAGACCTGTAGCCTAGTCTTACCACACTTGCAAAGATCGTCCGTAGAAAAATCTCGGCGGTAAAATAAAAACATTTTATTTAGATCTAAATAACATTTTCAGCAAATATATCGATAATTTTGTTATGAATTGAAATGTATATAAAAGATACATATATAGCTCATATTTTATCTTATCTATTCAACAGACCTATAAGTCAGATCCATCTAAACAGACTAAAAATGTACTTACATTCACAAATTTATTTCTGTTTTTCCGCCATTAGACAGGGTTGCGCATGCCAAATTCGTAAACATGGAACGAAATCAAAAAATCAAATTAAAGGTACAAACTCATTTGAATCCATAGTAGTCCAGTCAAAGTAACATTTGACCCAAAACTAATTGCAATAGTAATAAAATGTTGTTTTTTCAATTTATATCAACATATGAAATGACATACTAAAAATCTACCAAAATCTATTCAGTGGAACATGTAAAAAAATCATTGTTGGTACCCCCTCCCCTTGAAAAACAGACCCCCCTAAGGAAAAAATTATTTTTCAAATGACTGCAATTTTTTTTAAGTAATTTTACAATTTCTTGCTTGTAATAAGGTATTCCAATCTGTGTATCTCTTTAACTTTGGTATTCAGAGTGAATAAGAATATTTTTAACCCTTATTCATCTGAAATTTTGCATTAAATGCGCACGGTAATTTTATGTGAACGCCATTATATTCCAAAAAAGAAACTCAATCATGTATAAAAAAAATCCCAGTTTTACCTTGTTATGTAATCCATACATATACAAAGCAAGAGAATTTTGCATTCATTAGTTATTGAGAAAAAAAATCATAACTTTCGAAAAAAAATATTTTAAATTAGGGGTAGGCCTTCATTCGCTTCACTTATTCTTAAATCACTGGGAGAATTTAGATTATTAACCCATAAGGACTTTATAATGAAATCATATATATATAATGTATGCCTTAAATATAATATAAATATATATAAAGTCATAATTTTTTAAAACAAATTGAAAAATAGGGATAGGCCTTCATTTGTTTCACTTATTTTTAAATTACTGGGAGAATTGAGACCAATAACCCTTATGGACTTGAAAATGAAATCTTATTAATAATATATACACTATAAATATGATATAGGTAGCTGTGTAAGTAGCTGATTAAGAAGCTTAGTGGGTTGCTGATCAAGTTCGCACCATTGACTTAACATGAGGATATCATCAAGTCGATTTTTCGAGATTTCAAAACATCAAAGAATCTAAACTCAAAGTCAGATTTCAGAAATTTTGCAGTATTTTGACACCTAAAACATTGCATTCATTTAGAACTTGTTGTTCTGACCTATTTTCCATACAAATCTCAAAAGTAGGTTAAGATACCCTCTAACTGCATGAGGCTAAGGCTATTAGCATATTCTTGGCTACCAGTACATCGAACCTCGAAGAATATTATGAAAGTGTAGTGTCAGAATCGCAAAAATATGACCTTGGCTTTTCAGTGTCAAAATTGTGAATTCAAGTAGCTTTCAGTAAATTTAATTGTATTTAGTCTGAATTTCACTGGTGATGCATTCAATTTGGGTTTGCTTTTTCTTGTGACTGATGTATAATTTTTTACTTTGTTCTGAACAAGTTTTGGTCCTTACCCTTTAGCACTAGTGCTTACATATTCCAGTCATACTCTTATAGTTGTTATGCGGAATATGGCATATATTCATGGTTGTGCGATATTTGCAGTATATGGCATATTCCAATGGTGAGTATGGCATATTCCGCTGTGAATATGCGATACACTCAACTGCGGAATATGCCATATACAGCAGATGAAAACGTTATACAAAATGCATCGATTTGATTGTTTCCATTTAAAGTTCTCATTGGTTAGTGTGTATGCCATATACCGCGGGTGAATCTGGCATACACCGCAAGTGGATATGCCATATTCGTTGCGGAATATAACATATATTTGTATCGTGTTTACCGCGTGACAATATTAACTTTTACAATACCAATCAACATTGTGTCTAAATATATTAGTACAATGTAGAACAAGGCACAGGGTTAACCACCATAGCAGCGTGGGCTTGTTTACCCAAAAAGCAAGATGACCACCAAAATGTCTATCAGCTGTAGAACATCTTACCATGTAACATGTGTAAAGTTTTGAAGTTAATCCATTAAGTGGTTTTCATGGAATGCCAATGACAAAATTAATCCAAAACTTCCAAAATGGCCGCCACAATGCAAGATGGCCACTGAAAGGGGACAAGAATGCAAGATGGCTTCTGAAAAGATTTTTAGATCTAGATCTTCTTACCATGTAACATGTGAAAAATTTGAAATAAATATGTTGAGAGATTTTTGGGAATTGTGATGGCAAGATTTATCTAAAAACTTCCAAGATGGCCGCCAGAATGCAAGATGGCCACCGAAAAGTGAATCAGCTCTAGAACTTCTTTCCATGTAACATTTGTGAAAATTTGAAGTGAATCCATTAAGTGGTTTTCCAGGAATCGTGATTTCGTGAAAAATGCAACACCACCCACCCGCCAAGCAGACAACAGTATTGTACCTTTTTAGGTGCGACAAAATACACATCATATGATGTCATAAAAAATTAGCAAACGAGCTAATTTGCATATGGGCTAATTGCATATTTATTGCTTCATTATGATACAAATATGAATTTGAGTCGAGGAATAATGAGTGGAATTTGCCTAATATCGTATTACATCTATTAACAATATTCAAATGGTTGCTATGGAAACTGGCATTTGACATGTTTGGTAACAAATTTGAGACTGGGAAACAAGTGGATTTGAAAAGATTGGGTCATTAGTTTTACAACGGTACCTTATTTGTGCCCTTTCCTCTCATTTGTACAAATTTCATTTTCCGACCTACATTCTAGTAGCCTAACCATACGGTATCAAAAAGTTTATTTCTCAAAATTCAATAAACCTATCATTTCAATATTACAAAGGAATAATAAATGTAATGTTGGTCCATCGTTATAAAATTATAGGACATTTTCTAGAAGGTCCTATTATGATAAAAACACATATTCAAATTATTATATGCGAAATTTGAGAGATTTTTTCAATATTTTCTGGGTTTGTAAGGGTTAAAAAGAAGACAAATGAACTTTTTCTTGGTTAAATTAATATTATTATCTAGGAAAAACAATATCCAATTGTGGTCAAGCTAAATTATGTAAAAATAAGACCTCAACTTTAAGAAATATGTTTTTTAGTCCTGCACTTATGAATTGAAGGGGGTGGGGTAGGGGGTATCTTCGATTCAAATTTTAACATTGTTCCACTATTTCGATTTTGGTAGATTTTTAGTATGTATTTCAAGGTTAATAAATGTAAATAACTAACCTATTTTGATTTCTATTGCAATTTGTTTTGGGTTAAGCTATTTTTCTCATTAGTTTGACTGGGCTATAGCCTAATTCCAACCCGGGAATTCCAACACGGGCCAACCAGGAAGGTTCCTTTCAATTCTAAAATGAGTTGTAAACCATAGATCTATTTTTAAACAGTTTTAAATTATATTATATTCAAATTCTATTACTGTTAAATTACATGTATATATCTGCTTCATATGGGCCCATTAGCCTTTTTGCAGATTATTGACATGGACATATGTACACTGGAGGACCCCCCCCCCCTTTGTGAGCCCAGAAAAAATGTTAGGGTCCCAAAATTTTGAAGGGCCTCAAAAGGGGGGCATAATGTTGGCCACCATATGGCTTTTTAGACCAAATTATAAAAAATGGGCCTTAAATTTTCAAAAGTTGCGCCCAATTTTTGGTTTAAGGGACCCAAAATTTTTCATGACTTTGGGTCCCCCTTGTTAGATTCTGGATCCCCCAGTAGAGGCTGATTGTGACAGTGTGTATTCTCTATGTGTCTATGTCTAAATGATAATCAATTTGTTGTATAGAGAAAAAAACACAAATATCATTACATGTCTAACGAAGTGACAAATGATTATCATCATGGAAGGACTTATTAAAAAATGTGAATTTATTTTGCTGAAAAAGCCCTAAAATATTAGTTGTTACTCACTGGTGGATCCAGGAGCTAACAAGGGGCCCACATTTTAAATGTGAAAAAAATTCTGAGCACCTAAATCCAAATATTGGGCCCAAATTTTAAAATTCCCATTTTTGATAACAGCCTAGAAAAGCCCAAAAAAAGGCCAAGTAATGTCCAAAAAGGCCCACTAATTGAGGCTATACCAAATTTTTAGGCCCAAAATATTTTCTGGTCTCCTCTAAGGGGGGGGGGGTGGACCCCATGGTAAATTATGATATGTACAACTTTCAAAGTCATATTTTTCAAAAAATGTCTGTTTTTTTCAAGTGACGAAAAGTAATATTTGAATGATAAACTCTATTTACAAACTTTACACAGGGCCTTTAACTAAACTGCGTATTCGACTAATTTGATGGATTTGACGAAGTACTGTGACCTATGCAAAAGAGACCGCGATTAGCTGTTTCTTTCAAGAGTAATCAATTTTAGTTCAATGTCGTCTTCAATGGCCATGAATCCAACTTCACCGCGTTCTGATCGACGGGAACCGAGTATACAGGCGATACAGAAGTAACGTCAAAGGTGTTGCCATATCAATAACTTCACTATAATCATTTTTAAACTTGGTAAAAATATTTCCCCAACATCACATATGATGCCAAACACGCCATTAGTTGATTATTAAATTTTCTGAGAGAGAGTTCAGCCAACCATCACAATGCCAAATATGTGTTCGGGAAAGATGAATGTTTTACTGCACAGTGTACTGGGATAATGCCTCAGCACACACGCCCATCCTGGCATCCAGTGCATTGGGCGAGCTGAGCCTGCCATAACTTGAGCATGTCCCATATTCCCCTACTTAACAACACGTGACCTTTGCTTACATGGTGAACTAAATGGAAGCTAATGTGAATCAGTTTTCAACTAGGATGAAGAATCTAGGTTTTCAAACTTATGACGATTTAAGAAAAGATGTGGGAGCATTCCAAAAAATGAACTATCATGGAATTCGAGATCTGTTCGCAGATTGGGTACTATGGTGAAAATATATTGCGTGGTGGTGGCAATTATGCAGAGTAATAATATGTAAACAATTGAGCAATTAAATGCTGATGATTTTAATATTACAAAGTGTTTCAAACTAACATAATATTGTCTTAAATTTTTCATTCCATTTTCTACCAAAATAAGTAATTTGCCCCGGATGGCGTCACATCGGGTTACCATAAAATGAACCAATGAAAAGATTAGGAGTATTGTTTTTGAGATATTAACTCAGTAATGCTTGGGGAATAATTGTACCAATTGCAAGTTTCAAGATGATTAGTCAAGTAGTATTGAAATGGCAATACTTTTGACGTTACTTCTGGACCACCCTGTTTATGTGACGGTCTACGAAAATTTAAAGGTACATTTTTGATGGAATACTGTTGTTTAACCGTATACATTTTTAAGTCCACAACGATCACAAATAGAAATAAACTAAAAAATCTTTACACTATATCGTCATACTGATGGAGCCGAGAGAACGTTAATGCTTCAATCTACATCATGATCATTCTTGAAGATCGGGCTTCGCTAGGAAAACTTACCCTAAAGCCTTGGACTAAGAATGATCGTGAGCTTTTAAGAACAACTTTGTAGGCAGAAAAAGACTGCGTATCATACAGCATCGAGTGGAATCTGTTCATGTCACTTACAAAGATGTAACCGGGTACGTTTTTGGAATTCATCCAGTGTAAAAATAATGCCCCTGCCTTCCCCCGAGTGGAGCTTTGAAATCGGTGATTATAAAACCTAGAGGGAATCTAGATCAAAATCCAAGCTAGTTTTTCAACGTAGAATAATAATTGACAATGGCAGTATGCTTATACACGTTCACGTAGATGTTCCCTTAAAAACGTGTAGCTTAACCTCGCTAATGTGTTTCGAAATTCGAAAAAAAATCAACACTCTATGAAAAAAGTCGTTAAGCTCGAGAGAAACGTGAATTGGCCAATGTAAATTTATTCTTGAAAATGTTGCAGCTCTAAATAAGAAGGAAAACAAGACTCCAAGAAAGAAGTGTAAAAATTAATGGTGGTTGGAATTTTTAAACTCAGAGAATAATGGGGAGTATTCCTTTTAAAATGGCATACTTTTTGTTATCGTTTGTTATCAATTTTTACATGAAACCTCCAAAATACATATTATTGTTTTTTTGTCCCTAGATCATGGCATATATAGGTCCAATATAAATAAACTAAAGAATCAATGATAATGGAGTACGGGGAGGGGTAGCCTAAATGTAATCTATAGGTAAGGCAAATATAAATACGTGAGCCAAAAATGATTACACCTTATTTTCGGTTTCATTTGAAAAAATGTCTGCGTTGGCATTTTATAGAATAAGGACATGCAATGTTTTACGGGTTACTGAAAGCGTCAAAGCCTAGCACATTGGGTTCTGAATAGGAGAAACATAGTTTTGATACTGATAAGATCTAAATGACCAAAATAGGCTTTGACAAGAGTCCATCATTTGAAATGAATGACAGGTACTTGATGGCAACAAGGCTTGTAGAGCCAAAATTGAAAGATTTTCACTTTTTCTGAGCTATCAGGGGAACGTTTAGCTTAACATCTTCTTTGTCAGACCCATTTTTTAAAATGTACATGCCTACACGTATTTATTTTAGCATTTACAGAGTAAATTAAGTTTAAAGTTTCCCGTAAGTGGAAACTTAGATATCCTCCATTTTAAGATTTTAACTGCAGGAATTTCAGCTGAAATAACGTTCATTCAGTTTTTTTTAAAGATAATGAAAATCGATGTTAGCCTCGGTGAAATATCCAAACTTCGAAATATTTTCATACTAGGTCCATGGGATACGTCTCTACACTACTGACACTTCAACCTTTAGACTTCTTATGAAAACATTTACATTTAATGGTATTTTGATTGGGTATCCTGATTGGTTAGAAAAGATCAATGGATTGTAAAATACAAAATCAAATTATTGGAAAGGCCCCGGGAAAGGCATGGATGCACTACGGTGCAGTGAGCATTCGAGACGAAAACAAACCCACGTGTATTTGTTTACAACCTGGCGTGTCGTGGCCTATTTATCAGAACCAATCAAATTCACGTTGCTAGTCACTCCGTTAACAAGTTATGAAAAAATAAAATGAAGCGAAGGCTGGCTCTCTGACGTAAAAGGTTGATATCTACATAACAATGAAAGTGAGTATTTTTCTTGCAGAATATATGATTCGTGTAAATATTTTCTCTATTTTGGTATTCGAAAATGCCCAAATTTTGGCTAAGAATACATTTTATATGTCACTCAAAGTTCACGATTTCGGAAATTTTTAAAATTATTTCGTCACGTCGGACATGTCCAATGTCAAAGAATGTGAATCACTCGAATACAATAATATAATTCAGCGCATCCCAAACAAATTGAATGATCAATTTATATATGTGCTTTTACATAATAACGCAGATGCGAGTAGGTAGTTACCAGATTCACCACGAGATGCCTCTTTCGGGTCAGATAGCATGGCGATCTATAGTAGAAAGTTCCCTTTAACTTAAATTACATCTATTTGCGTAGTTCAATTTTCATATAACCCTTATGTATCAAATAGTTATGCAAATAAAAATGTGTCCAGTAAAAGAAAATGTTATCTGTCCAATACAAGATAAGATAATTCACTTTTTGTGATTTTGTAACATGGGGTCTATGGGGGATCAACTCGAACAAGAAGTCACATTTTTAAAAAAAATTAGATTTTTGAAGTTTATAGACAATTTTCGAAACCATATTTTTAGATGTACCTTTACATGCATATTTCAAATATGACATCACTTTGACTGAATTTTGAATATTTAATGACGTAAATCAAGATTATTTCTACTCGCATCTAGTCTATTGAGTAGGGACTATCACTCAGTACCAGGTTCGGTCCACGGGGAGTCAGTCACCCCCTACTGTATATAGACCAATAGAATATTGGTCTAGTCTATAGGGTAAAGGGGTGTAACATTGACGTGTAGGGTAATGTCGACATAAGAGACAGGATAATATAGTCCTGGCAATTAATAATGACTTAAAAATTAAGATTTGCCAAGGAGCCATGTTTAATATAAGCTATTATTATATCACTGTCATATTCTTCACTCTCTGATTGGCCCATGTCTATGTAAAAAATAACAAGCAATATTCAACAGAAGTCACCTGACTTCCATTGAATATCATAAGATATTCACCAGTCACGACTTAGTCCAAATAATTTAAATTTTATATATCCCCGGAAGTATATAGTATGTTATGATTAACGAGACATCCATAATTTTTTATTCTATTAATGTGAATGAGGAATATAACAGTAAATTATAAAACAAACATTTAATTCTATTTATAGTGAATATCTGTGACACTTTCACAAGATGATATTCCACTAGCCCTTGGGGCTTCTTGGAATATCACTTGTGAAAGATGCACAGGTATTCACCTAAATAGAATTAAATATTTGTATAATATTTAATTTGATGATGGTAAAAACAAGATAAAGCTCTCAAATAATCTTACTATTGTCAGGATTAATATTACTGTAGAAAAATGGTGTAGTCTTATTACTTTAAGCTGGGAATGAGAGATTGTATCTCCAAGAAGTTTGTTTTTACATCTATCCAGAGAATAACTGAAGAACTAGTGGTTTGATTTTCTTTGTAAAGTATTTGGTAGAAAGTTTGACCTTGCTTGTATTTCTCTATCACAAACTTTTTGCATCTCTTGAATCTTTCAATGTCACATTTAATAGAATGAAAATCATTTTTGGATACAATGTTTTTTGTGATATTTTTAGACAAATAAATGGTTTTGTAACATTTTCAATACTAATGAAATACTAGGTAAATGTTATAAGCAGTAAGTGCCAAATTCTATTGAAAAGAAAAGCAAAGAAATCTGTTGACCCAAGTGGTGTCAATTTACAGCTACAGCATTTACCTGTTAACTGAGGTTTTTCATCAGTTGAAGTTCGTTAACCTGTGGGAAGTTTAACTTGATGATTTCAAAGGAGACCTTGAAAGTTGAAAAAAATTTGAAAATATTATTTATCCCATACTTGGACGTGTTACAGGTACATAAAGCAGGTTTGTAAAAACTTATATTTTCATCAGCGTTAATAATCAAAGATTCGAGAAAATAAATGTGGATGAATATCTGAAAGAACAGGAAAATCTGGTCACGAAAACAAAACTGGACATGAATATTTTAAAATATTTCCATGGTTGAAAGAAATAGCCGGTTCAGACCTACGGCCCTCGGGCAGATATATTATATTGGCCTCGGGATAATCCCAATATCCTGAACCTCATATAGGATAATCTCTATATATCTGTGTTTTTTACATTCACCAAGCTTTACCATCTTGGCCCCATAGCTTTACTACCTTTGAATAAACATATAACAGAGAGAGCTGCATCTGACTTCTGTTAATTTTAATTTCAATAAAAACAACAACAACAACAAAATTGACAACTTTTAAAGTAAAATACATATAATTTATTCATGAAACAGTGCTCCAATTATAATACCTATGAGTAGCTCTGACACTTGAAAAAAACAATTACCCTGCAATGTAAGCATGGTTGAAACAGAATAATACAGGATCAACAAATTATTAGTAAAAATGCAGACCAGTCAATGCACTATTGGCGGTTAACCAGTTAGCACCATTAGTTGACAAATATTCCAACATTTTCACATTAAAGGGATGCAACGAGATTCTCATTGTGAGATTTGAATCCATACAATTGTGGCGATTTTACTACCCCTAAAGCAACATTAAATGTTGTTTTTGGCTCACACAGTGAGCCTATGGGATCGACCAGGCGTCCGTCCATCCGTTGGTCCATCCGTCAACATTGGCTGCACAAATTAAAACTGCTATTCGGATTGAGTCATATCCACATTCATTTTATGGATATCCATAATGCCTATCATCGCCATTTCCCAAGTTTGCCCGGTTTCCGAGAAATTGCTGATTTGGACGTCAAAAATTCACATTTTCTGTAAATACTAGACACTTTGTTGAAGTAGAACTTTCAAATAACTTGCAGTAGTTGCTGTGGAGGGATCGTCTGCCTGACTGCCATGGGGTCTCAGGCTTAAACATGAATTTTAGATCCCCATGGTAGATTATGTTATTAAAAAGTTAAAAAGGAAAACAAACATTATTACAAACGTTACTCATTGCACGGATTAAGTTATTTCTACTAAACCTCTGAGATTTTCTTTGTGTTTTTATCAAAATAGTGTAATCTCCCAGTGGACAGTTCTGGTGAACCTACCCCATGTTAGAATCTGATTTACACCCATACCCACTAAAAGATGAAAAATTAGCATATTTTGGCCAACTTTGTACAAATAATAATTTTCGCAGGGACTGTGGCTGGTGCGTGCTAGTTTGACGTCACACAGATCAAGTTCCTGCATATTCACCAACATGGCCTTCAAAAATAACCGGAAAGGGAAATGAAGAGCCAAATTTTACTTTCATTGTCAGTTTGCATTTCCTTTAATGCATTAGTTTTTCATGATCATGTTTCATTGACCTTAGATTTCATAATATTTAATCTTTGCAATTGTGTTATTTGTAAACAATTGCGTAAATTCTCTTTAGGATATTCTGGCAGGCAATTTCAACATATCTTCTATACATTGCATGGTGCCAATATCCAAAATGAAAATATGCAAACATATAGTTCACTTAGATACCTGTAAGATGGATGGGAAATTAAAACCAGGTACTTTCACAGTATTTATTAAGAATTATTTTTCTGTATTACACTGTTTTCATCAACATTTAGTTTTTATTGTTTGCTTTGAAATTTGTAGATACAGTGTATACGAATAGTTGGTTACAAATCTTCTACTTTGGTGGGCATTTATGTCTCTTAAATATTTTATACTTCATATTTCAGCACTGAAAAAGCCAACAGAATTATGTTAAAGTGAGCATTTATGACTCTTACATATCTTATACTTCATATTTCAGCACTGAAATAAGTCAAACAGAAGTATGTTAAAGTGGGCATTTATGACTCTTACATATCTTATACTAATTGTTGATGTTTCAGCACTGAAAAAGCCAAACAGAAGTATGTTAAAATGGGCATTTATGACTCTTACATATCTTATACTAATTGTTGATGTTTCAGCACTGAAAAAGCCAAACAGAAGTATGTTAAAATGGGCATTTATGACTCTTACATATCTTATACTAATTGTTGATGTTTCAGCACTGAAAAAGCCAAACAGAAGTATGTTAAAGTGGGCATTTATGACTCATGGGGAAGTATGTGCCAGTCATCCATGGGAGGTCATCATGGGCATGGTTACCTTGGCAACTGTTGGGATGTCATTCGGTCTCATCCCAGGAGATAATGATCATGATGATCGACTTTGTGGCCTGAATTTTGTGTGCTCACAAGGCAAGGTATGATGTGTTTTTGCAATCATTCATTTATGCATTTGATTATGTTAATTGATTAATCAACTAACTTACCTACTAATTAATTAATTAAATAACTTAAATGAGGACTAATTGAAACAATAAATCTTAACAAATTCAATAAATGAAGTATAATATGTTGATAATAAACATTGAATTCATAAATAATACATTTCAGTCAGAAAAGTTAAAATGATAACCCTTTAATACTTTATTATATGTATTGAAGATATGTTTGTTGAATATTTGCAGTACACCCCTGAGACTGACTTAATAATCCTCCCTACAATAACACGATGCGTTGCGGTCATCTATTTCTATCTACAGTTCAGGAACCTCAAGAAAACAGGCTCAAAATATCTTCTTGGTAAGTGTTAGAGTGCACCTTACATGAATATCTTTAAATACTAAATATCTTGTTAATTATTGTTAATTTAATAAGGGTATATTACAACATCATTTACAAATTTAAAGTCAGATATTTTGGAAAATATTCTGTCCCTCAGAAAATTGTGCAAGGTAGCAAATCAAATATTTTATTTCATGATAGTACTAATGATCACATCACTAGTTAGAGTTCAATAAACGCGACTTGTATTTGCATAACATTGCAAACTACCTGAAGCAAATATTTACAAAACAAGTTTCTTTACAGAAATGTTATCGCTGTGACAATATTCAATGTTGATGTATTATCCCACCAAATAAAGTTCAGGATGCATATTATATAAAGAAGCTGTTCATCTGGGGGTCATTAACAGAAACTTAGTAAAGTTACAAATCAGCAAATCAATTGTTGTAACCATGGATATAATGAGATGACGTCACAGTTAGAGAACAATGGATTTTATGAATTCTTAACTTTAAGAAGTTTCTGTAAATGCCCCCCAGGTCATTAGTCTGTTCATTCATTTGTCTGTGCTTTCTTTTGTGTTCATGGAATCTTTGATAACTGCCATTTTCACAAAAAATGTAATTTTTATAACAATACCAGTTATCACATTTGGGTCAAATTTAATAGGCCTTCTCTTGAAGAATTTTTTTTTCTAATGCATAAGGCAGAAAAAATATTGTTCAAATATTTCATATCCCAGAACTACCCATACACTTTTAGTGTTGATGACACCCATACCAGTACAGTGTATTATTAAACTGTTTTTTATTGTTTTTTCAGGAATCATAGGAGTTTTCACAATTTTATCAAGCTTTGTGTTTAGTTTTGCTGTTGTAAAAATCATGGGCAAAGATGTCAATGGCCTCAAGTAAGAAAAATAGTTTTCACTTTAATTTTATGCAATCATAAATTTTGTACATTGCAGATATCCTTGCATTACTCAAAAATATTGATTCCAAATATTAATAAGTCTTGAAATCTGTTTAGTTGTATATTTTCTCAACTCTGGACAATTACTAACATGATTAAACAAATTTGATTTTACACATATGTGTTTTCCTTTTAAAAAAACATGATTTTTGCAGCCTGATTGCATATTTTTTATCTGCACCAAATTACAGTTTTGAAACTAATAATATATGTAATATTTCAGCGAAGCCCTGCCATTCTTCCTTTTACTGGTAGATGTTTCACGTGCCTGCTCTCTCGCAAGATACGCACTAAGGTCTCGCACCCAGGAGGAAGTTCGCAAAAATATTGGCTATGGGATGGCCGACATTGGACCAATCATAACCCTTGACTCATGTGTTGAGTTTCTAGTGATTGGTGTTGGAACAATATCAGGTTTGAACGTTTGTGTTATTTGAGATCCAGTTAACTAAGTTCACACCAACGGTGCTTTGATGAAGCTTTTAAGCAGCGTGCAAAACTGCTTTGCACGCCGCTATAAAGCGCCATCAAAGTGCCGTTGGCATTAACTTAGCTTTAGCAAATTTCATGCAATAGATGTGACAAACTACTCTTTTTTCACTTTATTCAGTTTCACTTTATTCAGTATTGTATGGAAATCTCTCATTTTACACTAACCATTGGATACTTATTTCTCAGTTATTAAAAGTGAAAAGGTCTGTATTGTTAGAGCTAAAGATTAGAACCCATGTCTACAAAGTATTAACTATAATTGTTTAAAAGACCAACTGCACTTATTTTCACCCAGTTTAGGACATACGTGCATTGAATTGATGTTTTTGCAGGAGTACCCATCCTACAGACAATGTCCTGCTTTGGTTGTCTCTCGGTTATTGTCAACTATATAGCATTCATGACCTTCTATCCAGCCTGCTTGGCATTGGTTTTAGAGGTAAGCTACACTCCGTATGTATTCATAGTTTTCAAAATTTAATTTTGATTAAGGCTAATTTTCCAGGGGCCTAATTAAAAAGGAATTTGAGGTCAATTCTGAAATATATAAACTCTTGTGGCTATTTGTACTTATTTATGAATTTGCAATTTTAAGAACAGTCGGGATATTTTGTTTGACCAATTTTGGATTTTTCTTGTCAGAAGAGAGTAATAAGGAGAACTTTTGCACCTAATTGACTTAAAGACGATACATCTTTACTATAATGTATATCTATACAATTTTCTTTGACGTTTAGATTCTGAGAGAGGTAAATGATGGTCAACCAATCTGGCAGATAGGACAGGTCTCTGCACTGAAAGATGATGGAGAAAAACCAGACCCTGTAACACAAAGGATAAAAATGATCATGGTAAGATGATATGAGGTAATTAAGCTCAAAGAATTTAACCTGCTGTGAAACGTGTCTGAAGTGACTTTGGTGTTAGAGAGAATAAAGTTATTTAAACTAAAAATTCACAGTTATACTTCTGTCTTGTATAATATTTCATTATTTGCTTTATTGTTTGTACCAGTATCTTATTTGTTATATTCTTATAAGCCACATTTCTTTTGATTTATTCTTTTAAGCCACATTTCATTTGATTTATTCTTTTAAGCCACATTTCATTTGTTTTATTCTTTTAAGCCACATTTCTTTTGATTTATTCTTTTAAGCCACATTTCATTTGATTTATTCTTTTAAGCTATATTTCATTTGATTTATTCTTTTAAGGTGGTATTCCAGTAAATAACTTTGCTGATAAACATATATTTTTTATGTGCTTATTTTGAAGTATATTCAATTCCTAACATTTTGGTACCAAAAAAATATAGGGTCACCGTGGAAATTTTCGAGATACACATCCGAGAAAAAATGTGGTTTTACATGATTTTTCCTGATTTGATGGATTGGGTTTTCACCATTTACATGTTATTTCAATGGGATTTTTTAATATTTGCTGACTCAACTTTGAACTACTAGTGCTGAAAATTTTACTGATAAACCTATATTTATATTTTGACATTTTGTCAATATGAATGCCTTCTTTCATATAAGCTAATAAAAAATATAGGTCACCGTGAGTTTTTTTTCATATTATGACATCATAATATGTTGGTCAATTTTTCATTATTTCTGCATTTTTGTGTATTTATGATGTTATAGCAGCAGTTCATCCATCTTGAGTATTCCTATTCATAACAAAATACTTATTTAGAATTGATACACCATATTAAACATCTGAACATATACATATATATTACCTCTATTTTTAAATCACGCATCGTGTTATAATTGAGTTAGATTAAAATTAAGGCGTTAAATATTTTGCATAGCAACCACCTAGCAACGGGCAAAATACTTCAAAATGGCTCTCAGCATCGACAATTGGCAAGATATACATTGCTTTAGCAACATTATACTTATTAAAACCCAAAGTATAATGTGTTATCTTCTCTTTCATATAGCCATATTTTGCATAGCAACTGCATAGCAACGGGTCAAAATTGTCAAACTAGAAGCCCTTATACATCATGTCACTATTTTGGCTGCATATCAGGATATTTTGAAAGTGAAAAAATCTTAAAGACCCAAGTAAGATTAAAATATGCTGAAACCCAGATAAAACCCTAGGAGTAAGGTCCTAGGGGTAAGGCTCTATTTTCTGCATAGCAACCGCATAGCAACAGGTCAATATAGTCAAAATTACTAGAAGCCATTGTACATCATGTCACTATTTTGGCTGCTAATCAGGATATCTTGAAAATGAAAAAAATTAGTTTAAAATATACCAAAACCCAGATAAGACCCTAGGTGTGAGGTCCTGATGGGGCCCTAGTGATACCCTACTACTAATAATAAATATTAGTGCATTAATAGCTCACTGATTTCTAAAAAGGATCACCAAGGTCTCAATAGGTCCTCGTTAGTATAGACGTATATGGTCTCTTTAGATCCTCATTGGGGTTTTGGGATCCCTCATTGGGATACACGTTTGGAAGAACCTTCTTTTTGTTGAAGATTATAAAATCACACTAAATTTGAGAAACCTCTGATTAAAAGTTGGAGATTCTATAGACTCAGTATGACATCAAAACATATTTAAAACCAGAATTCATATTGGGATACACTTTATAACTTGTAAATAGCCACACACATTCAAAGGGACACACAGATCCTGGTCAGTGATCAATGATGGTCACAAACAAACATAGGTACTAGAATTCTCTAAAAATTTCACAATAAGAAGAATGAATCAAGCTGAGCCATTGAACTCCAACTAAGACATTAAAAAGGAATGGCATAAAAATGGAGAATATCTATTATGTCTCTATAGTTTTTTTTTAACTTTGAAATAATAAACAAGTTCTTTAAACATGTTAGAAGATAATGTACTAGTATTTTTTATTTATCTACTTTTGAACTTTATCAAAATATAGTAGCGCACAAAAATTACCATGAGCACAGTAGGTATGAGTTTTGTGATACTATACACAGGTGATAGTCCTTGTAAGGTGCAAATATCAAGGTTGTACAATATGACATTATGTTCACTGTTTGCCCTGTTAGCTCTCCTTGTACAGGGCAAATACCAATGTGATACTATTAGTATAAGATGCTACTGTATGACTATGTTTGTTCACTGTGTGCCTTGTTAGCTCTCCTCATAAGGTCCAAATACAAAGATTGTATAACATGTATAAGATACCAATTTGTTCACTGTGTGCCTTGTTAGCTCTCCTAACAAGGTACAAATACCAAGGTTGTTGAAGTCATGTGGAAGTTGCCATTACATTCACTCTGTGCCTTTTTAGCTCTCCTTGAAAGGTTCAAATACAAAAGTTGTTGTATTCACTGTGACATTACCAATTGTAACCTGAAAATAGTAAAAACAAAGATTTTATTTATATTGTAAGTGCTTTTATGGTATTTTAAAATGTAAAGTAGAACAAAGAAATCAAACAGAAGCAGATGATAACAATGATATACTGTACATGTATGTAGCTTTAGCCATTTTACAAAGTTTATTCTCAAACTAGAAATTGGCAAATCCAGTGAGATCAGATCCCAACACACTATATTCATGAATCTATACATGTATATTATCACAATGTTATATTAACCATTTACCATATATCTTTGATTAAATTGGCAGATGTAAAAGACATACATTAGAGATGTATCAGAATTTCCACCATTGCATTTGGGTGGTGATCTTAGGTTTCAAAGGCACAAATGCAAGGCAATACAATTATATTTGAGATAATATATGTTGTATAATGTGGAGAGATCTCTAAATTATATCAATTTTGAATTCCTGCTCTAGGCAGCCATTTTCAATTTTCAGGGACACGAATCAGAAAAAACAATACTTAATAGGGATCTACTGAAAAATTCCTTCACTTTGAGTGGAGTATAATGTAGCCATGCTTTGAAAAAATCATAAAATTATTGTGAAATCCCACATAAGATGACCCTTTTTAATTTTCGAAATTTTGAAAGTAGGAATTTTCTAAATATCATAATTTGATTTTTGAGACTACACAAACTGTAAATTCAAGTTTCAAGTTCATGATTTATTAATGGTTAGCAGGTTAGACATCCATTGTGACAAAATGTTGTAGTATAATGCTCTCATTGATAATGATGCTATGTACATCAAATGAACTTGCCTATGGGATTGACTGTGTCGACTGATTTATGTGTTATTTCCCTACAATGCCTTACCATTGTTGTTTATTCCTAGTTCCATTGCTATTCTGATATTGGCGCTCGTGTAATGGTTCGAGCAAACTGTCATATATTACTACATGAAGTATTTATGATTTTCATCAGAATCAGAAACTGTTTCTTCCCTCTAAACATCATGAAGTTGAGTGTAGTAGGCTAGGCTGTACTGTAGTGATTCTGTCATTGCATAGGTACAGTATGTTCATGGTCAACTCATTCTCCTGTCGATGGCCCACTGATCCTGAAATTATAGATCAAAATATAATGCCTGGATATTGTGGTTGATAAGTTCAATATAAACCAAACTTTTTTTTCCAAATAAAAGTCACCATTTCATATCAGATTTTTTGACTCTGCCCGCGTAGGAGACCTCTTGAGTTTGAAATAGCCTGACAGTCGTTCCAGGGTATAGACATACTTCAACAAAGGGACTTCCTAGGGGGTTACATGGGCAAACCAGGGAGTTTCCTTTCAATTTTTAAATCAGTTGCAAACCATAGGCCTAGATCTATTTTTTAAATGTTAGGTTTATCAGGGGCGGATCCAGGAACAAACAACGGGGAGGGCTAATTTCAGGTCAGAGAGAAAAACTTCCTCTCTTGCGCGAAAAAAAATTTGGGCCCTTAAAACTGAAAAGTGGGCCTAACTTTTTAAATTTTGAGGCCCATTTTCTTCTAAATTTTGCCTCAAGTTGAAAAAATAAGGCCTTAGAAGGCCCAATAATGACCAAAAATGCCAACTTTTTGGGGCCTTAAGGCTTTTTTGGCCTGGAAATTTTGGGTTTGTGTAAAAAAAACGGGTAACCGGGTAGCTTGGTGACCCGATACCTAACGTTCCTAGCAGGGTTACCAACTTTCAAAGTTTCACATTTTCCCCGATATATATAGTAGCAAATTGACTTGACAGACTTAGCCTACCGAGTGCACTACTGTTCGATATTTTTTACCCTATAGGCGACAGAGTACTTTTTGAAATAATCGACACAGCAGACAGTGACGTCCATGTCACGTTGCTCATTAGTTGCGTTGTCAAAATGTTTTTTTCGATGTGAAATAACCTCAAAACGTGAGTGACATCCATAATGGCGTTCATGTACCGCATTGATCTGACGTTATTTAAATATTCAGCAAGACATCGATGGATGGAATAAAAAGTATGTTGTACTAACATGTTCGTAAAGTTTGTTAGTGTACAAAACATAACAGGGATGTTTCAATTTTACCACATTGGTTAATTGTCGAGGTAACATAAACGTTTAATTTCAACATTTTGTGGAAATGGCTTTAAGATATTTGTAAGTTAAGAAAACGTTACAAATATGTTATATTCTCACTAAATCGGTTCATTACGGACTTTATTTTAACGTTAAAAGTTAACATCGTCAAAACGTTTTTTACGACGTGAAATAACCTCAAAATGTGAAGTCTAAAATAACGTACATAAATAAAATTCGTAACCCTGCTACCGGTCACCCAGTTACCCTGTCCTCCGGTTTTTTACACAAACCCAAATTTTTTTGGCCCAATTTTTTTTCTGGGTCCAACTTAGGGTGGAGGGCATGTCCCCCCTGGATCCGCCACTGTTTATATTGTATTCTATTCAAATTCTATCACTGTCAGCAAAATACTGGCAACTTTTAATTGCAAATTGGAACGTCATGACGAATGATCACCCAAATAAATTCACTTGTAATTTTGAGATGGATTTTAGTGCTCATATGCTTACGATCACATAATATATTGCATTAATACATAACAGTAACACTACCATTTATTATTAAGATACCGAATGATCGCACAAAATACAAAAGTTCAACGTAATTTATTAGAATTTACACGTTTCAAAATGATATGCGAAAATGACAAGTCGATAGATTCTAATAGAGAACCAGGAAGTAATTTTTCTAGCTTCAAAGATAGCAATTTTGATAGATTGCAAGCAGAAAATGATATTAATTTGGTAGTTCTTACCTTTATGAATAGTTGCTATGATGTTTAATGCTACGACTCTCCTCTGTTTGCCCGATTGAGACCGAAATCGTCCCGCCACAAAGTGAAGCATTTTGTTTCTAGGTGGGCGATAATTGGTGAAAAGTTTCACAGACGTTTCAAAATTACGACAATCAAGTGTCCTATTTTTCCGTATAATTTATTCTATCACCACAAATAAACATTAACAAAGATATATCCACTCATGCTGGGTAAAGATTTTATTTATTTGAGTAATATACATCTAAATAACCAAATTACGGCATCGAAACCGAAACCAAAAGTGAGATGCGTGGGAATGATGCGCACTCGTCTTTTTTATTTACTGGAATACCATCTTAAGCCCCATTTCATTTGATTTATTCTATTAAGCCACATTTCTTTTGATTTATTCTTTTAAGCCACATTTCATTTGTTTTATTCTTTTAAGCTATATTTCATTTGATTTATTCTTTTAAGCCCCATTTCATTTGTTTTATTCAGTCTGCTGGTCTGGTGCTAGTGTATGCCAGGAGTTGGTCTGAGGTGACGTCTACCAAGAACTACACCATGAAAAATGACACGGCAAAACCAATCTTTGAACAGGAGACAGAGTGGCACTTTTACCTCCTTGGGTAAGTTCTGCTTGGAGAATTGATGAATCAAATCAAAACATGAATATGTATCTAAGTAAAAAAAACATCAAATTTTGTCAAGCTTGTAACTGAAGTGCCTTTTGAATAAGTTCAAATCTGAACACTCCTTCACGTTTGTATGTACAATTAGGTGTGAACTTTCAAAACAAAATGAATATTGTATGCCACTTTGTTGTGATGTCTGTTAAAAATACATTTTAGTCATATTTCTTAATTTAAAATTTAACAGGCAACAATAGCATTATTAGATACAGTAATTTGCTCAAATGTTTTAATATGCCGTTGGATTTAAAAAAATTATTTTTGGGGTGATTCTGTTACAGTGATTGTTAATTTATGAAATGTTTAATTTGTTTAGGTTCGCCAAACTGGACCGCTACTATATGATTACTGCTATATTAGGTATTGTGCTCCTTCTGAAATATTTACTCTGGGATCGAGATTTTCATGAGATAGATAACACCACAGAGCTTGTAGCAAAAGATGTAATAATTAAAGATGAACCAACATTTAAACCCACAAAAGTAAATCAAGGTAGGCACCATGTACCACTGAATAAAGCTATAGGCTGATTCTTAAAAATAAATATCAATGTAAAGATGTAGATAAACCCCAAAAACTCAACCTTCACCTTTTAAATTGAATCAAAAATTTGGTATAGTGTGTAGTACAGTGTGATTCTGTACATTAACATTATGTGAATTTAAAAGCAAATACAAAAAGCAAAAATGTATCTTTATGTTAAAAAATCTTTTGTTTTACACTGAATTGTTTTATCTTTCAGAGTTACGTTGTTCAAATAATTCTAATGGATTCAGCATTATTGTCGGAGATTCTGATGAAGACAGCAGCGAAGAAATTGATACGCATAACTCAGACTGTCAGGATACAAAATCTTCAAATAATATGGATACATTGTGTGACAATGGGAGTGATACTTTAAGTGCAAATTGTGTGACACATTCACTGAGCACAACCAGCTCTATTGCTACTTCTGGAAATCAAATTGCTGTTCCAACTGATGAACATCCTCCCTCCAACTGTAAAGTTGGCGGTCCCGCGGTGTCTCATACAATGAGGACTGTTGAAGAATGCAAGCTAATTCTGAGCGAACCTGTAAGACTTCAAAATTGTTATTTCCTTAATTATCTGGAAAATATTAATTTTAAAAGATAGATATTTGGTGTTTCAAGTGATAATGTCAGTGGATTCTATTGGTTGATATTTATGACATTATCATACGTCTCATGTTTCAATGACAGATTTTTGGGTTGTTAAAAACTGATTTTGCATATTCCAAATTTCTATAAAAATGGATTCTAAAATGGAGGGACGATATATAAGAAAATATTATATATGATAATGTTTTACAGGATGGTCCATCAAAGTTAACAGATGAGGAGGTCTTATCTTTAGTTAATATCAAACACATCCCAGCATATAAACTTGAGTCCAGCCTTGGGGACCCAAAAAGAGGAGTGGCCATAAGGTAAGCCAAGTGATTGTTTGACAGCTACTGTATAAGGCATATGTTAGGGTTATATCATTCAATATGATTATATCTTGGAAGTTTGGATTCTGTTTTAATGTCATAGTTTTTCGGTATTTTTCACAATATGATTGTATAACTGCAGATCTTGACATAATTTAATTTATGGCTTCCTAGTCAAATGATGTCATTCTCTTGTTAACGCTATAGTTAAATGCTGTCTCTAATGAATCTATTGTTAACTGATTGTTTATTTCCAGACGCAAGTTGATCCAGGCAAAGTTAATCAGTGCCAACCCCTTCAAAAGTCTTCCTTATAGTGGATATCAACACTATGATCTCGTAAGTTCTACTTTTCATCTTACTTTGAATATGGATATGTCACCACTAGTTTTTTTGTGGACAGTGGTTTGGGTGGATTAGAAAAAGAAATTCATCGCTTCTCGAAGATAGTTTCAGTCCTGCTGTTACGATTTAGAGATTCTGATGCCTATGAATCATGCCCCTCTTGTACCCTTCTCATCTTGTGGATTCAATTGTTTATATGTAAAAGATCAATCCTGAATGTCATCCTATGTTGATGCCTTTGAATGATGTCAATCCTAGGTGAGTGGTGCCTGCTGCGAGAATGTAGTAGGTTACATGCCAGTCCCCGTAGGTGTGGCCGGGCCATTGTTGCTGGACGACAAGCAGTACCAAGTTCCCCTAGCAACCACAGAGGGTGCACTTGTAGCTAGTACAAATAGAGGATGCAGGGCTCTTGCTGTAAGTGTGTTTATGAATGCTTCATTTTATTGTGCAGTGTAATGAAGTTCATATGAATCATAAAGTATGAAATATGCAAATTGATATTGCGCCCTTGAGGTAATATTTCCTAGATATAGAAGCACTATACAGCAAAATTTACCTTTAGGGCCAAGTGGAGTGTATTGCGTGTTATGAATATTAAAAATGTAAAAATCATTTTTACAGCTGAGTGGGGGTGTTACTAGCAGTTTGCTGGGAAATGGCATGACAAGAGCACCTGTTATACGCTTCCTATCTGCCAAGATGGCCAGGTGAGACAACCACTTAACCACATTGCAAAATCCTGCAACCGTGATAGAATTCTCCGAAACTCCCATCTGTACAGTATAATGTACAGTGTGTTGTTCTGGATCTATGAAGGACAACATATACCACAGAATCCGAAAATCCAAATGTAAACTGAAAATGACATGCTAAATTTCATTTTCTTGATTTCAATCATTTTAAGCACAATAAATGTGACCCCTTGATCATCTTAAACTAAATCACTTTTGCAAGAGTGTCTTAATGTAAAAAAGCTAAAGATTCTTAGGTTTTACGTTATTAAATCATTTTTGAAGATCCTGAATATTTATTTATTTACATTTCAGTGAGGCTAAATCATGGTTAGAAAAAACAGAAAACTTCCAAAGACTTCAAGAAAGTTTCAACTCAACAAGTAACTTTGCGACATTGCAGCGGTTACAAGTAACTCAAGCGGGACGATTACTATTTGTGAGAATCATAGCTTTGACAGGAGATGCTATGGGAATGAATATGATCTCTAAGGTTTGTCATTTTACATTCATACATTTGTCATTTGTCTCTTTTTTATTATTAGGAAGAGGGGTGTCTCATTGCCAACGGTTGTGGGATTATGAAATAAATTTCATTGGGGGAACGAAGTGTGTTATAGATTTCACTAGGGATAAAGATGGTTTTCAATCGAGGTTCAAGTGAACAGTAAATTAACATTTTCAAATTTCCGTACTCAGTTTTTTCCACAATTGCTAGCATTTGGACACAAATTCCTGACTTCTCAATACCTGAATAGTATTGAATCTGGTATGTGGTTAAACTAATGTTCACTAGAATTCTAAAGCAAAACATAATTGTGACAAATGTATTCATGTCTCTTATCATTACATATAAACTGATTGTATTAGACTATAAATAGGTCCCCCATGTAAAAATATTCCTTTGAAAGTCCCCATTTTAAAAAATGTCAGATATCTTTAGAATTACCTATGATGCGATTGAGGTGCTGCAATGAAGTTCAGGAATTAAGATAATCTGCAGTGTATAATGTTTTATATTTTAGGGGGCAGAGAAAGCTTTGAATGTGCTACATGATTATTTCCCTGATATGGAAGTCCTGGGCCTTAGTGGTAACTACTGTACAGATAAGAAGCCTGCTGCAATTAATTGGTAGGTGGACATATTGTTATAGTCTCCAACTTCTTTTGACGGTGTTCAGCAGTTGGCATTCGGTGGTCGGCATCTGTAACAAATGGCAAGTGATGAAATCTTGCATAGCCTTGTTGTTTTTTAATTAATTATTTCTTTTACATTACTGAGTAGTAAATAGTTACCTAAAAGTTTGTTGAAGGCATAGGTGACATATAGTCCTGCATACAAGCCAGGAAAACCAGCAAGCATTCTAAGGATTATCTTAGGTTTGTATGCAGGCCTTATTACCCCAAGATAATATGATAATGAAGATATCAATATTATTGTACACCAATCAGATATGTGTTCGAGGTCAATATAAATTTGGTCAATGAAACATTGTATTATTTGTTATTGTAGGATTGAGGGGCGAGGGAAATCCATTGTCTGTGAGGCCACAATACCAGCTGAAGTTGTAACAAATGTCCTTAAAACGTCCACTGATAAACTTGTAGAGTTGAATATTAGCAAAAATCTGATTGGTTCTGCCATGGCTGGAAGTATGGGTGGATTCAATGCTCATGCAGCTAATGTTGTCACTGCTATGTTCATAGCAACAGGACAGGTGTGTTTATCATGGATGATGTTTATCATGTTTGAGCAGCTTAAGACCTGACCTTTGTAAACTGTTGAAGGGCCTTTTGTACCATCTACATTTTGTTTTATTTTATGCATCGCTATTTGTGTATCTCCTTTTCAGTTTGATGCAACTGTCATTCACTTTTCGCTGTCACAATGTACGATTTTTTAGTCTGTTTAGCCATATTGAAACAAGAATTTTGTTTAAAAAAATGATTTTTCAAAGTAAACTAGTGGATGTTAAGAAAACATTCTGTACATTCAGTGATATCTCTTGCATGTCTTCTTCACTTTCAAATCATAATTTATTTATTTATTTGATATTTCTCAGGATCCAGCTCAGAATATCGCCAGTTCTAATTGTATCACTCTGTTGGAACGTACTGGTGAGAACAACGAGGATTTGTATATTAGTTGTACAATGCCATCTATTGAGGTGGGAACTATAGGGGGCGGCACTGTTCTCCCTCCACAGGCTTCATGTCTTGAGGTAAGACATCCAATTGAATAGTAATCAATTGTCAAGACCATTAGCCGGAGTTATGGTCTATATGTTTTGAAAACTGCCTTTTGGACATTACAATATTTTAACCTTTGCATTGCCTGCAGTTAAATCCATTTACACTGTACTGTATAATGTAAATTACGGGTAAAAGGATTTCTTCACTTCTGAGGGTCAATACTGCTACATGTATATGATTACATTTTGTCACATAATGTAGACAATTTATAGTACAATTTCCTTTTATTCTCTCATGGAAGATTACTCCATATACATGAGTGTATGGTTGAAAAGTCCAGAGGATTTGCTCAGATGTATCTTAAATTTTGGTTAAGATTGGTAAATTTTTCAAGTCACTTAGTCTAAATAAAGTGACTGCATTGAGTACAATGTGAAAACACTTCTTGACGAAAATTAATTTTCCATTTCATCCTGGAATGACCAAATAGAAGTTTTAATTAGATCATCCTAATGTACCTTGTTAATACAACATTTGATTTATTATCTTGTTATCTTAATTTTGCTTACATATAGCATGATGATCTTAATTCAAAAAAGAATTTTATCCCAATTTTGACAACTTGATAATTTTCATCTGTTCTAGTTACTTGGAGTACAAGGTCCCAACAAGACTTCTCCGGGTGAGAATGCAACACAACTTGCAAGAATAGTGTGTGCCACAGTACTAGCAGGAGAACTTTCCCTAATGGCAGCCCTTGCTGCAGGCCATCTTGTAAAAAGCCATTTGAGACACAATAGGTAGGTTATAATGTGAGCCACAGTACTAGCAGGAGAGCTTTCTCTAATGGCAGCCTTTGCTGCAGGCCATCTTGTAAAAGGCCATTTGAGACACAATAGGTAGTTTATAGCAGAACTTTCCCTAATGGCAGCCCTTGCTGCAGGCCATCTTGTAAAAAGCCATTTGAGACACAATAGGTAGGTTATAATGTCAGCCACAGTACTAGCAGGAGAATTTTCCCTAATGGCAGCCCTTGCTGCAGGCCATCTTGTAAAAAGCCATTTGAGACACAATAGGTAGGTTATAATGTGTGCCACAGTACTAGCAGGAGAACTTTGCCTAATGGCAGCCCTTGCTGCAGGCCATCTTGTAAAAAGCCATTTGAGACACAATAGGTAGGTTATAATGTCAGCCACAGTACTAGCAGGAGAATTTTCCCGTTTTTTTTTAACTATTTGTTCGCAAACATGTACATTTTCTTAAACATGTGATACTGACACACATTTATGATAAAAATGTCGAAGGAATTCTGCCTATAATATGTGAAATAAGGAAAAAAGAAAAATTGTTCCTTTGAGGTTCCGACATTTTGTTAGCGAAACGATCCATTTTGGTGACCATCTTAATGGAGTGGAGTACCAATGATTAAGGCATTTATCACCTAATACTGTATAAGTGGTAATTTTGCCTAATCATTTAATTTGCCTATTTCCTATTTTTTGCCAGGTTCGGAAAATTAAATGTCGGAAATATTGTCTTTATAATGTTATCCAATGGGAGGTTTCTTGTCATTAGGAAAATTAAAATTAGGAAAATGATGAAATTTGACCATTCGGAAAATTAACCACTCGGATTAATTACCACTTATACAGTATCTCTTAAAGCTGTCTTAGATCAAATTTTGTGGTAATGACAAATATCCCAGAAATTCCACAGGGAAAGTAACTCAAGAATACTTCTCAAAGTATCACCAAAGGGCTATGTCCCATATCCCTGGCAAAGTGATTATGACAATATTATTTCCCTCGTATCCCTTCTGCCCAATAAATCTGATTTCCCCAGACTTTCATGTCCCTTATCACCTAGGGTCCCATTCAGTTTCTCATTAGGCTCATTTCTCAAATGAGTGTATTAATACCTAGAACATGTACGCACAGATAAATCAAAAACAACTTGAGAACAATATTGCAGATCCTTGTTTAACATTGTTTTCTCCACTTGATGGGTCTAAAATAGAAAAATGTAAAAGATTGAACACTTATTTTTCTACTATTAAATGTTATTAACTGTACACAAAGTTACATTGCATTTTTAGGGTGGTTAAAAAATCTCTTTTTGAGACTTCAGCCCCCCCTCAGGTGAAACACTGATTACATTAGATTACAAGTAGTTTATAATACTAACACTACCAGTAAATATAAAGCTTGCATATAAAATATGCAGTGTCGTATAAACATATCACAATGTCTATTACCTATGAAGGTGCTTTAAATGTATTTGTTTTTTTCTATAGATAGGCTATATGTTTCTAACTTGATGCTAGAAAATGATAAAATTGATCATGTCAGTCTCTTAGCATTTTTAAGGAATGGGTATGTTAGTTATTTTTAAAAAATGCTTTCAAATAATTTAAATGTTTATATTTTAATATCAGGCAATTTTTTCATATTCAGTTTGTTATATTGCAAATTATTAGATCAAAATACAAATACGAGTATTAATAGCCATGTTTAATACAAAGGACGATTCTCGGTTTGGAGAACGAAGTTCATCAATCTAAATGAGCATTATCCCTGCTTCGGACAAATTTGATTTTTTTTACATAATATAGATTTGAATGTCTTCTTTTGAATAGTCATAATTTAATTTGGGTAATATCTCTAGATTTTTCGCAAAAAGATATTTAAGCGCATTACACTGATGAACTTCTTTCCCCAAATGGAGACTTGTAATTTATTGAATCGGTCTTATTGAGCATTATCCCTGCTTCAGACCAATTTGTTATTTTTACATCTTGTAGATTTTAATGTCCTCTTTTGAATATTCATAGTTTAATTTGGGTAATATTTCTATATTTTTCATGAAAAAAATTATTAGCCCTGGAGACTGTTCTCCAAACTGAGAATCGTCCTTTGAGGTACACGCATATGATTTGGTCGCAAATTTTAAAAGAATAGATAGGTGGTGGATAGGATCACTAGACATTTACACATCTTTCAAAATATTGTGCACTTAGCTTTGAAATAATATATTGACTCTAACTGGTAAACTTAATCACTATTCACAAAGAGAGATAGCTTGTCTTGTTGGAACTGTTCACTTGATAGTTGAAATTCCTCATGTTTCCTATTAATTCATCTTCAAACTCAATAAAGAATGTCTTAGTATACAGCCAAAATCACATGTAGGGTTGTCTCATTTTTGAAATCACATTGCCATATGGGAGACTCCAGATTTGTGAAATTATGTGAATGTAGATGAGGTTTAAAGACTAAGTCACATCTTACTTTATTAAAGATAATCTCTTGGCTAAGTCAGGACAGAAGATGTGTTTTGAATACTTATTAGTACATGTAATGTGTTTCAATGTATTTTTATCTAAACCTAGAAAATTGTCATTTTTGCCACAATGTCAAAGATTGAGGATTGTGGGGAGGTTTAAAATGAGGTTAAAAATTCACAGACATTTAGCCTTTAGGGAACACTGACTCAGCAAGAGAACATAGCTTTACCAAAAAGGGTCATTTTTGACCACCCTTATATAGGACCTGGAAATTTGTTACATGTCAAAATAACCAAAAAATGAAATGTTTTATCATAAATCTGCCTCACAAATGTAAGATTTTTAGCTCACATGGTGAGCTTTTGCAATCGCTCACTTGTCCGTCTGTCTGTCCGTCCGTCTGTCCGTCTGTCCGTCCGTCAACAATAGTGGCACGTTTTAAAACCTCTGTCGATAGGATTCCTGTTTTAAGTTATTTCTGTTCAACATCAATACAGAAAACCCCCCTATGACTCCTGGTTCAAAAGCTCGCCTATTTTCAAAATGGCCGTCACTTTTGTCTCGCGAAATTCACTTTTGGCCCATTTCCTAGCTTTACAAATAATTTCAGGTGTCCTACATTGTAAAAATCCATGTCAAGGTAAAGATTAGATATATGAAATAATTTTGTTACAAAAAATCAGCGAAAAATTGTATCCATTTTTTTATTTTCAGCCATTTTAGTTAACATTGATTTGTCTATCTGACTCGCAAAATCCACTTTCTGTCAATAACAGTGGCACGTTTTAAAACCTCTGTCGATAGGATTCCTGTTTTAAGTTATTTCTGTTCAACATGAATTCAGAAAACTCCCCTATGACTCCTGGTTCAAAAGCTTGCCTATTTTCAAAATGGCCGCCATTTTTGTCTCGCGAAATTCACTTTTGACCCATTTCCTAGCTTTACAAATAATTTCAAGTGTCCTACATTGTAGAAATCCATTGCAAAGTAAAGAGTAGATGTATGAAATAATTTTGTTACGAAAAATCAGCGAAAAATTATATCCATTTATTTATTTTTAGCCATTTTAGTTAACATTGATTTGTCCATCTGTCTCGCAAAATTCACTTTGGACCATTTACCTTAAACCCTCTGTCGATAGGATTCCCATTTTAAATTATTTTTGTTCAACATCAATACAAAAAACTCTCCTATGACTCTTGGTTCAAAAGCTCGGCTATTTTCAAAATGGCCGTCACTTTTGTCTTGCGAAATTCACTTTTGACCCATTTCCTAGCTTTACAAATAATATCAGCTGTCCTACATTGTAAAAATCCATGTCAATGTAAAGGGTAGATATACGAAATAATTTTGTTACAAAAAATCAGCGAAAAATTGTATCCATTTTTTTATTTTCAGCCATTTTAGTTAACATTGATTTGTCTATCTGACTCGCAAAATCCACTTTCTGTCAATAACAGTGGCACGTTTTAAAACCTCTGTCGATAGGATTCCTGTTTTAAGTTATTTCTGTTCAACATGAATTCAGAAAACTCCCCTATGACTCCTGGTTCAAAAGCTTGCCTATTTTCAAAATGGCCGCCATTTTTGTCTCGCGAAATTCACTTTTGACCCATTTCCTAGCTTTACAAATAATTTCAAGTGTCCTACATTGTAGAAATCCATTGCAAAGTAAAGAGTAGATGTATGAAATAATTTTGTTACGAAAAATCAGCGAAAAATTATATCCATTTATTTATTTTTAGCCATTTTAGTTAACATTGATTTGTCCATCTGTCTCGCAAAATTCACTTTGGACCATTTACCTTAAACCCTCTGTCGATAGGATTCCCATTTTAAATTATTTTTGTTCAACATCAATACAAAAAACTCTCCTATGACTCTTGGTTCAAAAGCTCGGCTATTTTCAAAATGGCCGTCACTTTTGTCTTGCGAAATTCACTTTTGACCCATTTCCTAGCTTTACAAATAATATCAGCTGTCCTACATTGTAAAAATCCATGTCAATGTAAAGGGTAGATATACGAAATAATTTTGTTACAAAAAATCAGCGAAAAATTGTATCCATTTTTTTATTTTCAGCCATTTTAGTTAACATTGATTTGTCTATCTGACTCGCGAAATCCACTTTCTGTCAATAACAGTGGCACGTTTTAAAACCTCTGTCGATAGGATTCCTGTTTTAAGTTATTTCTGTTCAACATGAATTCAGAAAACTCCCCTATGACTCCTGGTTCAAAAGCTCGCCTATTTTCAAAATGGCCGCCATTTTTGTCTCGTGAAATTCACTTTTGACCCATTTCCTAGCTTTACAAATAATTTCAAGTGTCCTACATTGTAGAAATCCATTGCAAAGTAAAGAGTAGATGTATGAAATAATTTTGTTACGAAAAATCAGCGAAAAATTATATCCATTTATTTATTTTCAGCCATTTTAGTTAACATTGATTTGTCCATCTGTCTCGCAAAATCCACTTTTGGACCATTTACCTTAAACCCTCTGTCGATAGGATTCCCATTTTAAGTTAATTTTTGTTCAACATCAATACAAAAAACTCTCCTATGACTCTTGGTTCAAAAGCTCGCCTATTTTCAAAATGGTTGCCATTCTTGTTTCGCGAAATTCACTTTTTGCCAAGTTCCTAGCTTTACAAATAATTTCAGCTGTCCTGCATTGTAAAAAGCCATGTCACTGTAAAAGGTAGTTGTATGAAATAATTTTGTTACAAAAAATCGACAAAATATTATATCCGTTTTTTTTATTTTCAGCCATTTTAGTTAACATTGATTTGTCCATCTGTCTCGCGAAATCCTCTTTTGGACCATTTGCTTAAAGTGCCCGATAAAGTATAAAATGCGCATGCGTCCAGGTGTTGATAAACTATAAATAGCGAAAACCCAGGGTTTGTCACCACAAGGTAAGCCAGGACGTGTTGAGAGAACAGCTAGTGTTGATATTGAATTTGTATGTAGCCAGATAAGTTTCCTTATTGAAATTACATATGGTTATTAGCAATACTTTGTAGGTGCTAAATAATAAAATATTTAGAGTATATATGAGAGAAATTGGTCATTTCGAACCTGTTGAAAAGTTTGTGGCTCTCGGCTACACCGGGGAATTTACTTCCATGAGTACACACATAAATGTTGGGTTCCCCAAGAGGTACGCGACAAGGTGACCTGGCATCAAATGTGCGACTAAATGCTACTATCGAGAAGATAAAATAACGAATACGACAATAAGTTATTGCATGTGACAATTCCGAGCCTTCATCTCACTGAAGTATTTTGAAGTGAAAATAGGATTTTTGTTTTCATACATGGATTCAGATGAACGTAACTTTATTCTGACAACTAATCAAAACTGAACAAAATTGATTGTACGTAACAGACAATTTATTGTTTTACAATGTTTTAATTGGCTAAACGAATGAAACCAACAAATTATGACATGTAAAATGACAATTTTGAAATGTAAAATTTAAAAGTGACAAACACAACCTCCCTATCCACTCTTTGGGAGCCCTAGTAAATTAGTAATATGTACATGCAGCAGTGGTAGTGTGCAGCTTATTATCACACTACGCTTTGTATTCTAAAGCCTGTTGTTTGTAATAACACTGTTCACTCAACGTATGTTTTGTGTGTGGGCAGTCAACGATAATCATTGTTTTATCCCGGTTATATGACCTCGGCAGTTATAACAAAACCGTACTAAACGAAAAAACGCAAATAAGAGAAAGCTTTCACACACATATAAAAAATGAACTAGTCTAATCCGCCAGTATAAACTCTGTGCTATACGTAGCCGGGTCAGGCGCACACTTTAAAACCTCTGTCGATAGGATTCCAGTTTCAAGTTATTTTTGTTCAACATCAATACAAAAAACTCCCCTATGACTCCTGGTTCAAAAGCTTGCCTGTTTCAAAATGGTCGCCATTTTTGTCTCGCAAAATTCAGTTTTGGCCCATTTCCTAGCTTTACAAATAATTTCAGGTGTCTTGCATTGCAAAAAGCCATGTCACTGTAAAGAGTAGTTGTATGAAATAATTTTGTTAAAAATTATTGGCAAAAAATTATATCCGGTTTTTTTTTTCAGCCATTTTAATTGACTGAGAGACAGATGGCTTGAAATAATTTTGTAACAAAAAATCAGCAAAAAATGATATCCGTTTTTTTCTGTTACCATGTGAGCCCAGTACCCATGGTACTAATTTTTTGGAGAAATTTTCTCACGTTGTGTTCAGAACAACATTTACTAAGTTGATTTCTAGTACTTACGGTCCAACTATAGCAAAATACTAAAATTTAAATAAATGTCGCACAAAAATGTGAGAAATCCTTAAAATATCTCTTATTTACAAGGATAAAACATTCTCACCCACCAGCCTTAATGTTCAATTGGTCATTTCATTCTATTTCCAGGTCCCAACAGAACATCACCATAAGTGCAAACTCAAGCAGCAGTTCAATTAGTGAAGGTACTGAGAACTCCAACAATAGCAAAAGAGAATTCAAACAAAGACATAAAAGATCAAGGAGCACAAGCTCATCTGATCCCGATCATTGTACACCAAGCTAACATAGGTACAATCTAGGAGTATTCAAATTATCGAAAAATTGAAAATGAATTGTACTATACATAGGAGAATAACAGCAGAACTAAAATGTCTTTAAAATGAGATATGACACACCATGTAACATTAAGAACTTTTTGCTGTAGAGGGGGGTGCCGTTGTTTCTTGACACCCTGTATGTGATTATTATGTGCGTCAGTTTTGCAAGAATAAGTATGAGGTGCGTTGAACCTGAGTTATTAGACTCCAGATTGAAAATCTGGAGTCTATTGCTTTTGCCAGTTTTCTTATTATTATTATTATTATTATTTTTCTTTCTTTCCGCGTTTTCTCAGCAACTAGAGGGACTTCCTAAAATCTGCTAACATAGTCAACTAGGTAATGAGTTCTAGTTTCTGGGAAATTAGGTCAAATGTTTATCTAGGTCAAAGGTCAAGAACTAGGTCAAATCGTCTCTTTTTGCTATTTCACAAGTTTTCTCAGTCGTCCTTTGGTATTTTCGCTCCGGGTTTTTTTCATCATGTTCCTTAGAAAAAAAGCTAATTCCGTAAGGCAAACCGTTTTTTGATTACTCTTACCGATTTTGAGATATGGCGTCCGAAAAGTAGGTCAGAACATAAAAAGTTCTCCAAATTCAACGTGTGAATTATCAAATAAGTGTAGAATTATCTCAGGAATCCGAATCTGCAAACAAAATTTTGATCCGACTTCCGGTTCGGAAGTTATAGCGTTTTGAAATCTCAAAAATCGCTAAATTTGGTGCCCATGTTAAGTCAATGGGAAAAAAGGCCTTTTCGAAGTGTAAAATACAAGATATAGACTGAGTTCAGCTTAACATATTGAATGCCTATAAAAGAAGGGGACCTCAAAAGCTACATAGCTTCGAAATTTGGACACCAGAATGCCTAGGTCAAAATCTAGGTCAAATTCATAGTTTTTCCTTATTTTTGCGATTCTGGCACTACACTTTTAGGATTTGCTTCAAAATTTTGTATACAGGTAGCAAAGAGTGTGCTAATAGTGAGAGCCTTTTGCCGTCAGAAAGTATTTTGACCCACTTTTGAGATATGGTGTCCGTAAAGTAGGTCAAAATAAAAATTTCTCATAATTTAACGTATGAGTTATGAATTAAGGGTAGAATTTTCTCAGGAATCCGAATCTGCAAACCAAATTTCAATCCGACTTTTCGTTGGGAAGTTATGGCGTTTTGAAAGCTCAAAAATCGCTAATTTTGGTGCCCCATGTTATGTCAATGAGAAAAAAGATTTTTTTTGAAGTGTAAAATACCAGATAAAGACTGAGTACAGCTTAAGATTCTGAAAGTCTATAAAAGAAGGGGACCTCGAAGGCTATCTAGCTTTAAAATTTGGACACCAAAATCCCTAGGTCAAAATCTAGGTCAAATACATAGTTTTTCCTTATTTTTGCGATTCTGGCACTACACTTTTAGGATTTGCTTCAAAATTTTGTATACAGGTAGCAAAGAGTGGGCTTATAGTGTTAGCCTTTTGCCGTCAGAGAGTATTTTGACCCACTTTTGAGATATGGTGTCCGAAAAGTAGGTCAAAATAAAAAATTCTCCAAATTTTACATATGAGTTATGAATTAAGAGTAGAATTTTCTCAGGAATCCGAATCTGCAAACCGAATTTCGATCCGACTTCCGGTTCCAAAGTTATGGCGTGTCCGAAAAGTAGGTCAAAATAAAAATTCGCCAAATTTAACGTATGAGTTATGAATAAGGGGTAGAATTTTGTCAGGAATTCGAATCTTTAAATCAAATTTCGATCCGACTTCCGGTTTGAAAGTTATGGCGTTTTGAAATTTCGAGAAAAATCGATCTGATGTTATCCTAAAAGTCAAGGAAAAAAGATTTTTTTGAAGTGTAAAATACGAGATATAGATTGAGTACACCTTTAGATAATGAATTCCTATAAAAGAAGGGGACCTCAAAAGCTACCTAGTTTCAATATTTGGACACCAAAATGCCTAGGTCAAAATCTAGGTCAAATTCATAGTTTTTCCTTATTTTTGCGATTCTGGCACTACACTTTTAGGATTTGCTTCAAAATTTTGTATACAGGTAGCAAAGAGTGTGCTAATAGTGTTAGCCTTTTGCCGTCAGAGAGTATTTTGACCCACTTTTGAGATATGGTGTCCGAAAAGTAGGTCAAAATAAAAGTTCTCCGAATTTAGCATATGAGTTATGAAATAAGGATAGAATTTTCTGAGGAATCTGAATCTGCAAACCAAATTTCGATCCGACTTTCTGTTTGAAAGTAATAGCGTTTTGAAAGCTCAAAAATTGCTAAATTTGGTGCCCCATGTTATGTCAATAGGGAAAAAGATTTTTTTGAAGTCTAAAATACCAGATATAGACTGAGTACAGCTTAACATTCTGAAAGCCTTTAAAAGAAGGGGACCTCGAAGGCTATCTAGCTTTAAAATTTGGACACCAAAATGCCAAGGTCAAAATCTAGGGCAAATTCATAATTTTCCTTATTTTTGCGATTCTGACATTACACTTTAATGATTTGCTTCGAAATTTTGTATACAGGTAGCAAAGAGTGTGCTTATAGTGATAGCCTTTTGCCGTCAGAAAGTATTTTGACCCACTTTTGAGATATGGTTTTCCAAAAAGTAGGTCAAAATAAAAAAATCTCCAAATTTAATGTATGAGTTATGAATTAAGGGTAGAATTTTCTCAGGAGTCCGAATCTTTAAACCAAAATACAATCTAACTTCTGGTTAGATAGTTATAGCGGTTTGAAGTCTTGAAAAGTCGCTATGATGATATCCCCATGTTAAGCCAATGGAGTCGAAGATAAAAAATGGAGAGTTGTCTAAATTCTAGCTGACTCGATCAGCTTATTCTGGATGACTCAGCTTACAAGTATTCTGGATGACTCAGCTTAAAAAAAGAATTAAATCTGGAGTCTTAAATTGAACTTGTTCAATTTACATGTCTAGTTATATTAGCATGTTAAACATGTAAAGGTTTGGAGTCAAAACTTACAGCATTACAGCCTTGTTTGCCACTTTCTACAGCAGACCAACTTTTATTGTACCTCTAAAAAGTGTTCCACTTAGGAGGTGTTCCACTTATAGAGGTTCATTTAACATTATTTAAGTCAGATGGTCTTGGGACTCTTAAAGTGTTCCACTAGCAGATGTGTTCCACTTTACAGGTTTCATTGTACCCTTTATTGAACAAATGTTCAGTATTGAAATTTATGCAAACCTTTTCGAATGTGTTTCACTGTATAAATAAATGTCTTTTGTCAAGTTTTGATTTCAACAAATAATATATTAATAAAAAGGCAGTTTGTTTAGTTGAGACAAGGTGCCAAAGAAACTAAAATTGCCAATATGTTTATAAAAATGCAATCTGTCAATCTACTAAGAGGAATATCTCATTTTGTAATTCAATTTTAGTTTTTAGTGCAATATTATGATGGGCTGCATGAAATAACAATATTATTACTCAGTTTCCTTCTGTTACACAGGAAATTATTCATGCGACTGGATTTTGAAACTTCCACCAGTGAGAATATGAAATAAAAAGTTCTTTTATGATTTAGCTGTAACTTTTTTTTGGATATATACCCTTTAGAACACTTAAAGAATTATGTGTTTTATCCAAAGCAGTCAGCAAAATGTAGATATATAGGTGTCATGTACAGTAGCAACTGAAGATATGTATATTGATGATTTTTGGATTTATTTCTTACAATAGGAAATAATATTTATAATATGAGAAATATTGAATACTATCTAGTATGGCTGTATTTATGCCTAATGTCTGTGTGTTCAAAATATCCTATTAATTGCTTGCTATTTTGTAATGAAATAAAGAAGACAAATGTGATATTATATTGGGCTTTTGTTTAATTTCTCTCTAGCATGTTATAAAACATAGGGTAGTATATGGTAGCAATACAATGCCAGTATGGGGAGATATAAAAATATTTTGCAGTAAAAAATATTTTGATCAGAACTTTACATTGAAACAATCAGTCTAGATCACTCCATCAATTGAGTTGAATAATTGCTAGCCATATCTTCTAGACTATTAAGCATCTCATTATAATCATCTTGTTCTAATCCAGAATCTTTAAACTTATGGTATTTATTAATGTCAAGTCTCTTGGCTTCATGGATAAGTTTGTTTAACATGGTGGCAGCGGTGGGATTACTCTGCAATGAAGTCCATATTGGAACAGTTTCTACACCTGAAAGAAGCAATTGACACATTTAAAACCAGAAAAAATAATTCCCATTTCTCATCACATGTGTTGAAGATTTTGGACCTGTCCGTATCTTTTTTATTTCAAATTCAAAAGGATCTGTTCTGTATAATAGCCCTTACCAATAAATCCTGCCACTTTTTTGTAAATGAAAGAGGCTTGGATATATGGCAAGATTGATGATGTCATTGGTTGTAGGTAGCAATCTATCCAAGCAAAAATAGGATCAACTTATTGTTAATTTTGTAAAAGAACAACCTATGACATCATCAATCAAGCCAATGTATCATAGATTCTTTGATAAATCAAAAGGTGGCAGGAGTTACTGGAATTTACTGAACCTGAGCTTTATAATATATTTCTAATAGTTAGATACTTTATATAAAGTAAAGGTGAGTTATACTTGCCTACAGTGGGAAGCCTAGGTGTTTGTGATAACTGACCATCAGGTGTGAGATTGTCTCTGAATATATTGGGGAAGGGAGCTATGACTTTACATGGTTGCTTCACAACAAAACATGAGCTGCAATAGAAAACCTTTAAGTTTATTTAAATTCACTGTTTATCAGATCCCAAGCTCTACATTAGTATAAAATGCTCCATAATGGTTAAGACTAGGGATGTCACGGTTTCCCGATATTGTCCCGTCCCTCAGGACTTTGGTCTCAGGACGGGACATGACAACCCTTGTATACCGAAGATTTTGGTCCATGTTCAGGATATACTATTTCTCCTGTATATGACCCTAAAACTTCCCAAATGCACGATAAATATGATCTAAACTAGAATTTTCTTTCGTTTTATTATCTGCCGGATTGCGTTCATGCGTAAATGCCATGTAGTGGTAATATTACAATAAGTAATTATAATAAACAAAAATTCAGGACAGAACATGCAGTTTTATCGATAAAAGTGTTTTCCTTTAAAATATGCTTTAAATTAATTTATCCCGAAATGGATAATTCCTGTCCCGTCCCGAAATATTTTTGTCCCGTGACATCCCTAGTTAATATGTATAATGTATAAATCCTGTTTCCAGCACTGGACTAATTCCAAAAAACACTTAAATGAATAAGAATGAAACTGACTGAAATTGATAAAGTAAATAGATTTATTATGTAAATATTAATTAATCGATACAATAAAGTTCACCAATATCCATATACAGAAGTAAAATGTTTCGTAATAGTGGTAAACAGTGTAGTGATTTTCTTACTTGAGTGTATATGGGAACATTTCAGTTGAATAGAGTTGAAGCAGATCTTGGTAGTCATTACACTTTCCTAGTACACTGTGGACATCTTTATCTGAAACACTGCAAACCAAACGACTTTTTATGGTTTCTCAAACGAAAAATTTAATGAGAAATAAAAAAAATAATAGTGTAACTTGCTGCTTTTTCGCAATTTTGTCAAAATGTGAGTAGGCATCTTGCGATTTTTTATTGCAAAAGATAGACCTTCGCCCCTTTTTAGTGGAAACTGGCATAATATAAAAGTTATTGGAAAAAACCTTGACACTTAAGACAGACTCCCTGATGTCTCAATATTCATTGAATAAATACGAGCATTTCATTTTCATTATCTCTCAATATTGAATTATTTTCCATTTCGATTTACCTTTTCATTCTATTTGGTGGTATTCCTCTCAATACCATCGACTGTGAAAACAACTTAGACTTTGATGTTGGGTATGGTCCTAGTGGTTGCCATGGTAACTCATCTTCCAGCTCCATTAACCGACCAATCAGAGACTGTGATTGATTCAGGGTGAATGGGAATGAAGCATTTAGTGTTAATACCTGAAAAATATGTTATTTCTAAACATAGACCTCATGAAAAAACAGATAGATGAGTAGGCTTGATGCCATATCAGATTATCAATAAGTTCTTATTTACTGTCATTTGATTGCATCAATTATGGACTTCTCCACATGTATTTTTATATGAGGTTTACAAAAGTTTACTGAATCTCAGAAAGAAAAACAACAAAAACATTGATGAAATTCCCATTTTGTCAATGGCTTGTGGCTGAGATCTGCTTTAAATTGGTATATACCACACATTAGGAAATTTCAAAATTCTTGAGATTCCCTTATCTGATTAACTTAGATATTGTACCTTTCTATTACACTGTGTCAGTGCATCTGTTATGTGTGTCATTGTCATTGCACTGCCATCTAGCCTATATGGGAGTGACATTGTGTCGAGACAGGCTGCTAGGACTGCACTACTATGGTAAGCCAACCTAGCCTAGAAATAATCATAAACTTCACTTCAAATTCAAGAAGAATGAGTTGCATAATATGTGTGCATAATCACATTATACAGCAATTCCAAAAGTTATATTTCTCCCACATCTAATGATCCATGTTTCACAGATGGTGCACAAGTGTATTGGGTCTAGGATTTGGTTTGAAAGGAGTACAGTGAAACCTGCAATAGTATATACAAACACCTCTGTAATCTGATGATCTCTCAATGTGGAGACTTTTTCTCAGTCCAAATTTTGTTATCTCCCATTGACTTACATGTTTATAAAACCTTGAAATGTGAACACCTTCTAATCTGAACACTTTTGGGTGATATAGAGGCATTTGGATTAGACAGGTTTTACTGTACTGTATGTAACACCTCATCAAGACCATTGGAACGTCAGGATCTAGTTAAATGCTCAGGCAACATATCATACTCACATCAAAATTAGTATGAGGAAACTGAAGTGGGCCCTGTGGTTTCCGCCATTGCTCCTGACAGGTTGACAATGGAAGGAATGCACTACTGTGGGTTGCAGCTTTATTATAGGTCAGTACACTGTTGATCACACGAAGTGAGTCCTGGTAAGTTGTCTGGAAAACATACTTATATTAAGTCAACTATTTCATTGGGATGGGGGGAAAAACTGTAAAAGCCAGAGTTTCATTAGAGATTTGACAATCCTTTGTGATAAATGGGCTCTAGAGGCCCAAATATATGGCCTTAAGTGTCAAAATGGGCCAGATCTGAGCCTTATAATGATTCATAATTTGGGCTCTGTTCCAAAACTAAAGGAGCAACCTTCCTTAAACTACTTACAGTGTCTCCATGATGAGCTGGTGAGAGTCCAAATGTAAATATCCCTTTAGAGGAGTACTCATCTTCTAGATGTTCCAAAAGACTTGTTGACAAACCCCCAAATCCATCAAATGTGTCTGTCAGGACATGGAAACCCTGAAATCATAATATCTTTCATGTATGTTCTGTTGTTTAACAGGATTTAGCAAAGAAAGCACCAATCAGTCATATTAGAGTAATGCAAAGAGAGTGGAAAGGATAGCAACAACAAGAGAATAAGTTTAAAAAAAATGTCAAAATGTTTTGCTCCCATCATTCAATTTCATGCCTATTTTCTTAAAAAGTGGCTATCTATCCCCTTTTTTCAATTCTAATGAGTTTTTGGACATTTCTCCATTTTAAATCTTCAATAACTTCACAATCTGATATCTAAACTTGCCTTTAGAAATATAAAGAAAACATTTAACATTTTTATCCTTTAAAAAAGGATGTACCTAATACTTTACACTCTCTAATCCCTTCTCATATAATTTCTTCAATATACATTACATTACTTTAGTTAAACCTGCACATCGCTCCAAAACGCAATCTTGGGTTGTTTCGGGGGTTGTTTCGGGGGTGAACTTTATCATTTTGAGCTTAATAAAAGATTATAGAATGATGAACAAATGGGGCAAATCTTGTGTATAAATACTTACGATAAATGAGTCATTTCAAATATTGTTCATTGAATTGCTTCGATTGGTGACGTAGATATGATTTGGAAAAGGTTTCTAAATTAAGAACGTGACGTCACTACCGAATCATAGCATTCAAGATTAGTGGCGTTTAATTATTACTGTCATTCATAATAACTTGGTGGCCTTGCGGTAGAATGCTCGCTCAGCATGCAGGAGGCCCGGGTTCGAATCCTGCGCTCACTTTTTTTTCTTTTTTTTAACTAAATGATTGTTCTTTGATATTATGTAGAAAAAACAATTTTTATTTACATAAACTTTATATTAGAGCTTGAAAATGTAAAAACAATATATGTCAATATATTGCGTTTTGGAGCGATGTGCAGGTTTAATCATCGACATGCAAAAATAACTTGCATAAAGTCTACATACCTGTAAATGATCACATTCTTCCAAGAAGAAATGGAGTTTATCATCTATCTCATCTTGGTGAGTTCTTGTGTTGTAGATGGCACTACCATAGGAAAAAATATCAAATGGTTCATTTTCGCTGAAATCATACAATGAAAAATATTAGGGTCAATTGAGGTATTGTAGTACCCAACAGTATTTATTTAATTTTTACAGCTTTATGTATTGCATTTTCAAACTGACAAATATATACTGTAGTGATAATAAGTTATTTTTTTTCACAAGCATGAAATATTTTCCGGATATTACAACATATTCATATGCTCAAATAATAAGTCGGGTGACTGACTGACTCTTTACTCTTACTTAAGATCATAGATAATAGTTGAATCAACTGCACACACAATAAAACCCAAAGTACATGTACAGGGTGTCAAAATGAATAATTCCCCCCCTTAATTTCAAAAGTATGAACTTTTGTGCATAAAAGTGCATCTAATTGAGCTAGTCATCTGAAACTTCTTGTGGAGTTGCTCCATGAAGCCTAGTTTTGATGTGCCAAAGAATAATTCAGATATCATGCAGACAAGAAAGTTATGCAACATTATGTGGATGTTAAAGTAAGAGGGAGAGAACATATTTGACACCCTGTACATGTATGAAAATAAAAGCAGAGCATTCTCATCTTTCCAAGATATTTTAGATTTCTCATCGGACTCACTTGTTGTAAATCTAAGATTTTCTCTTTAGATTGTAAATCTATAATTTTCTCATAGTAAATTCATGTTTCCTCTTATAGCTGTACCTGTTATGTGAGTAATCTTGCAAAACATATAGCGACTTTGGATGTAGGTAGATTTTGAGAAAATCTGACCAGACTTTGATGTTTTTCTCAAGATGGTACAGTTTTTTAGTGAGGTCTTCCTCAATATCTGTGGGACTAGACTCTTTAGATACATCTGGAAATGAATGAAAAGGCATTAACATCACTACCTGATAAGTTATTGTAAATGGTTACAAAAGTGTGACAGTTTGTTACAGATGCCAACTGCCAACTACAGTGCCAAATATTAATCAAGGCATTGACATGTAAAATCTACCTGCCATTTGTAACAGGCACTGAAGACTAACTGCCAAACTCCAAATGCCAAACACCAACCACCAAACACAAAAATATAACAATATGTCACCACTTATGATGGTGACATGAATATAATAAAACATGCAGCATGACCTATATCTGTGTTCCCCACTGCTTCAGATTTTAAGTCACTTCCCAAAATTGTTATAGAAGCCATTTTTGTGACCAGTATTTGACATTGTAATTGGTATTTTTCATGAAATCAACACACTATGAATGATTTACATTGTATCAACCTCCTCATGCAGACCTCAGCTCAATAACCTTATTACTTATCAAAAATGGTGCAGTTTCTTTCTAAATTCAATGATGGTGACTTTTCTAGCAATCTGATTGGACAATGTGACACAAATGTATGCTGTATTTTTACACATTCTGATACAGAATCTGTATTATACTCTGCATGAGGTAACCATATATTTTCCCTTTGGTCTCCATGGCAACACAAGAATATAAGAACTTACCACCTATTTCCATCTTCTCATCCTCTTCCACTTTTCTCCTCTTTCTCTCAGAGCCATCTATATGTGCCTCCTAAAACAAGCACAAAAACACCATCATCAACTGTTTATGCCTTCTTGTTCTCCTATCAAAACAAGGGCTCAATCCATAGCACATGCTTAAATTGTCATTAATACCCCTGCCGATGCTTAAATTGTCATTAATGCCCCTGCCCATGCTTGAATTGTCAATAATACCTCTGCCCATGCTTAAATTGTCATTAATACCCCTGCCCATGCTTAAATTGTTATTAATACCCATGCCCATGCTTAAATTGTCATTAATACCCCTGCTCATGCTTAAATTGTCATTAATATCCCTGCCCATGCTTAAATTGTCATTGATACTTGATACCCCTGCCCATGCTTAAATTGTCATTAATATCGCTGCTTATGCTTAAATTGTCATTAATACCCCCGCCCATGCTTAAATTGTCATTAATACCTTTGCCCATGCTTAAATTGTCATTAATACCCCTGACATAAATAATGTTAGAACCAGAGGCATATATGAGGTGACCTATATGATATACATGTATATTATATATTATTCTACAACCTTGTGTCAATCAACCTTTTTAACTTTTTTGAATGTTAAGACATCAATGGATATATGCATATATTGTTCAACGAAACAATTGGTCTTACTTGTCAAACTACTGTGAACTTCTAAGGTGAACAGGCATTTCTTAAAGTGCAAAATGTGAAAGAAAAATCTTAGAAAGCCAAAAAAGGATTAGAGAGATTTTGGAATGATCAACCCTGCCCCACTATACCAATATTTAAGATGTAGTCAAACTAAACTTCACCCACAGAATACCCCATGAGGCAAAATAATTAAGTGTTTAAGTGTTACCTGTTGCCTTTCAAGATCTAGTAGAAAATCATTCTTCTCGCCAACTTCAACTTTGTGTTGTGTCACATCAGCTGCCCTGCAGTAAATTGAGAAACAATGTGTTTATATCTGTATAGATCAATACTGCATGAGAAAATACAGCATTTCATTATAAGGTATTTGATCCTTCCTTTGGGTGACTTAGACCCTTTACCTCCTAAAAATCTTAGAAAGCCCAAAATGGTTTGATTAGAGAAATTCTGGAATGATCAACCCTGCCCCACCATACCAACATTTAAGATGTAGCCAAACTAAACTCAACCCACAGAATACCCCATGAGGCAAGCTTCGGAGCTACAGCACATTTCTCTATGCAAATAACATTATTTTAGAATATAAGGTAATTGCATGTTGTGCATTTTATATTTCATCTATCAAACATAAAAATTATTTTATACAATTACCATTTTAGATCTTCCTCTAGATTGAGGTCATAGAGGTTCCCATCTTGTTTCAATGTGTTCAGACTCCCTTTCAGGTCAAACCCTATCAGACGTGGCGTATATGTCACCTCACCCTGTAGAAAATAACACATTACACTGTACCTGTACATATTACATATGACCAGCCAATAGCCAGTTTTGACAGGGAATGCTACTTTAAGTCATGCTAGGTGTTTTTCCCCAATCCTAAGAGCATTCATTCGGAAAACAAGGGGTCCTTGGTTCGATCGCCACGGGGGTGGACTGCTTTTTCACATTAGCCCTTAGAGAGTAGAATTTCATTCTGTGTTTTCATTAACTAATCTACTTTCATATAAATTCACTCAGATCAGAATGCAAATAGGGAGACTGTTCTAAGCCAGCTAGAATGAGGTCCCACTATTGGCATGGTTTTGTTTTTGTGAATAATGGCACCGTTTGGTAAGGTCACACGATGAAAAAGCAAATTTCTCCAAAACGACACAAAGAAAAAAACTTGGGACCAATGGTGTAAATTGCCTCCATGGACACCTATAAAATGGATATGTGCGTTGGTTCAGATGAATGGCGGTTTTCATTTGTCCAAAAATTGATGATGGATGGACTGATGGGTGGATAGACAGACTGCTGGATAGATAGTATGATATTCAAGGGCTCATCATGTGAGCCAAAGATTATGATTATGAAACAATAGGTTACAAAATTGTTATTGAATGGGGTTTGTTCATCACATTTATTTGGACCAGGGGAAAAAATAGACTGAGGTAAGAGATTTCTAAACCTGGAAAGGACCCTTTAGTTAGCCTATTTTCAAAGATCAGAAAAAATGGTAAAAATATACAGTTGTTTTTACCATGAGATTCTGTCCCTCTCTGAACATGACATCTGTGTTGACCTCCTTGTTAGCTGCTTCCTTAGGGTCATACACAAAAGATGCATCCTGAAATCAAACAAAAAGCTCATATTATAGATACATTGTACCATAGGCTTTATGTACAGAAACGTATCAATGGCTTGTTAAAGTGAAGTTGCAACAGAAAGTACATGTGAGTTGAGTAACTTATTTGTTCAACTGTTATTTCATGATAAGAACCATACAATCCTTTGATTTTAAAGTAATTTGGGAAAATTTGGAAAATGTAAACATCCCCTTTTCAATCTTTAATAAATTTGAACATGATTCCATCTAAGATCTTCAATAACTACCATATTTGATTAGATATCTCGATTCTTTTTTCAGATAATAAAATTATGTAAGGGAAATGCTGACATGCTTTTCGAAAAAATTTGATTCCAACATTTTACATTCTATTATTTGCTGCCAGTTTAACAACTACCATAAAGGCCCTAAAAAGTAATTGATCAGGCATGGTAATCAACATGTTTGAAGTCATATTACATGTATATTCATGTGCCACATTTGATGTCATAATTTTCATGTGCCACATTTGATGTCATGTTACATGTATATTCATGTGCCACATTTGATGGCATATTACATGTATATTCATGTGCCACATTTGATGTCATGTTACAAGTATATTCATGTGCCACATTTGATGTTATGTTACAAGTATATTCATGTGCCACATTTGATGTCATGGTACATGAATATTCATGTGTCACATGAGATACCATGATATTAATTTGTCACATTAGATGTCATGTCATATTCTGTCACCATCGATGTCATGCAATGTCTACATCAAGCTGCATCACCTAAGAATAATCAATTGATAAGAATAAATTATTATTTCACGATATAGTTGGATTAAAAGTTTCATTTTGATAGTGTGGAATTTGTGACAATCAATGTTAACCATTTAGTGATATTATGTAATCATTTACATTATGCAATTTATCTGTTACAGAATAATAGATAACAAATGGCAAATTGAACAAAAACACCTAATTAAAACCAGACTAATTAATAACCATTTCTATTTGAAATAATTACTGTTTAAATTCCCATGATTTTGAATTGCTCAAGGGTTGGTAGCAATTTGTTATTAATCAAAAAAGTAATTTGAAATCCATAATCTTTTGATCACAACACAAAATGGAACATTTATGCCAATCTAGCACACATATTTAGCTGCTGGGGATATTCACATATGAGAAACATGTCAATGATCATGGAGTCAAAATTTACATAAATATAGGGGGACAAAAATAAAAACTTTCATTCAAGAAGTATTATTTACCCAGTAAAGGACATATCAAATTTTTCATACTTAGTTCAAGGTAAGGCACAACCATAAATATTATATTATGTATGAGCATCAACACTTTTATCAAAAATGCAAATAACTTGTAAAAATTGAAAATCAATAGAATTAAAAAACATTTTAAAGAAATCAAACAATGTAATTTAAAGAGCAATTCAAATTTCATATTTTAAAAGAAGTCTATCACCAAGACTCGTTTAAAAATAGTTTAATCTCAAAGAAAATATAATATTATCTACATATTGAAGAAACAAAATCCATACAATACACCAATATGGCTACAAATGATAATTCAGACATAGCAAAAGTTTGAAAATTATTTTGGTGATTTTGTTTTTAATTTTATACTGTACCATCCCTCTAATATTTGATGTACATTCAATTAATTTCAGAGTACTTCCAAATATGGGTAAATTAATAGTCGCAATCAACATCCTGGTATTTACCTACATGTCGCTAAAACTTGGCATGCAACAAATGAGGCAAAAGAACGTATTTGTGTGGCTCGTTGAAAATAATGTGGAGCATCTATTGCCCATACTACAAGAACATAGCATTCAGACATTGGAGGAACTGGCTGCTTTGGAGATGATGGATCTGAACTATGAGACCCTAAAAGATGTTAACAAGGAGACTCGTTATCAAATTCTCAAAGTCAGATTAAAAGCGAGAAATGAGATTGCATTTAATATGTGGCTCCTAGAGAAACGTTTAACACCATTTCAACAGATAGCTCGAATAATAAAAAAATCTGTGTATGAATTCGCTGATATGTCTTCAAGGGAAATCAATGACGTCATCAGTGAGTATGTGGACTTAGCACATCAATCGACTTTGAGGGAGATGGTTGGTGACTTCAAATACGCTGTAGAAGCATTCAAGGACAACCATATGGAGGTGGTGTACAAAAAGGAACAGTATACAAAAGTGATAAAACAGAAAGCTGGAAAGAGCTACCTTTGGAAACTTGGTGAATATCTAAATGATCACCCGATACAGATAGTATTCACTATGATCCTTGTATGTTTGAACAATCTAGCAATTAAGTGGGCTGTCCCAACGAAAATACCAGCTAACACTCATATAGGTTTGAGCATAGCTCTTTTCTATTTCATGCCACAGATGGGGAGAATCAATCTCACGCTTGTAATATTATTCCGTAGTTTTGTTGATCCACTTGGAGCTCTGATCACTGGTATCGTTCTCGAGATGTGGATCACGATGATCACCATATATGTTGCTAACACCGGGAACCTTATTCCTATATCATTGGTACCAACAGTGCTGTTTTTCCTCTGTGCGTGGGCCTTAAAGCTACAACCACTCTACTGGTGTAACAAGAAATCTGACTCCGAGGTACTCGTTCTTTCTGGCATGGGCTGTGTTGACTCACATGTGAAGACATACTTAACCAATGGGCGAATCAATCTACTTACTCGACTTATTGTTGGAATCAAATCAGATGAGAAAATAAAAGTGGAAAATGTTCATATTTTGAAAATTGAAGATGTCGACATGACAACAGCAATTGTTAAAGATGTTGTACTGCCATCTATTGAGAAAGGGAACCTTCGGGAGTTGTGGATCTTGAATAATCATGGCTTTACAAATGAAACAGCCAAAATGCTAGCTGGTCTTATGGAGATGCATCCCTCCCTGGAAAGCATCCATATCATGTTCAACAGACCACGGAACATCTTTGAAATAATAATAAATATGCTCACCAGAGACAATGCACCCATAAAATTCAACAGTGATGGTGCAAAATCAATTCTTGATGCTGTTTACACAAACAAAAATAAGAACATTAAAGCTGATGAAGGTGAACGAAATGTGAAAGTTCTGGACTTAAGAGGTGTTGAATTAGATGAGGAATTCCGTGACTTTGCCCATAAAATTAGTCAGAACATGGACATTAAGGTGATGGGTAGCAAAAATCCATCTGACATTTATATCAACTCCTTATGGTACAGAGTGGTACATAATCCTGTATTTAAGTACTCAATTCAGTTTGCAATCCTGGCATTTTTCCTCTATCGTCTTTCACACCAAATGACTTTCTATAACTTTAATTAATATTTAATATGTTATTCAACAGTTTTCTCTGATGTATGTATGTATGTATTATTTATTTGCGTCTAAAAATTGGACAGTTACATATTATACAATGAAATAAAGAAAGTAAATTAAACATCATTTCAATATAATTAAATTTAAATTCTCATCATTTCAATTTCTAGCTGGGAGCAAACTCTAGTAATACAAATGTTACAATCGAATATAAATAAAATCATGAACATGTAATTTATACACCTGTATAGATTAAATAAAATAAAATAAATATTTGATATTGATTTAATCTACATGTATTATTAAGGTGAACATTAGTAACATTAATTACAAGGTATTAAATGCAAAATGTCATCACCTACCATTTGTTACAGACACCAAACTGCTGAACACCAACAACCAAACACCATCCACAAAAAAGGTTTGAGACAATTATAATATGTCAATCATAAACACTCTTGGACATCAGAGAAAATTGTTGACAAAGTACAATGAATATGAATGATAAAATGTTGGAGCAAGTTAACTTTATTTCAGATTTTCTTAACATTAACAAAACAATTAAAGATTTCTCCATTCAATTTTAAGAGGACTAAGAAAAGCATAATATGATTTGGAGAAATTCCTTTATAGAGACTATTACCCTGACCTTTTTTACTAACATTGCTTACATTTCATTTCATTAGCACTAGAAAAAGAATGATTACAATATAACCCCCAAAGGGTGCTATAAAAAGGGGACAATTATATATGAGTATCATTCTTCAAAGTGATCACTCAAAATGGAAAATAATGATTACAATACAGGGTGTTCCAAAAGTAACAGGACTGGTGCTGGTATTTTGCTAAATATCCACCAATTATCTTCAAACTTTTACATTAGCATTTCATTCTCCATAGAGCACCAGTCCTGTTACTTTTGGAACATTCTGTATAGCCCCCGAAGGGTGCTATAAAAAGGGGACAATTATATATCATTCAACAAAGTAGTCACTCAAAATGAGACTGTCTACATATAATATCTAAAAAGAAGACAAAGTAAAATGTTAGAAGCAATCATTTCAATAAATATGCCAAACATCCTAAAGATCTCAGCATTCATCAGTATGATACCCATTTTAGATTTTGTGGCAAAGAAAGGCCAAAATTAAATGATGTAAGCACAATGTGTAGCGAGGACCTAAAATAAGTATTCTGAAAAATATGATTCACCTGAAGAAAAATAGGAGTGGAAAAGGTAACAGAAATCATAAAAGAAATGTGATGAACGAAAGTGATGAAATTGTAGTTTAATCTTAAATTCAGCAGGAAAATATCAAGGACTATCAGGCCTTTACCTAACAATTTACCAAAATAGCAACTTGGCCAATTGTCAGGTTATTGTGTGCCTCTCTAACAGACTTGATCACCAGTCCTGTCATGAAAGGAAGGTAGATCTAATGAAATCCTGACTTACATGTAGGCTAAAGAAATTAGAACATGTAAAACTGGTGCAATTTGAAAGTTTAGTCCAATTAATAATGCACCATAAACTTCAGAGTACATAGGTGCATTCTTGGCCATAGGGCATTCTCGTCAAACCCTCAGCATCAGGTGAAAATCGGAGACATTATCATATTAGACTTTTTACTATATCACGATGTGTCTAATTTGAAGTTTCAATAAAGAAATCATGCAAACAAAAAATTATTTAAGATTGTCCAACAATGCCCCATGTCAGAGAATGCCCCTATGTACTCTAAATGCTCCAAGGCCTACACGTACAGGTATGATATAGAAACTGTACATTTACATCGCAATTCGGAATAACAAGATCCAGATTCTAGAGTCCATTTCACTGCTTCATTTCGTCAGTAGAACGGCAAAAGTAAGAAATTGGGAGACCATTGTGCAATAATATATGGAAAAGTATATTCATAATGTACATGAATGACATTTGTATATCTTGGATTGCTTCTAGTTTGGCTTATAAAGTGTGTGGCCTCTTATACAGTTATATTTGGATGTTTCTCTGCCATGTTATTTTCAATAAAATTAACATGGCTGAAATTCTTCAAATTACAAGACGGCACAGGCTTATTGCACAAAAAACTAAAAAATCTGAAATATACAAATGTCATTCATGTACATTATGAATACTTACTCGAGTCTCTAGCTTACAGCTAGACGAAACTTCATTGATTTCGTATGTACTGTGCTACACGCACCTACACGCACCTAGAACTCATTTTTAATAAATTTTATAAATATTTTTAAGAATATTAATCATATTTAGGATGAAGCGTTGCTTGTCTGGATTTAGATATTTCAAAATTTCATTTCGGAGTTTGACACATGGTGAAATTTTCTCGCTGTAGCTAAAAATGGCTTCCGCGTGAATAACATTTGAAATTATTCTCGCTTAAAGATATCATATATAACAATAGATTCAGACGGGGATGTGGGCTGATGTTCTTCAAATCTATACATAAAGGTATATTTCATATTATTATGCCATATTTACTGTGCGTGTGACACAATGATTTACAATATTTATAATACTAAGGCAGCTCAATCTTCCTCCTCAAAGCCGGAATATAGAGAAGGCTTTGGACCGAAGTAAATGAATACACTTTTCCATATATTATTGCACAATGGTCTCCCAATTTCTTATTTTTGCCGTTCTACTGACGAAATGAAGCAGTGAAATGGACTCTACATGACACAAATTTGACATAAACACATTTGCATGACTAATTGCTTTAGCCTTATTTTTGACGAGGACAACATTATGCTATTTGAGACAACCTTATATTAGTGTTGTCGCGATGTGCCATAATCGTACATCGATGCATCGGCAATTTTCAGTAGAAAACATCGATGCACATCGCGATGCACATCGAGAAAAAGTCCGAGAAAAGTGCACTGAAATACCGAACGCTAATGCACTAAAATACCGAACATCCGGTACATCCGGGAACTTCTAGAAAGGTGAAATGAAAGTAAAGTAATTTTTTTAGATAAATGGTTCATTTCGAATAGCTAAAACAGTTTTAAAGCGAAAGAATATCAGAAAACATTGGAAAATGAAATAAGACATGAGAAAGGTAAGCGATTTGCGTCAAAATAAGATAAGAAAGGGTGATTTTTAGCAAATTAATTTTTTTCAAAAACATCGATGTTTTGTTTTAGTCATCGATGCATCGCCAGAATCAGCTTTGGCGATGTATATCGCGATGTATCGATTAATCGCGACAACACTACCTTTATATACAGAGAAAATCTTCCATGTTTGAAAGTGAAATTCAGATTTTATCAATTATCACCCACTGTAAAATTTAAAAAAATTATATTCCTACTTGTAAATTCCACCAGTGAGTTCCAACGAAATTAGAAAAATGTCCAACTTGAAGAGTTACTATTTCTTTTGTTATCCCTGCCATTATGTCGCACGTACTCAAACCTAAACCATGTTAGCTCGCTTAATATATTGAAAAATAAGTTTTTTTGAAGTTTCACATTTAACAGCCGAAGGAAAATGTAACTGATAATTTGATTGGATGCTGTAAAACCGGATGTAGTTTTGACCAATTAGATCACGTTTAACAAAACGTCAACAAAGATCGATGAAAAATTATGGAGAGTGAGAGATTAAAAAACGGTGTAGAAAACGTTGATTTATGCGCCCCTGTAGTGTATATTAGCAGATCAGAGACGTTCAGTGCATGCCATAGACTTCATAGGTAAGTATGGTTAATATTAGCTAGCCGTACACCAATGGGCCAATGGGCATTAATCTGAGATTTGTCACGACCCCAGACGCTATTAAAACTCCTACAGTCAAAAAGTCAATAGAGGCGGGGCTTCCATGTCTACAATCGGCCATGATGGGACATCCAAAGGGAGCTATAGAGTAAAATATTTTCATGGGACATTAGGATCAACCTCGGACATTTCCATAGGACATGTCTATGTCGCGTTGATGTATATAACAAATACACACACCTGGGCACCTTTCACATTAAAACATAGATCTATATTAAAAACACACCTATTTAATTGCAGTTATTGACATAGGCATAGTATGATGATTTAAAACTACTTAGACTGTCACAATCTAAGATGTCACCAGGTAGAGTGTTCCATTTACATGTAGCTATTGTCCTAGGGAAATAGCTAAATTTGTAGGGTTTGTGTAAAAAACCAGGTACCCTGTCGACCGGGTACCTAACGTTCCTAGCAGGGTTACCAACTTTCAAAGTTCCACATTTCCCCCGATATATAGTAGGGAATTGACTTGACACACTTAGCCTATCGAGTGCACTGCTGTTCGATATTTTTACCCTATACGAGATAGAGCACTTTTTAAAATAAACAGTGACATCCATGTCACGTTGCTTATAAGTAGCATATAAGTTCCTAGAAGACGTTGCACATTTTCGTTCTTTACACATCGAGGCAACGTAAACATGAGACATCTATTGATGGTATAAAAAGAATGTTGTTGTCATGTGGCAGTAAAGTTCGTTAGTGTGGAAAACAAAACAAACAGGGACGTTTGATTTTTTACTACATTGGTCCATATGTGACGTAACTCAAACGTTAAAATTCAACGTTGTCAAAACAGGCTTTTAATATCAAAATATTTTTTGGTGGAAAAAAACATGACAAAAACTTTGTGTTCTCACGAAGTCGGTTCATTTCTGACGTATTGTCAACTTTAAAATTTAATGTTGTCGAAACGTTTTTTCGATTTGAAATAACCTCAAAGCGTGACGTCAATAATGACGTTGGTATCGATGGTCATTACAGAAATGTTTGGACTTCTCTGTTCATGTCCACTGAAAACATGAAGTCTAATCATGTCTGATTGGTGTTTGGTTACCTTTAAAGTTGAAGGTCAAAAAATGGTATCCACCTTCTCTGGGATGAATGAAAAAATCTACCCTAGGATAGTAGATTATAGTAATAACATTAAACCATGTAGATATTTGTACTTGAATTCAAATTTTAGCATTTTCTATTTTCAGCCCCTTGCTGTCAGATGAAGAAAATCGCAACATATTTGGGAAGTGTAACAATGTTAATGGTCATGGGCACAATTATAAAGGTATATATTTATTGATTCCCCTCTAACATTTCAATCGTTATTTAAAGTAACTACTGTTATCAGTGTGATTGATAAATGATGTTCTGAATTTTGTATTGAAAATGTTTTCTAAAATTACCAGAAATAATATGCAGACAAGATGAGCTTATTGTGTTTTATACTATATTTTGTTGGATTTCTGGCTCAGATGGTGAAAGTAAGGAATCACCCTTTGATCCGTCTGTCTGTCCTTTCATACATCAACAATTTTTGGACAAATGAAAACTACCATTCACAATCATCTGGAGTAATGCTACATCAACAAATGATGCTTTTGTCAGTTATATTGGAAATCTGGTGACAGATGAATTGTGTTTTCGAGACATCCTACTAAACAATTCTTTTATTTGTTATGTCATTTAACCATGTTTGATTTCATAAAAAATGTTTAAAAAGTTGTTGAACCAGTTAACTTCACTGTTAATGCTATTTTGAAGCAGGAAAATGTATTATACAATAAAAGATAATTCCACCATGCAGAAATTTAAGGTTAAAGCATTCTTTATCCCCAAATTCGTCTGCACTGTGGTCCCCTAAAATTAAATTTCAAAACATCCCAAAAGGGGGTCATGATGCCCATCTAAGTTATTGCCTGAATACTTGAAAAAAAAACATAATTGTCCATCAGCTACTTACTTGTACTCAAATATGTTTTGTTTTTTCTTTCCAGTTGAAGTGATATTAAAGGGTAAGGTGAGTTCAAATATTTTTACCTTCTTAGGATTATGGGTCAGAAAATGCTTTTAGAGTCAGTGTTGTGTTTGTCATTTTCTTTTGTCCATATAAGTTATTCTTCTTTTTGGGCATATTTTCCTTGGAATGTATTGCAGGGCTCTCCCCCCACATAACACCAAAATGTATCTCCTTTAATTCAACATGCTTTAAATGTTTTAAAAACAATGTTTTAAAAAAATAAGAAAATGCACCAAAAAATGACAAAACACTATATGACAAAATATGTTATTTTAAGAGAAATATGTTATGGCAAGATATATTATGACAAAATGTGTTTTGACAAAATCTCATGTTTATTCTGATGTTGTATAATATAAATTTTTATTTCTACATTTCAGGTTGACCCTGTAACAGGCATGGTGTTAAATCTAGTAGATCTGAAGCAATATATTAATGTAGGTACATGTTTTTGATTCTTATATCTAATTGCTTTGGACTCATTTTCCTTGTTTTTTAATCTTTAGGACACCTCACTTGTACAATGTCAGGTAGAATCTGAAGCAATATATCAATGTAGGTACATGTTTTTGATCCCTATTTCTAATTGTTTTGGACCTATATCCTTGTTTTTGTAACCATTAGGACACCTTACATATACATTGTCAGGTAGAATCCCAAAGGAGCACGTAGGTTATCGCAAACAATTTCAGAAGGTTATATCTTGGATTATGAGTATTTTCTGACAATAAAGACAGGTTTATCTTTTAGGTCAATTCATTAATTGAAAGAAAATTATATATAGTAATAATAAAGTCAAACAAACCCGGAGATATTTAACTAGCAATCAACCCATCAATACACGTTTTCAAAGATGTTGACCCCATTTTCACCAAAAATGCAATCATTTTTTACAATGTTTAATGCATTACTATTCTTTATTTTGATGTATCAAATAGTTCTTGAAAGAAAAACTTAATTGCTTTAAGATAAGTGTTCCCCATGTTATTTCTCCATTGAAAAATATCATGCTATCCATTGGTTTCAGTTCATTTTGGTCATCCAAATTCAATATCTTTAAAGTCCCTGGAGCAATCACATTTTCATTTTAGGAAATCGAACATGGCTCAAAGCACATTCTAATTATGCATTCAACAATATAATAAAAGGTTGCATTTTTGGTGAAAATTAGGTTAACATTTTTGAAAAAGTATGTTGATTGGTCCATTGCCCCTTCAATATCACTTAGGTCTGATTGACTAAATTATGATTATATATACTTTTCTTGAAGATAATGAATGGATCTAAAAGATACACTCATGTTCATGATAAGAAAATATTCATAATTCAAATTAGAATCGTTTGAAATTGTTTGCGATAACTTACGTGCTCCTTTAATAGCTTTGTTGCACTGTGTGTTTGGGGTTGTTTAAATCTGGAAAATTTTTCACCATTTAAATTATATGACTATTAAGATGCAAAAAACAATCTGTATCTGTAGGGTTAATTGTTCAGGTGGTGATATTTTGCATGTTAATGCCTTGTTATTCATGTTTCTATTGTATGTTTCAGAAGGGGGTGATGGATGTGCTAGATCACAAAAACATTGATAAAGACGTCCCTTACTTCAAGTCTAGAGTTAGGTAAGGCTGAGTAAAAGGAGGAGGGAAAGTATCGCAACAGATTTCGGACAGTCATATGTTGGATTGTGGCTATTCTCTGAGGATTTAAACAGGTGCATATGTTAGATCAATGCATTACTTCCAGGAAAAGCACTCGTAGAGATGATAAAATAATTTTGACTTTGAGACAGGGGAGGTGCAAACAACCCACCCACATGTTTTTTCTGAAATGTTGTTCTGGTTTTCGACCCCTTTCACCCCTGCTTTTTCAATTTTTATAGCATCAATATATTGCATTTTGACACAGAGTTAACCCCTTTAAAAGAATAAGTGATTCCTTCAGGGGTTTTAAAGATATCCATTATGGGTGACCAGTATTAGCTGAAAGCAATGGATCGCATGAGTTTTCCCTATGGGAAAATAACATGGGAAATATTGTTTTCCACTTTATCTAAAAGGAATCATTTATTCCTTTAAAGGGGTTAAATGTGTGTCAAAAATCAACATACTGATGCAAGAAAAATTAAAAAAGCAGGGATGGAAGGGGTTGAAAATCGGGAAAACATTTCAGAAAAAACATGTGGGTGGATTGTTTGAATCTGCCCTGTCTCAAAGTCAAAATTATTTTATCATCTCTAGAAGTGCTTTTCCTGGAGGTAATGCATTGGCCTAGCATATGCACCTGTTTAAATCCTCAGAAAATGGCCAAAATCCAACATATGACTGTCCAAAATCTGTTGCGCTAATTTCCCTCCTCCTTTATCAAAATAGCTCCATTAAAGAATGATGTAAAATTCTGATATTTTCTGCACATAATTTGTTAATTTTATTTTGTATTTTTGCCTGTAGATCACAGTAGCGAACATTCAGATAACCAGGTGACCTTGTTCTGATTTTCTCATTCTTTATACAATAAGATAGAATTCAATCACTATTTTCATTTGCATACACAGGGAACATGGTTAGCTATTTTCATTTGCATACAGAATTAATTCACTATTTTCATTTGTGTATACAGGGAACAGGGTTCACTTTTTTCATTGCATGCAAAATTTATTCATTATTTTTATTTGTGTACAGGTAAAAAATGAATTATTTTCATTTGCATGCAAAATTCATTCACTATTTTCTTTTGCATACAGGGAACAGAATTCACTATTTTCATTTGCATACAGGGAACAGAATTCACTTTTTTCATTTGCATGCAAAATTCATTCACTATTTTCATTTGCATAACAAAATTCACTGTTTTCACTTGTGTGTGGAATTTATACATTATTTTCATTTGCATACTGGAAACATGAATTCACTATTTTAATTTACATCCAGAATTCATTCACTATTTTCATTTGCAAACTGGGTTTGTAATTCACTATTTCTGCTTGTATGAAGAATTCATTCACTATTTTCATTGGTACATGGGTTACAAAACTCACCATTTTCATTTGAATGCAGAATTCACTATATTCATTAATTAATTATTCATTTATTTCACCATTAATATTATCATTTGCATCATGGGCTATCTAGAGATGAAATATGGGAAGTTGCATACCCTTCTGTTGGAAGCCCATGTTTGCACATAGAATTTAATATTTTCATGTGCAAGTAGAATGCACTATTTTGATTAATACTCAGAATTTGCTTTTTTCACTTGTATGCAGAATTTAATAATATTTTAACTTAATTTTAAGTAACGGATGGATATATGGACAGATGTACAAACAGAGCCATTCTCTATATCTCCCCCAAACTTTGTTTGATGGGATAAAAATATATTGAGGACTGTTCTAATACTTATTTATTCAGATTAGCATAAAAGCAAGGTTGCTATTTTGCTAATCTGAATAAATGAATAAAGCATTATGACTTTGCTGGTCTGAATCCTTCTCAATTATCTCCATGTAAAATTAAATTGTTTACATGTACCAAATGGTTTACATGTATTAAATGGTACATGTAAATTGTGAATATAAATGAGTCATACATCAACTGGAGGAGAGAACATCTCACGTTAAGAATTAATTCACACTGTAGATTATTATGTCACCACCACCAATGTGGTGACATATTGTTATGGTCTCCGCTTTTTTGCGACGGCGGTTGGAGGTTGGCGTCCGGCGGTTGGTGGTTGGAGGTTGGCATCCGGCGTCTGTAACAATTTCTTACAACTTCCTATAACTTAACAAATACTGTTTAGACTGACTTCAATTTTTTCTAAATCATCTACATGTTCTCAAAAGTTCAAATCTGACTTTAGATTTGACATTTGACCTTCAATGACCTTCTCAAGGTCAAAAAGGTCTTTTTTCAACTTGCTTCACATTGACTAAATTTTTTTTCAAAATCATCTACATGTTCTCAGAAATCCAAATCTGACTTTAGATTTGACTTTAGATTTGACATTTGACCTTCAAATCTGACTTTAGATTTGACATTTGACCTTCAATGACCTTCTCAAGGTCAAAAAAGGTCAAAAAGGTCTGTTTTCAACTTGCTTCAAATTGACTAAATTTTCTTTTCAAAATCATCTACGTGTTCTCAGAAATTCAAATCTGACTTAAGATTTGACTTAAGATTTGACATTTGACCTTCAATGACCTTCTCAAGGTCAAAAAAGGTCAAAAAGGTCTGTTTTCAACTTGCTTCAAATTGACTAAAAATTTTTTTCAAAATGATCTACGTGTTCTCAGGAATTCAAATCTGACTTTAGATTTGACTTAAGATTTGACATTTGACCTTCAATGACCTTCTCAAAGTCAATAAAGGTCAAAAAGGTCAAAAAGGTCTTTTTTCAACTTGCTTCAAATTGACTAAATTTTTTTTCAAAATCATCTACATGTTCTTAGAAATTCAAATCTGACTTTAGATTTGACATTTGACCTTCAATGACCTTCTCAATGTCAAAAAAGGTCAAAAAGGTATTTTTTTATCTTGCTTCAAATTGACTAAATTTTTTTTTCAAAATCATCTACATGTTCTCAGAAATTCAAATATGACTTTAGATTTGACCTTTAATGACCTTCTCAAGGTCAAAAAAGGTCAAAAAGGTCTGTTTTCAACTTGCTTCAAATTGACCAATTTTTTTTTTCAAAATCATCTACATCTTTTCAGAAGTTCAAATTTGACTTAACAAGTTCTCAGAAGTTCAAATCTGACTTTAGATTTGACCTTTGACCTTCAATGACCTTCTCAAGGTCAAAAAGGTCTTTTTTCAACTTGCTTCAAATTGACTAATTTTTTTTCAAAATCATCTACATGTTCTCAGAAGTTCAAATCTGACTTTAGATTTGACATTTGACCTTCAATGACCTTTTCAAGGTCAAAAAGGTCTTATTTCAACTTGCTTCAAATTTACTTAATTTTTTTTCAAAATCATCTACATGTTCTCAGAAGTTCAAATCTGACTTTACATTTGACCTTCAATGACCTTCTCAATGTCAAAAAAAGTCAAAGAGGTATTTTTTCAACTTGCTTCAAATTGACCAAATTGTTTAAGGTGGTGACATTTTGTCATGTTAATGCCTTGTATGAATTCTTGTTTTGAACATTTTCTGAATTGGTATTCAAGTGGAATGATCGCCTTTAAATTAAAATCTAATCGCTTCCTTATAATGCATCTTTCATTTGTATTTTCCAGTACAGCTGAAAATATTGCAGTTTTTATATGGAGCCAATTGAAGAAACTGCTACCAGAAGGACTACTTTACGAAGTAAAACTCTACGAGACTGAAAAGAATGTGGTAGTATACAGAGGAGAATGAATCATTCTTTGTTTTACGATTTGTTTCACATTTAGATGAACCATATGGAGGAAGACATCATATATACAAAGAATTTGTGTCACTTTTGAAAATTTTCAAGGTGCGCAAAAATTTGTTCAGTACTTAAAATCTGTAGTTGTATTTCTCAGGTAATATTGGTTGAATTTGTCTTGGATGATATTAAAACCACAAGTACATTAAGGAGAGAAGAACCAAAGAGTTCATGGACTTGTTCAAAGAGTCATTTTTAAAAAGTTCATCTTGGTTATCATCTATTTTCTTTGTCTCCAGTCAAAACAGTTCTATCTGACCCCTTCTGTATGTCCCGGTGAATCTTAAAATCTTACAAGGTAATGTCCACCTTTTCAATTTTCAAAGTGCCAAATAGAGATAGATGTGGCAATTTCCATTAAAAATAGATCCAGATATGAAATGTTTATTAAATGACAATCTGATAGCACAGAATCAGTAATGAAAGTCTATATTATCCACTGCTGTTCTCCCTTTGGGGATATTAAATGATGACCATAGCCATGGTCCATGATACAATCATTATGACACAATTTGCCAAGAGATCTTGATAAAGTAACATTCCAGTAAATGTATTTTTTCAAGGATCTTGTCTATTCATTTTGATACATTAATCAGGGCTACTTACATATATATATATATATTATATGAGTTAGTTATTTTCAAAAGGTGGAGTGAACTATAGTACCTAGTTTAGTCAATAGAGGGAATAGTTATCTGTTCCCGGGAAAGTTTCCCCGGGAATTGTTACTCCAACTGAGTAATTCAGTCAGTAAATTGGCTTACACTACGATACAATTTCGATCCCAGCATTTTTTTTGCATTATGCATGCGTTCTATGTGTAGGATTGTATAGTTTTTAACAACACGTGTCACTCGTCGGGAGAGGTGTACTGTGATAAGTTGCACATTCAATATCGCAATTATTTGGCCTTTTTGAATTTAACAACTTTGACAACACTGGCGGATCCAGATGAAAATTTAAACCCCATTTTGGAAAATTTGGCCTAAAATGCCAAGTCATGCCCAAATAGAATCATTTTTGAGGCCATACTTAACTTTCGAGCAAAACGACTTTTGGGCTCCTACAAAAAAGGGGGCGGGTGGGGGCGCAAGATGGATCTGGATCCGCCAGTGGGATGATAACAAAAATAGGCGTATAGCTAAATACGGTGAACAATCGTAGAACTCCTGATATGCCCGTTAATTTCATGATTTACGTATACAGTATATACACTCCCCTCCATAAGTTTGGCAACTCTTTTTCCCCCATTGAACTACGTGTTAAAGCCTCTTTACCTTTGAATTTTTATTTACTTAACCTGCGTTGAAAATACTTATACTATTGATGGAAACGTAATTTTGCTTTAATTCCAATACCTCCAAATTTTCTCAATTTTTTTCCTCAATTACACTAGGTCGGAAATTGATGATGAATTTGATGAATTTTTGAAAATCGACATTCCCATGTTAACCAATGGGAAATGGTAGGTTTGCCGCAAGTCATATGACAGAATATCCATCCATCCGAGTCCTTGCAAAAAATATGAGTTAGGCAGGTAATTGAATTTGCTAACTTTATTTAACAAAAATTGATATGTTTCTTCAGGTTCAACAAAGTTATAGGGCTTTAAAGTCAAAATTGTTTTTCAAAAAACCTCTCCCATTGAAATAACACAGGAGGCGAAAAATTCTTTTCAAAAATGACTTTGAAGCGCTGTAACTTTAATATTCATCAAATAAACTAAACACTTAGTGTTCAAAAAAGTTATACAATTCAATTTTCTATATAAACATATTTTTTGCTGAATCTTTTACTGAAAAGATATCCTGATTTCTGATTTGCCCTGAACCCTCCATTTCCCATTGGATTACATGGGAATGACGATTTTCAAAAATTCATCAAATTTATCATCAATTTTCGACCTATTGTAATTGAGCAAAAAAATTGAGAAAATTTGGAGGTATTGGAAAAAAGTCAAGTTACGTTTCCATTAATATTATAAGTTATTTTATCGCCGGTTAAGTAAATAAAAATTCAAACGTAAAGAGGCTACGTAAACACGTAGTTCAATGGAGAAAAAAGGTTGCCAAACTTATGGAGGGGAGTGTAAGTACAATTAGTACGCTATGAACGCATTCGTTTATTTGACTTGGAGCGGAGTTCAAGCACATATATAGGTTAATGCAGAATACGGCAGTATGCTCTTCCATTGTGTGTTTCATCTGGAAGAACCCCCGTCCTCAACATAATATAATATGAAGTATTGCTGCCCTTGTTCGAACCCCAATACTCGAAAACCCATTATTACACCGAAATCAAATAATACGGAATCCAATACTCTAGAAAGATAAATCAATTAAACTTTATGAGAATGACGTATACAGTTTGTTTAGCGTCCCGGAGGTGGAGATGGAGAAGGCGTGGCTTCCCACGGCAGGGAAGGACAATTTTACAAAAAAAGTTCAAAACACAGCGCGTATTTAATTAATTTTGTTACCGTATATATTTTCATTAAGTTAAAAATATTCAAAAACAGTTAAAAGATCCAAGGTGAAAGATCAGTAAAACATGCAATGAAAATACATTTAGGAAATATACATTTACACGGATCTTCAATCTCCTTTATGGCATAGTTGATTGATACATTTAGAAACTAAAAAACTAAGTGTAACGTATATGGAACTCTAAAAGACAATGACGAAATGTTTTCCCCAGACTAACAACATACAGTTTGGACGATATGAAATATATACAGCAACTTACAGCGCATCATATTGGAAAACGTACCGTCCTCTTTAATCTTGAATTGTTCATACCAGATTTGAATCAGTCGTTTGGGAAGTGATATATGCGATATATGAATACTAAGGACGCTTTCATGATTTTAAATAGCTACGCATTCAGCAAGCATTTTGTTCATTACAAAAAGTGACATTAAATAATAACCTGCCAAGATTTATTAAAAGTTCCAATATAGCAAATATCTGCGTTCATCAAAACTGATCGTTCTTAGTTCCACATCTAAGTAACCTGGTAATAACCGCGTTATTTAAAACGCCGCCGAATCAGAACGAATCCATTGACACAGCCTAGGGGTTAGAGGAGTTTCTAAATAGCTTCGAAATCTATGTCATTTAAAGGACATGCGTTCATAAAAATAGTCTTTCTTAGTTCTTCTGAGTAACCCGGTAATAGCCGCGATATTTAAATCGCCACCGACTCTTAAGGAGTCCCGGTGTCAAAGGGTAGGAGGTCCTATCAAATTATGGTCCTACTCTCCATTGATTTATATGGTGACCTCAATAGAACTCTTTCCCTCATTATCTTATACGCAATTAGGGCCAGTAAGGGCCGTTAAGAAAGGGGACCATAATCCCTGGGGGACCATCATTTCTTTCACACCGGCATATGAACGAGAATCATAGATATAATGGAGAGGTTTCGCACAACTGGTTAGCTAAAGAGGGGGATATTGGAGTGAAACCCCCGGGGATAATCCCAGAGTTCAGAGATGACATACGCTTATCATGTAAATTTGTTTCTGATGGTCAAAATCCACAAAAAATGGCGGCCTCAGAATGTTTATATGATTCGAATAATATTATGTTCATTTCTGGAGAATTTAAACAATGTCATACGAAGGTGGCAAGCGAAAGACGCAATTATGTCTGGTATCGTCTAAGCTCTTGGGGTTCTCCTCTTGGGTGCTAAAACGTACCCGTATTCGTATTTCATTACGTTTACGAATTACCCTGCGTGCAGAGTCTAGTTAAACTACAGACGAAGCTCTCTTTTAAGAAGTGAAGTCAAACGAATGCAAAGGGTATTTACGAATACGGTATTTCGATAATTTTGTTTCGCAGTACGTTTTTTGAAGTACGTAATTTTAAACGCATCTCAATCTGTGGCTATTACTAGTGTCAAATAAATCGCCTCGTCTGCTCTCAGGTTCCAATACGTCGGTAGTCTAAGCTTTTAAAATCCCACCTCCATTCGAATTTTTTGTACTACAAAAATAGACATTAACCTTTTCATTCCAAAGAGGGTCATTTATCAATTTTATTAAATCACTTTCAAAATGAACGATTTCTAGGTTTACAATAACTAATTCAGTGTAAAAGAATTCTTTGTAGAATATTTAATTTTATGAGTCTTATCTCAGACCATAAATGCAGTGACTCCATTATGCTACAAAATACGCAAACAATTTGTTACAGGTAGAATTTTCTTCTGAGAATATTAAGATTGCACCACGTGTGTATTGACTTAACATATAATATACACCATAGACTTAACATTGGGTATCATCCATATCCCTTTTGATCTCATTATATTTTAAAATATGCCCTTATAAGTATATTTATTAATGTATTTTTTTAATCAATGTATTAGTTCCAAAGGAGCACGTACAATCTAAACAGTGATTCACTTTATATCAAGATTAAGTAGAATCCATCATACCTATTTTATTTCACTCTAATGTAGAATCTAATCTCGAGCATACATAATGGCTAATACGAAATAATGCCAGTAAATAGTTTCGTATAAAACTAGTAGACATAAAAATCCATATAGGCATTCGTAAGCCATACACTTTCACAAACAACCACCCCCCCACCTCATGAAAACTGAGGAGAGAAGCAAAGTAACACATTGGATCATAGGAAGTGACACAAACAAATATATCATCTATGCAATACAGGGTGATCAATAAGTAGTGACAATGATTCTCCCATTCATTCATTGTACACTGACAATCGCTGCAAATTCATTATAATGCATTTGCAGTTGTCATGGTAACCCTAGCTTGTATTGGGTAGGCGGACCACGGCCATTGTCTTAAAACAAACAGACAATATCAGGGTTCCATCGAATATTATTCGGTCAATCTAAGCGACTCCTTGTCCTGCCAAACTTCATTCAAAAATGCTATTGAACGCCAAGTCACTGCTCATGTTCAAAATAAGCACCATCTTTACGGACACATTCTCTATGCATCCCATCCCACTCATGATGGAACATGATCTGATCTGTCTGCCACTGGTCGGCCACTTGGATAATTCTCTGGTTTGACTCGACCACCCTTGAACTTCTCGTGCCAGCAAGTATACACTCTTTGCTCAGACATAATAGAGTCCCCATAGGCATTTCTCAAGAACCTAATTGTATAATGTACTCATAGGTTATTCTTAACACAGACTTGTATCAATGTTCTCTGTTTGATTCAGTTTTTTTGCTATTGAAGATGTTTTATCCATTTTGATACCTTTGGAATATGGCTACCCTGGCAAAAAGGTGTTTTGCCACTCGTGTATAATGACTCGTAATCTTGTCAACAATAAACATATGTTGTCATCATAACAATATATTAGACATTCATAGAATTAATTTTTCATAGAATACATAAAATCTCAGAAAATTGCTCTAATTTAGATCAATCAATTAACAGCTGTGCCAAGAAAGAAAATAAACAACGTAGAAATAAAATATAATGACGATCAGCAGGTAAATGTCACTTGCTCCGGGTACCCTACCCCTATATTACTAAAGTCATCGGCAATCATATATATTGTGACATGTATCCTGTCTCTTTATAATAAAATTAGTCAAACTACTACAACACAATCGAGCACAACCCAATAATAAACCAACCCAACACAGTCAACAAGATTAAAGTCAACTCTACTTATCATTTAACTAATTCATTTTGGCACTACCTGACAAAAACCCTACCATAACACAACCAGGCTTAACCAAATACTCAATTAATTATACTCGATTAAATCAATTAATCAATTAAATCAAAACACAATCAGGCACACCCTATGAAACGGTGATATCAGTGACACGTCGCAAAAAGTTCGTGCACGTATTGTTACACTTTTTCGCTTCTCAACACCACAGAATGTGACGTTTTTTGAGAAAAATGTACAGACACGTCGCAAAAAGTTCGCGCGCGTATTGTTACACATTTTTGCTTTTCAACACCACAGAATGTGACGCTTTTTGAGAAAAATGTACACATATGGAAATCCTTTCGTCCTCCACATTTGCCTCTATATCTCAAAATATTTAAGGCGAATAACTTTGATATCGTATATGTATTAACAATGGGTTAGGAGCATCATTAAACACGAATCAATTTGTTATTTTAGGTGAAATAAATATATGTGTTGCTGTGTTTGAAAATAGGTGAATGGCGTAAATTCGCCCTATTTTAATGAATTTTGAAAACCTTTCGTCCTCCATCCCTACCCTACCCCTATATTACTAAAGTCATCGGCAATCATATATATTGTGACATGTATCCTGTCTCTTTATAATAAAATTAGTCAAACTACTACAACACAATCGAGCACAACCCAATAATAAACCAACCCAACACAGTCAACAAGATTAAACTCAACTCTACCTATCATTTAACTAATTCATTTTGGCACTACCTGACAAAAACCCTACCATAACACAACCAGGCTTAACCAAATACTCAATTAATTATACTCGATTAAATCAATTAATCAATTAAATCAAAACACAATCAGGCACACCCTATGAAACGGTGATATCAGTGACACGTCGCAAAAAGTTCGTGCACGTATTGTTACACATTTTCGCTTCTCAACACCACAGAATGTGACGTTTTTTGAGAAAAATGTACAGACACGTCGCAAAAAGTTCGGGCGCGTATTGTTACACATTTTTGCTTTTCAACACCACAGAATGTGACGCTTTTTGAGAAAAATGTACACATATGGAAATCCTTTCGTCCTCCACATTTGCCTCTATATCTCAAAATATTTAAGGCGAATAACTTTGATATCGTATATGTATTAACAATGGGTTAGGAGCATCATTAAACACGAATCAATTTGTTATTTTAGGTGAAATAAATATATGTGTTGCTGTGTTTGAAAATAGGTGAATGGCGTAAATTCGCCCTATTTTAATGAATTTTGAAAACCTTTCGTCCTCCACTTTTCCACATACAACAGAAAACACATACGTTTGTGAACAAAATCAGCTATTTATAAATAAACTAGAGTTTTTGAGCAAAATAATCATGTATGATATATAACAAAGTGGTCTCGTATTTTTTGTTTAATGTACACTTGAAAAGTTGAAGGTAACAAAAAATGAGCAAAGAAGGGCGCTGTCAACAGATTCTATTTTTCAAACTATATGACGTCACAATATGGGACGCTAAGTAGAATTCATCCTTTGAAATAACACTTCCATCTACCTTTATCAAGATGAAAATAAAGTATAATAGTCAAATATTGTTTGAGTTATGCGCTTTTTAAAACGAAAAAGTATTCAAAATGTAACGTGTCGACAGCGGATATTTGGAAGATTTTCGGGTAAAAAACTCTTTTTTAAAAAAGAACGCGCAAGAATTGTGAAAGAAGTGTACTTCATTTGAAAACTTCATTAAAGCAGCTTTAAAATGATATATAATTTTGATTAGAATATTATCTTATATTCAGAAGAATTAAAGTTACATTCATGCGATACCCTAAAAACACAAGTGTGCCAGCTTTTTGCGACGTGTCAGTATATCCAACTATAAGCTTCTCTAAATAGAGACAACCACAACCGGGCAACCACAAACACAATCGTGGACCAACCAATACATACTCCTCCCACGGAACGTTTTAGAAGTACAGATTATAACGGTTTTTTGAAGTTCTGTCTACTTAACAAGTAAGGTCGTCTGAACTCTTTGTTCGTTAATATGTTGATTTTCTTAAATATATTAATTATGATCACTCAATCACTCGATTAACGGTATGCTATGAAAACTATTTTTAATGTTTTTTAACTTTTTCTTGCATTTTAAAAATATTTTCTTGCGAAATTGCGTCTTGGAATTTCTGCTGGAGAGGTGTTTCTCTGTAAACACAAATTTCTATCAACAATTCACAAACTCTGATGGTACATTGTATTCTCGAATAACACACCGTTGAAAATGTTCGAGCTTTGTGACGGACCCGATGCAGAAAACGTTATCCTCCATTAAAAGGGAGTTTTTACCACACATGACGTACACTGCCGAACACTATTAACTACTCCCATGAAAGACATGCGTCGAAATCTGATTACGCACGATCATTTCGTTTTGTCATTTGATTTAATCCTGGCTGCCTGTGCTATCCGCCAAGGTTAAAAAGCGAGGGACTAAATGAATAAATTACAGCTTCATTTAAACCAAAAATTACAAACCAGAGGCATTTTTAAATTCCGACTAGATTGTGTTCCTTGGTACAAAATTATAATATGCAACTTAACGTATGACATTCATGACATGTGTTTAAAAATAGAAAACATCTTACAGAATGAGAATAGCCAACCTCCTCTATTTCGTAACATTTTGTCAAAGTAACTACAAATAGTTATGAAACAATAAATACGAGCGTTTAATTTCAGTAAAATTAGCAACCTTTAGCCCCTTCTATTGGACTACGTGTTAAAGCCTTTCATGCTTGAATTGTGAAGAGAAAAAAATATATGTAGGGCTACAGATGTCCAATTCCTCACTTTTCTAAGTTTTCGCCATTTACAATAAGTGGGAAATTGCCACAAATCATGTGACCTACAGAATATGCATCCATCCGAAGTTCTAACAAAAATATAAGTTAATAAAGAGAAAATTGAATTTAACTTTATGGAACACAAAATTGATATCTTCTTCGAGAATATTGGGACAGTTCGGAGGTGCAGAAAATAAAAAAAACGTTGGGGAGTTAAGGCTGTCAAACCTATAGAGGGATGTATGATATTCAAAAAAAATGTATCCTTTTAAAAACAAATGTTAAAATAAATTATAGAAAAGGTGTCCATTCGCCTGTACTTTTTTCAAAATACCCGTTCATTTGTAATTGTCCGTTCGGTTAATAACCCAATGATCGGATCTAGTACAGAGGCCAATAATTTTTTTCATCGGTTTGCCCCTCTTGATTTTATCTGGACCGCCCCGTAGATTATACGTCAGTGGGTCATCTTCACTGGAACCAGACGATATTCTTGTCCGACGCATGAGATATATCATATGCGGCGTTCCCTTTTTGCTTTTGCAAATGTTGAAAATTGAATGCGATTGCAACCCTGGAAGTGTAACATTGCTCAGAGGTACTCAATCCCTTAAAATAATGCATTGGACCACAATTTCATTCGTACCTTATTCACAGAATCGATGGTACAGCTATAGTAACACCAAGTAGTGACACTACGTTATTTCTAAAGGATAAATGTCAAATATATTACATTGTTTTTGCGAGACCTCATCGGGGACCTCATCAACTTTGAATAAATGTTTCATTTTTCCCCCTTGGAGCCCCTGGGTTAGAGACCAATCATAGTACATTGTACATCTTCTAAATTACCGCGAGTGACAAATTGAATGATTGTATTTTAATTTTCACTTTACAAATATTACATACATTCCTCATGTTACAACAAAGATAAATAAAACTGTTTTATATGTCTGGTTACAAAGACAATGGAATATGATGCAGTTTCATGTTACCAGGTTTATCAATCCTATAGTCACTTCACATATAAAAACGTATTTCTCATTTATCCATCAACCAAAATATTGCTGGGGTGTACAGATGGTCTTGATTGCTGTTAGCTAACCGAGGGACGCACAAATTAGCTCGATTACAATTTCCTTGATATCGAATTGAGCTACATGCCAAAACTAATTAGGTGCATTCCCAAGCAGAAATCCACCAATCAGAAAACGTATATATTTGAAGTAAGACATGCATGATGGGATTGAAAAGGGCGCCGTTTGTTGATTACACTACTCACCTATAGTAACATTCCCGGGGAAAATCCTCCCGGGGACAGATTAATGTTCCCTCTATTGACCAGACTTGGTACTACACTCCACTCCACCTTTTGTAAATAAGGTCAACATATATATATATATACATATATACCGGTTATATTTTACCAAGTTTATCATAATGTGCAGTCGTGCAGTATTGAATGAGCATATTAGGTGGTGGGCGCTAAATATGGCAATTACAGTACTTAAGATGGCTTCCATTGACAGATTGGCGGTTTGAAAAAATCCACCAAATTAATAATGCTTTAAATTAATGCTGCACTTTGAGTGAGTTATATTGCGTTCATGTGTATGTGAGATGACAGTCTTCCTACAGTAAAACCTGTGTCTATTAAACATTTTTGCCAAAAAATGTTCAGTGTTGGTAGGTGTTCACTACAGAAAATATATTCTGTAGTCAGTAGAATATGTGCGGAGGAAGGGTGTTCACTAGAGAGAGGTGTTCACAAAGACAGGTTTTACTGTAGCAAAATGTATTGTAAAATTGTATTGCATTCAAATTCATTTAACTGTTATATATATGGAATTATATAGGGTTAAGAAGGGATAAAGACAACTTGAGATTTTAGTTTCAAAAAATGTCACAATTTTAAACTATTTTTTCCTCTCATTCCATTATAAAAAAGGCCAACAGTTTATTTTTCAGAACATAATATTTGGATGACCAAATTGTATTATATATTAGTTCATTAATATAGTCAAATAAACAAACATCAATTTAGTAATACAGCGAGTTGTTGATTTATTTTTTATGCTCCAGTGCCAAATATCAATAGTTTAAAGTATGACGCGTAAAACTAAGGCTAGTGTTATTAAATTTAATCTTTAGCCTTGTTTGTATAGACTTCACTATTTGGGTGATCAGATACCCCCTTAAATGTCAAATACATGCTTCTGTGTATAGTAGCCATATTTTGAAATTCATTGTCTACTTTCTCTGTACTTTCCTGGATTTTCCCCCTCCCATTCTTATTGGTGTATTGTCTGTTATGGACACTACATTCAGTCCTGCCATCTGCAGGCCCTTTATAGCAGGCTGAAAATGAAAGTACAATTACAACTACAAACAAGCCATGAACATGGAAAATGTCACAGCCTGCCATTTGTTACAGGCATTATGTTATTTGTTACAGAAGCCGACCACCAAACTCTGAACACAAGCCGCCCATCGACAAAAAAGTTGGAGACTAGGCTATAACAATGTCATCTCTTGTGGTGGTGAAAGAAACACATTATCTATCCATAAGGGTTATGTACTGGGAGGTTTTGGATATGGGGTTTATCGAGAGGCATATATGCATATCTACCAGAGGGACCGAAGGTATATGTGCATATCTCACGAGGGATGAAACCCCATGGCCCATATCCAAACCGACCGTACATAATTTTTTCAAATATTTTTTTTCAAAAAGGATTGGTATTGATATGGTGAACTGAATTCAACACATGTTTCTCTTAAACCAGTCATCAAAAAATTCTGAAAATTTTATACATCGACAATCGAATGATCATCTTTTGAATGGTAACAGTTTAATTTGAAAAATATATATATACTTTTCTCTATATTGTTTTAGAAAATATATCAGACACTTCTTTTGTTCTTGGTATCATATGTTTAGAATTAAACGAAACCTCTATCCGAAACTCATTGGAACAAAACGACATATACACAACGTGTTTAGGTCTCTCAATATTGTAATTGTACAAAGGATATTTTGGTTGATTCTAAAAAAGTATCTTCTTAATGAATCAAAAGGTTTACTTCAATTTTTATCTATTTTGGGTTTTTTGTTTTAATTTTTTGAATTCTTTTTGTTAAATCAACCAAATCTTCCTTATAGGTATAACTATAATTATATTGAGAGGTCTTGGAAAATGTTGTATATGCTATTTTGTTCCTACAAGATTGGGAAAGATATTTTATTCTCAAGAATTAATACTCAAAGCAAAAAAAACAATTGCACTAAAATTCAAAAAAATTTTACAAAAAAAACAGTTCTAAAAAAATATATTCAAATAGTTTTCTGCAAAAGTAAGCTACAGACCCATGATGAGTCAATTTTACAGAGTTAGTACAACAATGATCAATAGCTCGTAACTGCCCTGATTTTCTGATTTCTTATTTTTTGGCATTTTCCAATGAAGTTTTGCTTTTGGAATTCTGACTCTATAAAACTGGTGTAAAAACTATCACCCAAGATATGTTTCCTATCTTCCCTAGTTCAATTGCAGATATCCAGTCACCATTTTAAAAGAAAATGTGATAGCAGTCTTTAATGTATCCTTATCACGGTGTATAACCAAAACGCTCCTACATGCACGACGGAGCGTTTCATTTACGCGGAAACGCTCCGGAGCGAAATAAAATGGCGGCTAATGAAGATTCCACTATGACCGTAAGTATTGTTTCTCTCGCTTCTCTTACATATCATATGTTATGGTGAAATATTATGTACCATTCGATGAACAATACCCCGAGCAAAGATCTTATTTATTCAACTTCTGGTGGTAAACTGTTATTTGCTTGATCAAAGCTCCGTAGTGTAGATCGAACGAATCTGAAGATGACGATTTGCCCACAAATTACGAATTAAACTAGTATTTCTATGAAAACGTTAATATTTCTGTTAAAGTAGTAGATCACAAACTCGTATATTCTCATTTCTTAAAATCCCAGTCCAAATCCATTACTTGTTCTCAAGAAATCGCTTGTTTTCCTCGAATCGCTCCGTCGATTTAGAACACAATTTTAGAAACGCTCTTACCATTTTGTTTTGATATCATTTTCAAATTATTAGAGAAGAGTTCCGAATCGAATCTATCTCTCAAAAACGTGTTGTACTTGTTAGGCAAATTGAAACATCTGAACCTGGTGGTGCAACTAGCTGATTTAAGCCTACATTAGATGATGTCATGCCTACATGTATGTTAGATCATAAAACTATAAAAAAAAAACGAAAATTAATATATGAATTAATCTTTTTTCTTTTGATGCCAAGGAGTATAATAGATCTTAATTTCTTTCTCTTCCTGAAAAGGAAAGGCAAGCTATATATTTCCTAAACAGATCTAGACTACCGGAGCGTTTCCAGTTCATTTTGTTAACCAGATCGGAGCATTTCTTGAATATGAGAATGTCATCATTTTTAAGACTGGATTTTCGGTGATCAAGTCACTATTACGATAATGTATGGTGCGTTGAAGCATTGGAATTTGACTAAAATATACGTTGGTGCTCTAATCTTGACTCAACTAATCACATGTATCGACAGAATGGGTTTTGACCGGTAGAATGACAAATACGTTTTTGGATTTTGATAACTATACTGCTTCGTACAGCTCTTCCTAATTGCTTCAAACATCAACAGCCAGCCAAGAACAACATGAATATCACACCCATCGAATGGTATACTCGAAATATGTAACTCATACCTCTTAATCCCATTATTGGGGAAATCGTCAGACGGCTCATCATTCCCGCCAGCCAGTTTTCCTACTCCGGAGCGTTTCTTTGTTTAATTTTAGTAATGAAACGCTCCGTCGTGCATGTAGGAGCGTTTGGGTTATACACCGTGCTTATACTGACGTGAATAGTGTAAGCATATTTTCTGGTGAGAGTAATCTATTTTCTATACTTGGATAATTCAACACCTCATTGATAATGTATTTTTTGTTCTTGATTTGGGTTTTATAATCAAGGGCCAATATTATAGACAATGAAGTTAATAAATTCAGAAAACTAATAAGTTTGGCAAAGAGTTAACCTACCAATCTTCCTGGTCCAAGTCCTTTCACTATGATCTTCACATCTCTTACTCCCTTTTCAAGGGCCTTCTGCAATAATAAATTACAAATATTAAGGGGTACTTTAAGGTGGGCAATGAAGAATGACATTTAGACACATGATATCAGTAATACTGTACAAGCAAACTTGGGTATCATTCTACTCTACCTACCTTAAAAAATTTCAGATGACTTGTAAATGACCCACCTTGCTAAGAGAAATGGCAGCAGCCAAGGCAACAATATTGGTTATCATGCAATGTTTGTTGCCATGGGAACATAACCTACCTTTTTAGGTAGGGTAATAGCAGCAGCCTTGGCAGCATTAAAAGTTATCATGGGGACACAACCTACATTGCCTAGGGAAATGACAGCACCTTGGGCAGCAATGTTGGGTACTATGGGGACACAACCTACCGTGCCTAGGGAAATGACAGCACCTTGGGCAGCAATGTTGGGTACTATGGGGACACAACCTACGGTGCATAGGGAAATGACAGCACCTTGGGCAGCAATGCTGGGTACTATGGGGACACAACCTACCGTGCCTAGGGAAATGACAGCACCTTGGGCAGCAATGTTGGGTACTATGGGGACACAACCTACGGTGCACAGGGAAATGACAGCACTTTGGGCAGCAATGCTGGGTACTATGGGGACACAACCTACCGTGCCTAGGGAAATGACAGCACCTTGGGCAGCAATGTTGGGTACTATGGGGACACAACCTACGGTGCATAGGGAAATGACAGCACCTTGGGCAGCAATGCTGGGTACTATGGGGACACAACCTACCGTGCCTAGGGAAATGACAGCACCTTGGGCAGCAATGTTGGGTACTATGGGGACACAACCTACCGTGCCTAGGGAAATGACAGCACCTTGGGCAGCAATGTTTAGTACTATGGGGACACAACCTACCGTGCCTAGGGAAATGACAGCACCTAGGGCAGCAATGCTGGGTACTATGGGGACACAACCTACCTTGCAAAGAGGAGCTGCAACAGCTTGGGCAGCAATGTTGGTTACTATGGAGACACAACCTACCGTGCCTAGGGAAATGACAGCACCTTGGGCAGCAATGTTTGGTACTATGGGGACACAACCTACCATGCCTAAGGAAATGACAGCACCTTGGGAAGCAATGTTAGGTACTATGGGGACACAACCTACCGTGCCTAGGGAAATGACAGCACCTTGGGCAGCAATGTTGGGTACTATGGGGACACAACCTACCATGCCTAGGGAAATGACAGCACCTAGGGCAGCAATGTTGGGTACTATGGGGACACAACCTAGCTTGCAAAGAGGAGCTGCAACAGCTTGGGCAGCAATGTTGGTTACTATGGAGACACAACCTACCGTGCCTAGGGAAATGACAGCACCTTGGGCAGCAATGTTGGGTACTATGGGGACACAACCTACCGTCCCTAGGGAAATGACAGCACCTAGGGCAGCAATGTTGGGTACTATGGGGACACAACCTACCTTGCAAAGAGGAGCTGCAACAGCTTGGGCAGCAATGTTGGTTACTATGGAGACACAACCTACCGTGCCTAGGGAAATGACAGCACCTTGGGCAGCAATGTTGGGTACTATGGGGACACAACCTACCTTGCAAAGAGTAGCGGCAGCAGCTTGGGCAGCAGTTTTGGTTACTATGGAGACACAACCTACCTTGCCTAGGGTAATAGCAGCAGCTTGGGCAGCAATGTTGGGTGCTATGGGGACACAACCTACCGTGCCTAGGGAAATGACAGCACCTTGGGCAGCAATGTTGGTTACTATGGAGACACAACCTACCGTGCCTAGGGAAATGACAGCACCTTGGGCAGCAATGTTGGGTACTATGGGAACACAACCTACCGTGCCTAGGGAAATGACAGCACCTAGGGCAGCAATGTTGGGTACTATGGGGACACAACCTACCTTGCAAAGAGGAGCTGCAACAGCTTGGGCAGCAATGTTGGTTACTATGGAGACACAACCTACCGTGCCTAGGGAAATGACAGCACCTTGGGCAGCAATGTTGGGTACTATGGGGACACAACCTACCTTGCAAAGAGTAGCAGCAGCAGCTTGGGCAGCAATTTAGGTTACAATGGAGACACAACCTACCTTGCCTAGGGAAATGACAGCACCTAGGGCAGCAATGTTGGGTACTATGGGGACACAACCTACCTTGCAAAGAGTAGCAGCAGCAGCTTGGGCAGCAATTTAGGTTACTATGGGGACACAACCTACCGTGCCTAGGGAAATGACAGCACCTAGGGCAGCAATGTTGGGTACTATGGGGACACAACCTACCTTGCAAAGAGGAGCTGCAACAGCTTGGGCAGCAATGTTGGTTACTATGGAGACACAACCTACCGTGCCTAGGGAAATGACAGCACCTTGGGCAGCAATGTTGGGTACTATGGGGACACAACCTACCTTGCAAAGAGTAGCGGCAGCAGCTTGGGCAGCAGTTTTGGTTACTATGGAGACACAACCTACCTTGCCTAGGGTAATAGCAGCAGCTTGGGCAGCAATGTTGGGTGCTATGGGGACACAACCTACCTTGCAAAGAGGAGCTGCAACAGCTTGGGCAGCAATGTTGGTTACTATGGAGACACAACCTACCGTGCCTAGGGAAATGACAGCACCTTGGGCAGCAATGTTGGGTACTATGGGGACACAACCTACCATGCCTAGGGAAATGACAGCACCTAGGGCAGCAATGTTGGGTACTATGGGGACACAACCTACCTTGCAAAGAGGAGCTGCAACAGCTTGGGCAGCAATGTTGGTTACTATGGAGACACAACCTACCGTGCCTAGGGAAATGACAGCACCTTGGGCAGCAATGTTGGGTACTATGGGGACACAACCTACCGTGCCTAGGGAAATGACAGCACCTAGGGCAGCAATGTTGGGTACTATGGGGACACAACCTACGGTGCATAGGGAAATGACAGCACCTTGGGCAGCAATGCTGGGTACTATGGGGACACAACCTACCGTGCCTAGGGAAATGACAGCACCTTGGGCAGCAATGTGGGTACTATGGGGACACAACCTACGGTGCATAGGGAAATGACAGCACCTTGGGCAGCAATGCTGGGTACTATGGGGACACAACCTACCGTGCCTAGGGAAATGACAGCACCTTGGGCAGCAATGTTGGGTACTATGGGGACACAACCTACGGTGCATAGGGAAATGACAGCACCTTGGGCAGCAATGCTGGGTACTATGGGGACACAACCTACCGTGCCTAGGGAAATGACAGCACCTTGGGCAGCAATGTTGGGTACTATGGGGACACAACCTACCGTGCCTAGGGAAATGACAGCACCTTGGGCAGCAATGTTTAGTACTATGGGGACACAACCTACCGTGCCTAGGGAAATGACAGCACCTAGGGCAGCAATGCTGGGTACTATGGGGACACAACCTACCTTGCAAAGAGGAGCTGCAACAGCTTGGGCAGCAATGTTGGTTACTATGGAGACACAACCTACCGTGCCTAAGGAAATGACAGCACCTTGGGCAGCAATGTTGGGTACTATGGGGACACAACCTACCTTGCAAAGAGTAGCGGCAGCAGCTTGGGCAGCAGTTTTGGTTACTATGGAGACACAACCTACCTTGCCTAGGGTTATAGCAGCAGCTTGGGCAGCAATGTTGGGTGCTATGGGGACACAACCTACCTTGCAAAGAGGAGCTGCAACAGCTTGGGCAGCAATGTTGGTTACTATGGAGACACAACCTACCGTGCCTAGGGAAATGACAGCACCTTGGGCAGCAATGTTGGGTACTATGGGGACACAACCTACCGTGCCTGGGGAAATGACAGCACCTAGGGCAGCAATGTTGGGTACTATGGGGACACAACCTACCTTGCAAAGAGGAGCTGCAACAGCTTGGGCAGCAATGTTGGTTACTATGGAGACACAACCTACCGTGCCTAGGGAAATGACAGCACCTTGGGCAGCAATGTGTGGTACTATGGGGACACAACCTACCTTGCAAAGAGTAGCAGCAGCAGCTTGGGCAGCAATTTAGGTTACTATGGAGACACAACCTACCTTGCCTAGGGTAATAGCAGCAGCTTGGGCAGCAATGTTGGTTCCTTTTCTACTGTTCTTGAAACCCTCTATACCACATGAATTGTAGGCAATACCAGTTCCTATAAATAATATTATCAAATATACTTGTAAATCTATATAGAATACAAGGTCAGGATCAGAAGTCATTGATGCCAGGATAAGGAAAAGACAAAACATCATGCCTGGAGGTCAAGGTCATTAAAAAAATAGTTGGATATAGAATTCTCTGATGGTCTTGCATTACCATTTAGCTCAATTCAAGCATTGACTTCCCTATTTTTCCTTCTAATTCAACTTCTTTCCAACTTCAGCTTACGTATTATTATTTGAATTAGGCTAATTACCTTTTCAGAGTTTCTTAATGGTCAACAACTTTCATTTTTAATTGTATATTTACCTTTATGTTCCTGTAGCGAGAGGATAGTATTGTTTGGTGTCGACTTAATGCTCACGAAATGTAATTCTGAATATTTTGTGCCACTGATTACCATATTTGGAGTGTGCTTGGAAGGGGTCAATATTCCACCACTGAAAAATAGAAACCCATGGAATACAATTTGAGCACCTTGAAAATCGGAAATTAAGAAATACATGTATTATTTAAGCAAATATGGCACCAATATTTTACATTAAATTAGTTGTGAGGAAGGGAAAACCATTGAATCAAGAAGGCATTAACACATCACCACCTGCCATTTGTTACAGATGCTGACCACCAACTGCAGACTGCCTTCACAAAATTATTGGAGACCATAACAATATTTCACCATAATTGGTGGATGGTGGTGACATAAAAATCCTACTATAATATTGAGAAAAGTAAATTGTGGGCATTAAATAATTAAGTATAATCTGTGTTATAAAAATTTGCTTTAGGTATCTAAGTCATGTCTTGGCTGCTGAGTGTTGAAGTAAAGGTGATTACGCAGTATTCCCACAAGACATCTTTTTTATTTGAATGAATGAATTTTTTAAGAGTCAACCTCCAACAGCAGGAATTTTATTTCATAGCATTGATAATTATGTGAGGTACATGTACATGAAAAAGCTAAAAAAAAGTTAAAGTTCAATTTTTATGGCCTGGATAATAAGTCAGGCTTTGAGAGAAGTGAATATAACAAACCAAAATCTTATAAGGGTAGTTTATCATTATAGAGCCTCATTTCGGGTAACATTAAGTAGGGAGTCAGGGACCCAGCAAATATTCACCTATTTAAGCCCTCTATCACAGCGTCATTTTCTGTATTTAATGGATCATCCATAGGTTGGTAGCTCTTCCTCCTTCCAGCCTCTTCCAAAACTTTGTCCTTCCCTCTGACATCTTTATCCATGATGCAACAGGCAGGCTTTGTGTGGATGGATTTATGATTCCCCAAGACACCTAAAACATTAATATTTCTAACATTAGATAGAGTGAAACTGTACAGTGTATTGAAAACCTGAAGAAATGAGTTTACAGGAAGATGTATCAGCAGAGTGCGGTATTCAAATTGGGTAAGACATCACTTCAAATATTTCTTTAACATTTAATTGTAATAACATGTATGACTTAAAATAAATACTTTGGCTGAATTAATTGAAGGATTCATTGATTCATGATACAAATTATTAGACCCTTAAACCGTAAACACTGTCGCTGATATGTTCCAACTTACCTATAGATGGAGTAATGCCAGCCGACTGCTTCCAAAGCCCCCGGCATATACATGTGTAAGTTGCTCTAGATGTGAGACTTGCCAACATTTTCATCATCTAAAGAAATATGAGAATGTTAAAAGCTATAAACTTTTCATGGCATCTTTAAAACTATGACACACATCAGGGTACTCTTACACACTAGAAATCTGAATAATGTCAACCAAATATCCGGGTGTAAAAGACCAATCACACCTTCCACCGACTGGTCAGCACTGGTGGCTGCTGGTGGATCTTGGGGGGAATCAGGAAAATGGGCCTTAAATTTTCAAAATTTGGACCCACATTTGGTTTTAGGGGCCCAAATTTTTTCCTCACAAGCGCGGAATTTTTTTCAGACTTCAAATATGAACCCCCATTGTTGGTTCTAGATCCACCCCTGGGTCAGCGCTTTCCACAGGTAACCTTAAAAGGGTTTGAGGAAAATATGTAAAAGACTGACTGTAAGGGTAAAAGGCTGGCCAAAATTTGCATGTGTGTATTTAATTTATTAATGCTTTTTACTTGTCACACTGATTACTGAACTTAATAATAATATCTTGGTCATGATCAAAAGTGACTAACCATTTAAGCACACCATTGGAAAGCTATATTTGTCATATTGAATATAGTCTTTACCAAACTGACATTTTGATATTGTGCTTAGTCTAGTGCTTCATGGTAGACAAAACTAAGCTGATATGGGTTCATTTGTGACTGATTAAAGGCAGGTTGCGATTTATAGAGTGTGAAATGGTTGAAAATAACATTTTCTGGCTATAGATATGATTGTCTGGTCTAAAACTATCCCTGGTGAATCTTTTCGAAATATGCATTAAGGTCCTTCAAAAGTTGCTGTTTGAACCTTTAAAAGCCATATTTAGACTGAGGATTGAAAAGGTTCTAAGAACTTTTTCATTTGAGATTTTTCGAGTCAAGAAAACAGCGATAATGTTCTTTTTAATAAGCGAGAGTCAAAACGTTCCTGATAGAAATCATATAAATCAATTTAGATCATTATGAAACACTCCAGTCCAAATTGAATTAAACGGCGGCAGAATTTTGCTTGCGCGTGGATGTTATAGAGAACATACTTCTAGTTTCTAATAAATCTTAAAAGAAAGATATTAATTTATTAGAAAATGGTTTTCAGACATCTGCTGCTGAATATAGAAGAAAATATTCCAAGATAGTGATGTCAAATATTGTAAAAAGGGCCTCTGAAGCTACTGACTATTAAAATCAACTTTATTCAAGATATTACTAGTGTTGTCGCGATTAATCGATATATCGCGATATACATCGCCAAAGCTGATTCTGGCGATGCATCGATGTTTGATACAAAACATCAATGCCAGTTTTAAAAAATTTAATTTGCTAAAAATCACCCTTTATCTTATCTTATTTTGACGCAAATCGCTTACCTTTCTCATGTCTTATTTCATTTTCCAATGTTTTCTGATATTCTTTCGCTTTAAAACTGTTTTAACAAGTCGAAATGAACCATTAATCTAAAAAATTTACTACTAGAAGTTCCCGGATGTACCAGCGTACTCTTATTAATTTATTCTGTTCGGTATTTTAGTGCATTAGAGTTCGGTATTTCAATGCACTTTTCTCGGACTTTTTCTCGATGTGCATCGATGTTTACTACTTAAAATTGCTGATGCATTGATGTACGATTATGGCACATCGCAACAACTCTAGTTACTACGCTAGGAAACTTATTGATTTCATGAATCATAAAGACCTGAAATGATGTACATTAAACGCTATACATAAAGTGGTGAAAAACAACAAACTAAAGTTGAAAGATCACAACATTCGCTACTTTGTTCAATTCCGGAAATCTCCAAGGTGCTACAAATGGAAAAAAATTATTTCGATCTATATTTTATAACCTCAGAATACTGCCTTCAGTGTCGTGTTGAGTTTCACAATTTACATAGTTGGATAGATAGCATAGAACATACTGGTAAGTAGATACATGGTAACATCACATCATTTCGTTATTTTAACCATTTGAACTGCTTCCCAGAATAATAATATAAAAGTAAAAATCATAAAAAATGAATAAAAAGCAAGAAAACTTTTGAGCTGTAATATCTCAAAATCTATCGCGGATAATAAAGAAAGTGCTGTGTCATTTGGTAACTGATATATCTATGATTTTCATATCTGTAATAATCAAATGAAATATAAGACACAATCCAATAAATAAGCGAATAAGCGAGAAAAGTAAAAACTTACATTTTATTTTCTGATCAAGAACTGTTATAAGAACTAATTATTTTCGCTACAGCGATAAAAAAAGTGGGCGTGTCTTCAAGGTCATTCTGTCTATCTGATGACCTTGCACGTTTAAAATTTGGAAGAGAAGTCGGGATTTGTTTTCTCCAGTTTAAACACTAATTAAACACCATGTCGAGTCAGGGGAGCGGTATCGATGTAGATTGTATGACTCTGACCCGTTTTGTGTTAGCTGAACAACGAAAACATCCAGAAGCAACCGGGGATTTGACTCAATTGATCACCGCAATTTGTACAGCAGTCAAGGCGACCTCATCAGCTGTTAGAAAAGCAGGAATAGCAAAGTTGTGAGTTTATCTTGTGTTTTTAGACTGCCAATGTATATATGCTAAATTTATTGTTATCTAATGGCCTCTAATAACTATACAAATGTAAATCGCAGTGGGGGTACGGTGAATGTGTGGATTACTCATTTGACAAGTCCTCGGCCTCCATGGCTGTAGACGACAGTCTTTATCCGAAACTATATCCTATTTACAGTCTGAATAATTATTCAGGACTTCTAGTCATGTATACTCGTCATGATACAGGATAAGGTATTAGACTCCCTGGCTGTAGACATTAGTCCCGGGTAGTCATTCAATCAAGGACTAGATTCGTCATGGTACAGGATACGGTTGTACATGTACATAGTCTCAGCTCTGATGTCTATCAGTTGTTTTGACTTTGTTTTGAATTGTACACTGAGGGTTTAAATAATCTGAAATGTAAGGCTTGTGGGTGCTGCTCCCCGGAGGGCTGCTATTGCTCCCATGATTTGGTCTGCAATTTAAACTCAGAGCACTGCAGGCCATTAGGCTTATTAGGCCCCAACAATCATGTAAATGAAGTACTTCACAAAGAATTAGTTTGTCTACCGGACAACACTGTCCTGGCTCTGAGGAGTCAGACTATTTGAATTTTGTAAATCAATATTATTGAGCCCATTGGTAAGGCCTACAAATCTCAGATATACAAACAAAAATATCAGTTTTCTTTGCAGTGCACTTAATTCTGTCATATGGAATTGGAGTCATAAAAGGGAATGGAGATGCAACTATGAAGATCTACCCTCTTATAAAATGACAACAAACAACTATACCATGGGCTTCCAGAGATCTAAAATCCAAGCCAAAAAATATACATATGTACAATTATTTTTTGGCTTGGATTTTAGATCTCTGGAAGCCCATGGTTTTACATACAATGTACATTTGTACATTTACATTCATGTATGTTGCATATGTACACTGGTGTAAAGTGACACCATTTCTTATTTTAACCTACATGTATGGTATTACGCTATGATTTGTTATAGGCAACTACATGTATATCACCCCCCCCCTCCCCGGGAGGCTAATTTAGTTTTTACATCTCACAACGTGACTGCATGATCCTATAAGCTTGTTATCTGAACTTAGACTTGTTTACCCCTTGACATTAGTTTGGACTTTGCACCCAATGTTTACTCGTCTGAAAATTGGTTGAGAAATTATTTGATTCAACATAATATTAATATAATTGGAGAAATAATCATTGAAATAGGCTTGAAATATGTAACAGCCATATGCTATTGTCAGTGGGCATCCACTAATGCACAACTGGGCATGTAATGCACATACATCTATAATTGCAGAATTCACATCTTTATACTCATTGTAAATTCCAGATGTTTACATTCAAATGTACAGTACAGTGCATTCTATTGATTGAATTTATCAGTGAGCTCAAAGTCAAGTAAGGACCCAGCAATGACAAAACATCAGCCATTAGATTCATACATTACATTACATCTTTAAGATGAGTCAGTTTCATGAGATTGAATTTTCAACTCATAATTTTTGACATTATCATTATTGTCCCATGGTCTCATGGTTTTGGATGGTGAAAATGATTCTTGATTCATAAGAGGTCTTAAACATTGTTTCTCTGTGTATCAAATCATAGTTTGGGATATTGTGGGTTTGCTTTCATAAGCTTCATGCTCTTCGATGTTTCCTTTTCTTGCTTTTATGATAATCTACTTTCCTTTGGTCTCATGCATATATATTTTTACAGATTGAGGACCCTTCCTTGGTTAAAATTTCAAATAAAAAAATCATTCCATATTAACAAGTAACTGTTGTTGCTATTGTTGAGCTGAGGTATTACCAGCAACATTGTGTTTTTCATTGTCTCTTAAAAGAGAAACCTGGTTTCCAAGCCCTCAACTCTCCTTGGAGTTAGTTTGGGTCTCAGATAGAGAAGACCTAATAGGGTTTAATACTATTATATTACAAACATATTAAAATGTTATATTAAATCAATTTTGTTTTTCTGAGTTATATTGTGTCTATAATTGATTTTCATTATATGTATTCAGATGCATATTGTGTCATTGAAGGGTGTGCCTAGTGGGTGTGAACATATTGGCCAATTAGATGTCTTGTTTCTGTACACACCAGGTAGTTGTAACAGCTGATGTGAGGTCAACATGTTTTCAGTGCAATTTAATACATACAATTAGCTATAGGTTTTTGTATCCATTGATACACTTTAAAATATTTAAGTTTATATGAAAATGTTAAGTCTGAATAGAAGTTTATTGAAAAATAGTGGATAAATCTGTAACAAAAACTTGATTGAAAAGCAATAACTGAAATTTACCCTGTATTATGAGTCAGGTTAGTCTTGCGTCAAACCAAAACCCTGTATACACCCCTCCCATCCTGTTCCCCTTGCATATATTGTGTATAAGGGAGGCAAGAGAGTTTTTATGCAAGATTAGATAGAAGGAGTCATTGTTTTTCTTGAAATTATTGTTAAGGGAAGGGGAGTAAATCCCAACTTTGTTAAAGGTAAAAATATTGAAATCAACAAAGCTAAGAAAAGTGTAGAAAAATATCAGTGTTGAAATACATTTGTAGGAACTGCAAGAAAAGCTGCTTTGTATAAGTTGTTCTCTTAGACCTGACCTTAAAAGATGCAAAATGTTTATACCCTAAAATCACTGGTGATCCACTCGATTACGCTGTTTACCAGGGTAATCGAGTGGATCACCAGTGAAAATACCGATATCTTTATGCTTTATCTGCCTACTGACTGGACTTAATATCCTCAGGGTGGCCAAATCAACTGAATTCTCATGAAGTCAAAATTCTTAACTATAGTATTGTGCCCTGATTCACTCAATGTATCATTTGGAAAAAAAACAATACAGTTTGTCATCTCAGTGCAAGTTTTATACATTGATGTAAACACAAAGGTACATAGCATTTTGTCAGTTTGCTCCAGTGCATTCTGCTTAGTTCTGAAATGGTATATTGATATCTAGATAGTTTCATAATGTACTTTTACTTCAATTTGATTTCCTCTTACAGATATGGCATCGCTGGAACGACTAACACCACAGGAGATGAGCAGAAAAAGTTGGACGTTTTGGCAAATGACTTGTTCATCAATATGTTGAAGTCTTCTTTCACGACATGCTTGCTTGTCTCGGAGGAAAATGAAAATTGCATTGAGGTTGAAACAGAGAAACAGGTAGAGATATTTCTGATTTTAAGGAAGAAGGTGGAAAATATTAGGTGTCCCAAAGAAGTGAGCTGCTTTTTGACAAGTTTTTTCTTAGTAATACAAATCACTCAGATTTATTGAAAATGAAAAAGACAGTGGCCATAAGGGTATTATTACCAAGTGTTACAAATAAATATATGTATGAAATAACCAATTTCAAAGCTGGGCATTGATACTGGCCATTTAGGCATGATGTTTTTAACTTGACAATACTTATATAATATGTAACTGATCTCTTTCTTTATAGCACTTGCTAATGACAACCAATCTACCTTCTCATCTTAGAGAATGGTTTCATACAGATAATAAACACTCCATGACCAAATGTGTTAATAAATGTTTCCAAGCAAATGCACAGTATATTTTGATTTGTACAATAAGTCTTTTTGAAAATACAATATGATGTTAAACTAAAATGTGTCTGTTTTAGGGGAAATACATTGTGATGTTTGACCCATTAGATGGATCTTCAAATATTGACTGCCTTGTTTCCATAGGAACAATATTTGGAATTTATAGAAAAGTAAGTTTCCATCTATCATTTAGTTTGTTAAATGTGACATGTAAAATAATAAGCAATGGTACATATATTGAAATTCCTGCCAATAATAGTTGTGAAATAATTTTATATTAACCAACGTGTTTTAATTTTGAATTTTTGAGATTCACTGTACCTTTTTGTATAAAATCCTCATTGTGGTTTAAAATTCAGCACCTAGAAGTGGTCACATATTAAACAAATACTGGATGACCATGAGGTGGATATGCCAGAAAACCTATCCGAGGAAAGTGTATTTTTTTCGAGGATAGGTATTCTGGCATATCCACCTCATGGTCATCCAGTATTTATTTTATTATGCACCTGCCTTGAGAAATACTTTATTTTAAAGAATGGGTCTACTAAAACAGAAGCCGAGCCTAGTATTTTTTTTTCGAGGATAGGTATTCTAGCATACGGGATGGTTGGAGATCTCGTTGCTTCAATACTGGATAGAACGAGATCTTACTGCCATGTATGGCAATAGACCCTGCAGCTCTTAACCAATAAGATTTGAGTATTTTAATGAGGTGCATAATAATATTATTTTTGTGACAAGCATTCATCATTGTTGTTGTTGTTCTACATCAGCATTTTCATCAATTGTTAACGTTTTTGTAATTGCAACTAGGTGGTGACATTTTGTTAAAACCTTGTTTAAAGATGTGAGAAATAGAAATAAGAAACAACATTGAATTAATTCAGTAAATTAAGATTGATATTAAACCTATACCTCTCTCCAAAACGCAAACATAAATTATTTTTCCATTTTCCTACGACTGAAGAGCTAATAAATGCTTAAATATAAAGGATCTTGTACACCTGCCATTATGATCTCCCCATGAACAAAATGAATCATTTTTAGGTGTAATATAAAGAATACAATGTTACATAATACTTTGGAAAATATTTAAGCGTTTGGCCCCACATGGGCTGAGGTTGGGGTCATTAAGTTCAGCAAGGGTGTATTGACTTGACATTGGATGTGTTCTATTGACTTAACATGTGGATACCATCAGATTCCAATGGAGGCCATTGGTTTCTATTGATTTTCACAAAAATACCTAAAATACACTATGACCTGAATCGATTGCAAATTAAATAATTTCACAATATGACACAAATGGTATTTCAGATCAGATGTGCAAATATAAAGTTTGCAATCGATTCAGGTCATACTTCAAATTAAAAGATTATTCATTTTTTCATCATTTTTTTCCTACAAAATGGCTATAGAAAAATGCTTCAAAAGCAACTTTTACACTTATGAAATCCCATACAACTTTGTAAATCCAAATATTATACTGTTATGATTCATTAATTAATAACATATTTTGATAAGATGTAGGGATGTGTAGGATGCAAATGGATTTTGACAGACACAAAAAGACTTCCTGGTTTGGCATCTCTACCCCTGTACACTTTATGATTGAATATTGCCCTAAAAAGTGGCCCATTCATCAATACAGTGCTGAATATAGGTCAACAAGATACTAGTGTACATATAAATGTAATAATAAAAGCAGTATATTTATTTTGAAAAATCAGATGAATTTATTTTTGTTCATGGGGAGATCATAATGGCAGGTGTACAAGATCCTTTGACATAGATATAAACGTTTTTTAAGTGTAAAATCAAAGCATAACCAATAACTTAAAAAATAAAAAAAGACTATGCCAGGATTCAAACCCGGACCATCAAAGTGACAGGCGAGCACTCTACCACTGTACTAACCAGGCATTGGCTACACATGCGAGTAATTTAAGGGGATTTATCTAAACTTTGTTTTAGTTAGTCGCGTGACATTCTAAATTTAGAAATCTTCGAAGAAATTTGTTTACCGGCGAACCTCCGAGCAGTTGAATGAACAATCGTCAAAATAATATCTTTATCGTGAGTATTTCTTCACAGTATTTGCTCCATTTGTTCATTATTGTATATTTTCTCATTAAAGCACAAAGTATTACTAGGGACCCCGGGAACAACCTAAGATTGCGTTTCGGAGAGAGGCCCGACTTTAAAGTTTAGACAATATCTGAAAGATTGGTCTCTATCTCTGATTTATCTTAAGTAAAGTGCATGTGTATCACTCTAACAGAGAATTAATTTTTTTTTCACAAGACCCAAAGAAAAGCATCATTATGAACCTTTGACAATATAGAGGTCATAATACATGTAACTTCTTTGAGTCAATACCTCATTATTTCCCATATTTTCTTTGGATTCTGTACTATAATGAATTTGAACAAGATTAACACTGACTATTGCATGGCTTTTATTAGACATCAGATGGGCCTCCCTCACTGAAAGATGCCCTACAGCCAGGAATTGAAACAGTAGCTGCAGGATATGCACTTTATGGTAGTGCTACCATGATTGTCCTTGCTGCAGGAGGTAGCACTGTTAACGGCTTTATGTTAGATCCAGTAAGTGTTTTTGAAATGATTGACCCATACACAATTGCCTCCCTTTTTTTTCCTAAACTAAATTATATTTTGCTTTTTTTAGGATCTGGATGAGCAAAAGAGGCGCAATCTATGACATCATGCATGACAATTGGTTTTTCTGTACCTCATTCTGTCTAATGACTTCAAAGGCAAGGTTTGGAGCCTAGTTATTAACTTTGTGTTGTCATTAGATAGTAAAGGTAACATTTGTTTAAGTAAATATCACAATGAGTCTATCCAGGATTTTACCTTGTGCAGTATAGGTATGCCAGTTGGCCGACTCAGTCAAAGATTAGAGTGTTATTTTATAGTCTATTAGTCTATTTTGGTAAAAAGGAGATCATTGTGATATTTTGTTTGAAATGAACTCATCCTCTATCATGTCTATTGACCTTAAGAAATTCCCATGAAATTCAAATCATAGCAACCTACCCATTCGAATCACTAATGGACTATGATACAAATGTTTTTTTTCTTTAAAAACACAGCTTTAAAGGCAATCGATAGGTAGTTACAGGTTGCCACACCTTTCTTTCTTGGGAGGATTTCATATAGGGATAGAGGTTGATCCACGTTAACATTGACTTTCTCAGTTCTGTTAATAGCAATTAAACATATCATTTTGACATTCATCAGACCCACACTGGACGTCCGACTGTTAAGGATGCGTTGGTTCCAGGACATGAAATGGTAACCGCTGGATATGCCTTATATGGTAGCGCCACAATGGTCGTCCTAGCGCTGAATGGAAACGTCAATGGGTTTATTTTGGATCCTGTAAGGTTAAATGCTGTGGTTCAATGTTGTTTTTGCATGTGACTAGAGAATCTGATTTTATGGCATGATTTGAAAATGCGCTTTTGTCAGATGTTGTACAACGATGAAGAAATCAAGCTCAATTTGCAAGAGAACATGTATTCACTATATTAGATTAAAAAAGGCCAATCTGCAATACCACACTCACAATCTTCAAAAGTCATAATTTGGCTGGTATGGCTGCAGCTTTCATATCTTATGTGTTTACATAAACAAAACTTTACACCATTTATTTTGATGAACTTGATGACAGTACTGTCCCCTTAATGCAAATATATACTAATAGATATTAAGTATTTTATATTTGAATAGTTCCCTTTTCTTGAAATAGTTTTGAACACTGAGAATACCACATTAAGCTCTTCTTTGAAAATGATGATGTTTAATTACTGACTTCTGGCTTCCAATGCTGGCTTTATGACTAAATACTACACAAAGAATTCCAGCTCTTTGCTCTGATATTCTACTAAGTAGACATATTTTCCTCTGGACTATCTCTGTATTAAAGCTTCAAGCTTATATGAACTACAGCAGCTACAACTACTTGTATAAAATAAGATTATTTGTTTTATTTTTGATGTATGATACAACACAAAATTATATTGATGCATATTGCTAAACGCCATCTATTACAGTAAAATCTGTGTAAGTGGAACACCTTTGGTACCTCCACAAAGTGTAGCACTTCTAGAGGTTCAATTGCTTATGGGTCTCTGAAGTGTTCCACTTACAGAGTCAGAGGTGTTGCACTTTACTGGTTTACTATATTTACTTACAAATTGTTTTACAAGTTAGGCTTGTGTATATCTGTGTTTTGTTTGTTCCAATCATTGTTTTATATACCCACAGGGACATACTGTTAGATCTTGAGGGTAGGGCTGTTGCTTGGAAGGGGACCCAATCTGATTTACTTTTTTGAAATGACTTTATCTAGAATATTTTTCTCTCCAAATAAAAGAGGAACTTCTAGCCAATCATTTTCAGAATATACAAAAAAATACCAAAAAGGTGTTCTTTTTGAACTAAGTTTTTATTCTTCAATATTTTAATCGAGTATTTTTTTTAGAAATCATTTTGCAATCAAGATCTACCAGTTGTCACCATAGATTTTAATTTTGTTTGAGGGGTGTTGTTCAATAATCAACACTTGTGGAAGAATGAAGTTCATTATGTCATTATGTAAGAGGGGAGGGGGTTAATGAATATTTCATAAGTGAGAGTAAGAGGGGATTAAACATAACAAAAAAATTGAAGTTCATTTCCCACGACTGTCAACATTTGGACAACACCCCTTGTAAGAAGCAGTGCTGTAATTGTGTTAGAAATGAGAGCACAAAGGACAACATTAGAAGAAATAGAAGAAAATAACCAAAATAATCTTTGCGGCTTAAAGAACGTATTAAAGACCAATAAAAATTCAGATAGCTACTATGGTTTTGTTATGTAATGTTAACATAAATACAGCTGTAGTACAGGGTGTCCAAAAAAAACCAGGACCGTAAGAAAGTTGAAACTCGGTCAATTTTGCATATTTTGCCTTGCTATTTCAGAATTATTTAGTTCATTCAATGTGAATTTTGTTGTGAAAGTTTGATAATAATCTACTAATTGAGTCAAAAACTATAGCTCCTTACAAAACATGCCCCAAATGTGCAAATCTCATCTCTATGCACAATTCAATCCGGTGAACAAAGCTGTTGATGATCCTCCTACACACATGTCTTTCTGAATGGACAGGTTTGTTCCAAGAACAATTGCTACTGGGGCTTACATCCTCCTGATGAAGTGTTACAGCATCCATTGCATTCTGAACAATGCACTGCCTGGGTGGCAATGAGGAAACATGGAATCATCAGTCCCTTTTGGTTCGAAGGTGACTGGGGACTTGCTATCACCATGAACAAGGACCAGTAAGTTCTCACCAAGTTTTGGAGGTCACTAAGCACCAGAAGGGACATCTAAGGAGATAATTAAGCAGTGGTTTCAACAAGCCAATACCACCCCAACACTGCAAATGATATGCTGAAATGGTTTAGGCAATGCTTTGGTGGTCAGCTCATCAGTTGCAGAACACAAACCATATGGGCAGCTCATTCGCCTGATCTAAATCCCCCAAATTTTTATCTTTGAGAATTTCTCAAAGCCAATGTGTATACTGACAGGCCCCTAACAATCTTAAGAGGGCAATAACTACCCCAATATTTACCATCCACATTAATGTGTATAGGTAAGGGTCATTAACAACTTTGTTCGCAGGATTCATTATCATCAAACTTTCAGAACAAAATTCACATTGAATGAACTAAATGATTCTTAAATTTCAAGGCAAAATTGACCGAGTTATTCAACTTTCTTACGGTCCTGTTTTTTTGGACACCCTGTATTATTCATTAATTTAGCATTTTTAAAATATCTTTGTAAGATAAAAATCTAATAGTTGTAAATAGTTGTTTTAACTTATTACTTACTTCAGTCTCAACCTAAATAATAAATGTAAATTACAAATATATGTGTATAATACCCCAGTCATATAAAAATGAAGTTCAAATTATTTTCTGTTATATTCCAGGCAATTGGTGAGTTTGTCCTCTCTGAGCCAAATATCCGTATAAAGCCAAGAGGCAAGATCTATTCCCTCAATGAGGGATATGCTGCAATATGGGATGAGGCAACTAGGGAGTATATCAATAGCAAAAAGGACCCCAAGGTACAGTACAGGGCTTTCCATAGGCAACCTATTTGAGCATACCCTTGCCATATCTAGAACTGTACCATGTTCAAGCTTCAAATAGATTAAATCTGTTTGCCTAGTACAGTACATTGAAAAGTATATGTGAACATTCACTAAAATGTGTGTTTGTTACATCTCATGACATTGAATTAAATGTTGTGAAAAACTTATCAACTCCAACTAAAATACATGCAAGTATAAGATAAGCAATAGAGTCCATGTATTAAAATCATTCACTGTGACACTCTTTTGAATCAATTCAACATGTTGGTCAATTTCCCTAAAAGAAATATCTTCTGATCTGTATAGTAAAATTAGTTTTTAAGTTCTATACATGGAAGTCTATAAAGTATTGCTACAGCGTGGGAAGTTGTATGTTGCAATGCACAGTACATTGTTTTTTTAACATAAACATCAAAATTGTATTTTCTCCAGTGTGGCAAACCCTATGGTGCAAGGTACATTGGTTCAATGGTGGCTGATGTACATAGAACTCTGGTGTATGGAGGAATATTTGCATACCCAGCAACCTCAGCCAATCCTAAAGGAAAATTGAGGCTCCTGTATGAATGCAATCCAATGGCTTACGTCATAGAAAAGGCGGGAGGAATGGCCACGACTGGTACTCAACGAATTCTCGATATCGTTCCTGAATCAATCCACCAGAGGTCGCCTATATTCATGGGATCAAAGGAAGACGTACAAGATGTCATAGACATGTATAAAAAACACGGAAAAAGCTGAAGGATCGGACTTACGTAGTCATTATTACTCTTGTAGCAAAATTTAGAATTTTATTGAAAACTCTTTAATTGATGATTCAGATTGATATGAGTATCAAGTATTTACCCAAGAATGGAGTGTTCATTCAGAAATCTCATTCCATTGGTTATATCTAGGGCAATCTTATTGCATTGGTTATATCTAGGGCAATCTAATTGCATTGGTTATATCTAGGGCAATCTTATTGCATTGGTTATATCTAGGGCAATCTAATTGCATTGGTTATATCTAGGGCCGAGCAATGCTACAATTCCTAATACTTATAGACATGCATAAGCTAGTTAGTTATATGAAGAGAATAAGTGTGTTTTAACACTTTTTCTCTTAGTTTTTAAAGAAATATTGATAAAATTTTGAATTTGGTTATATGGGTACATGTACGAGTATAAACTATAACATTTCAATGGTATTAGGGATTTAACATGATATTACAAATGGCCTGAACTACTGTATTTACATTAATCATTCATTAAATATAACACATGAATTTTGTTGCTCAGTTAATGTGATATTTGGTAAAAAAGAAACAACATGTAAGTGCCATATCTTTTGTTGTATCACACTGGGTAGAATATATACACAAAAGTAACAGTATAATGTACACACAAATGAGTTTCAAATTCTTTGCACCATGCTCACCTTAATAGTAGCATTAATTAAAAAGTTAATTTATCTTCATACTACAGGGTTTCATTATTTCATAATATCATCTATGCTGTCAATGTGATATTTTATTAAGGTGATTGTAAATAAAAGGATGATGGACAATAAAAAAACTATTGTGTTTTAATGATAGAGGTAGACCAATTCCAACAGTTAACATCAAATTGAGGGTATATTTTTCAATATTTTTTTCTCATAGCATTTTATGTCAAAGTTAAAGTTTTGACTTTTATTTCAATTGATCAATTGTGGCAGTTATCTGGTAATGAGCTTAAAAAGTTTCCTTTTTTTAATTCTAATGATTTTACAAAATTTTGCAGCTTAAATGTATTTAAAAATTGCTTGCGACATTCTCTGCCCATTCTTTAGTCCCAATTTAAATACTCAAACCTCAGGAAGCCATAGGTCAAGGTCAAACTGTAGGTAAAATCAGTAATTTTATCTTAATTGTAATTGTAGATCGTATACTATCACTACAACAAATATCACAAAAAATTTCAAGAGAGCAAACAAAAAATTTCAAAAAGGCCTTGGTTAAGCTTCGATAGTGTTTGAGAACCCCTATTTCTACTATTGAAAATGGATTCTAGCAATACTATTCCACATGAATCTACTTGTTGCGACTTGATCAACTTGAGTTCTTTTGAGATAATGAGGATTTTCTATCTATCCTCATGTTAACAACATACATGGTGGTATCCCCATGTGAAGTCAATGCATCCTTGCTGAAATCCTCATTTAAGTATATGTTTTGGTTATGATGTTTTAGTCTCTAAAATATTGAAAACACTGAATTTTATAGAAACACATGTAATAGAGGAAACACTCAAATTGATAGAAGTGAAAGACATTCAGACCCATATCATGAACCCTGCTTGCAGTCTAGTTATAAACTAAAGAAGATGAAGCTCTCTTTTAAGAAGTGAAGTCGAACGAATGCAAAGGGTACATATCATGATAAACGTGCAGTAAAACCTGTGTTTGCGAAACATATTTGGTTTTTATAAATGAGTATCAATTGGAAGGTGTTCCACTTATTGAAACTCAATTAAAAATGGGTTACTGGATTATGAAGTCTTCATTAGAGGTGTTCCACTTGTCAGGTTTTACTGTATTTTTATATTTTATCTTACTTTTAAATGTGTTCCAATATAAGGTGTTCCACATATGGACGTTCAATTAACCTCAAGGCAATGGGTCATGGCATCTTCAGAGATAAGAAAAATGTCATTGACATTGAGTATTATGTTGTATTTAAATCAGTATCTCGACTTGCATTGTTATCATTACATTGGAGGTAAAATGAAGGTGTTGTTTCTCTCTGTTGTAATTCTGTATGGTTTAGTGGGGTTTATAAAAGGTAAGATTTTTTTATTGTTACAAACTGACATGGTATAAGATTTTAAAATATCATGATATTAAAGGAAGAATCGGAGACAGTGAAACTGACAAAATTTTGTTTTTATGTCACTGGCAGAAGTGAAATATTGTCATAGTCTCAAACATTTTTGTGGCTGGTGTTCAGCAGTTGGTGTTCAGCATTTGGTGTTCAGCGTCTGTAACAGTGTTTTGCTGTCAGTGTTTGTAACATAACAAATGTAAATATATAGAGAGAACCAGTTAGAAACTGGATTTCTTTCCACCTAACTTAATTCAAGGCTCCCTCAAGGTGAAATTAAACATCCGACCGTGTGGTGTTTGTGCAGTAAAGTCATAAGTTAAAGGACACTAGTATAACATGACACCTTTTAGGAGATACAAGATGCCGAGCTGTGAATGGTTACTGCCAGTTCACCAGCACTAGATGTGATGGTACTTACTCTCCTGGAATGTGCAATGGACCAGCTAACAGACAATGCTGCAGACCAAGTGCCAATGGTAGGTATGCATGGATTAATCAAATAGTGAAAATACATTAAATTAATGAAATAGTAAAAATCAAATATAGTGAATGGATCAAGCAGTTTCAAATAGTATAGATGCATGAACCAATGTACATGGTATTATATATCATTTTGTCAAATTATATAAAACAGGTGCCCTCACCTCTTTTGTGGGCCCAAAAATGGGGCTTTTTGGGCATAATTTAGCCTTTTTAGGCAAAACTACAAAAATTGGGCTTTGAATTCAAAATTTCGGCCCAATTTTTGATTTTTAGGGGCCCAAAATATTTTCCAGGGCCAAAATTTGCCCCCTCTCCCTTGTTAGCTTCTGGATCCGCCAATGATGCTACTATACTAGTATTTCTTATAGCTGATAGGAACTGCGCTGCTCGTGGTGGCACATGTAAATATGGGACTTGCACAGGGGGAAACTTCATACCTAACCTCTGTCCTGGCCCAGCAGATAGAAGGTGTTGTGTGGGACTAAGACCTCCACCCAGAGGTGACTATTTTGTTTCTTGCTGAGAAAATGAAAAGACACGTTTTTTGATAAATATGCACTGATATAAGATGTTTAATACATTGTTTTATTATATTCAGAAGTGAGTTTATTTTGTTGTTTTCACCTTGGGTTTAAATCTAAAATATAATTTTGATATAAATTTTTACGGAAACCGTAATTAAAAGTTAGATGCACTATGTATACCTTCTTTCAGGCCGTCCCTGTATGCTTTGTATCTAATAATCCCATTCATTTGTAATGTAGGTGATGCTAGATGTACCAGCCGTCAAGGTCGATGTCAACCCCGCAGCAACCGTTGTTCTCCTGGAGGATATGTCAGTGGTCTTTGTACTGGATCCAATGTGTGTTGCATGGGTATGTAGAGCTAGCCACATACACTCCCTTCCTTAATTTTGGAAACCCATCTGTGTATGTGTAAAGAGGATGATTTTTATGTCACCACCAGAAGTGACATATTGTTATTGTCACCAACTTTTTTGTGGACGGCAGTCTGTGTTCGGCGTCTTTAACAAATGGCAGGTGGTGGCATTTTATATGTTAATTCCTTGTTTATTTTCTGATCCTTTTTCAGGGAGGCAGTTTCAGAGATGTGAGTTAGTGAGAGCTCTGAGAGCTCGCAATATGCCTGGCAACCTTGCTGACTGTAAGTATTATAAAATGTTTGTGTATGGATAAGATCATGGGCTCACAACAGAAGCCCATGATAAAATCTAAACAAGTTGCCTTCAAAGAGCCTAGTAAGAAAGGCAAGAATTATCAGAAAAGCAATGGATAATCCGATCATATTAGAAAGCACAAGTGCACATACCTGTGAACTACAAAACAAAGCGCTGTACAACAAATATAAAATCATTATTAAAATCCCACGATGAACCCCTTAAAACGTGATGGGTTTTGAATCAGAAAACTCAATGGGCAACGGCTTAAGATCGAGTACAACACTACTGTCATTAAACAGAATATAGCACTAGTTATTACTTTTTATAGGGATGTGTCTGGCCTATCATGAGAGTAGATTTAGAACATATGCCGTGGGGCGGCCCAATTCTAATGGGTCCCAGGACTGGGGTCTTTATCAAGTGAACGATAACTACTGGTGCAAGAGTAACAGAAATGGACGCTCAAATAATTGTGGATTGTACTGTTGGGGTGAGAAAACAAATTATATAAAATGGACCACCTGCTATTTTCTTGTTATTCTCCTTCTAAATGAGTAGACGATCACAAAAAGGAGTCAGGGAATATATGCCCTTTTGATCCCTCACTTTTTGAGATTCTACTAGGTAGGAGATATAGGTAGGAGAATGAACCTATGTCACAACTGTGCAGTCAATAATTCCATTGTCCAAATTACCCCTTTCAATTAATTTGACGTTGACAACATATCTTATAACTAAGTAGACAATGGATATTCAAAAATGTCGAGCCATCTTATATGAGAAGGTTCGTATATAACGTGAGCTATTGAAGAACCCGCTGTTTTACAACATGTGACCCCTTACACTAATCTTGTTCTCATGTTAATTCAAGATGTTCTGAAAGCTGACATCACAGATTCAACCAACTGTGCTAAGATTGTCTACAGAGCCCAGGGATTCAGAGCATGGTAAGATGTACATATGAAAACATAAATTCTCGAGATGTTCCCTTTTGAGAGTGTTGACATTCACATGTCACATTATATATTTTGATTCGATATTTGCACTCATCAGGGGCCTCCTATCAATTTTATAGATATTATTTATCAGGAGGCCCTCTAAAGGTGGCCTCCTAAAGTTTTCTTAGCTTTTCTATATATTTATTATATTCTTTCAAAGTATTTTTCTCCTACTCAACTAATTTACAGCTATCGACTATTTGCTCCTAGCAAGGACTTGGTGGGGAAATATTTGTTGTCGAGGGAAATGTCAAATGTCAAATTTTAGGTCAAATCGAAGTTCTTTATGAAGGATTGGTATCGATATGGAGAACTGAATTCAACAATGTTTTTCTCTTAAACCAATCATTGAAAACATTCTGTAAAAAAACATGGTATTTTATGTTATGTTGACTGATTGACAATTATTTAGAAATATTTTATAAAACTGTTTTTGTTAACTTTTTTTGTTCTTTTAGTGCAATTGTTTTTGCTCCTTTCTACAAAATCTTGAGAATGAAATAAAATGTTTTTCCGAACCTTGTTGGAACAAAATAGCTTATACAACATGCTTTTAGACCTCTCAATATTATAGTTATACAAAGGAATTTTTGGTTGATTTTAAAAAAGTATTCAGAAAATTTAACAAAATCCCCCCAAAATAGATAAAAATCAAGATAAACCTTTTATTTCATTAATAAGATACTTTTTTGAATCAACCAAATTTTCCTTTGTACAATTACAATACTGAGAGACCTAAACATGTTGTGTTTTTGTCGTTTTGTTCCAATGAGGTTCGGAAAGATCATTTCACTCTGGAAACATGATACCAAGAACAAAACAAGTGTTTGATGTGTTTTCTAAAACAAAATATAGTTGAAAGTATATATATATATTTTTCAAATTATATTGTTACCATTCAAAAGATGACCATTAAATTGACGATGTGTTAAATTTTTAGATTTTTTTATGACTGGTTTAAGAGAAACGTGTGTTCAAAAAGTTCTCCATATCGATACCACTCCTTTCTCAAAGCTTAACAATACACTTCAATAAGTTTGCCGTCTGGAAAAAATTTGCATTTTTTTTATATTAAAAGAAAAAAGGTCAAAAAGTTTTTTTCAACTTGCTTTAAGTGGACATAATTTCTTTAAAAATCATCTACAAGACCTCAGGAGTTCATATCTGACCATATATTTGAGAAAATTACAAATACAACCTAAGAGTTTTCTAATACAGTATCTACTGGTATCCTGGTTGCATTACAAAGTCACGTGCTTTTCCATTATTCATCATTTAGGTGAATGATAACGTATTATTTTGTGCATGACTAGCCCATGCCAATCTGGCTAAATTAATGACTGCCAATCATACTGGGATGACAAGATGATGACCATGTATTTATTGCAGCATATTCAATAGTCATATTAACTCAGTTGACCAAGAGGAGGGAAATCCTAGAGCTCAAAGATGGCCCTATAATTACCTCTCTTGCCCAAATCCTCCATTTGTCCGAATTTCTATTACCATCTAGTTTTTGAATACCACACATCTATGTGGTGGTATAAATCGATGTAATACGAGGGTTGATCATAACGTTCTCATAATATCTCTCTTATTTCTTTATTTTTCGATTCTAATGAAATTTTCACAGAATGTGCAGCATAGAATGTCTTTTTAATTCAGCAAAAAATATCTAGTTTAACAGAAATATTAAATAAGAAATGGTTGCCAAAGTAACGGGAAATCAACGCACCCGGGCAAATAAAAGAAATTGAGAGAATGGCTTTAATTAATCATGTTAACATACATAATAAACTATGATAAATTACCAAACACATTAAAATGTTACCTAATATATGTTGTTAAGTGCGACTAATTGTGTGATGTCATAGGGGATGCTTTCTGGCTTCATTAGATGTGATACCAGAGTCTGAGACTCAAAGCTAATGATCAGAATGACTGTGTAAGAGAATGCAACAGACACAGAGATCTTCAGAAAAATAAAATTCATACTGATAAAAAGTTATGTTAAGTTTGTAAGATTCTTTGGTCAGACTAAACATGATCTAAAACAAATATATAGTTAAGATATCAACAAAATTACACCCTGTGTGTGGTCTGAACATAAAGGTTTATCTTAGGCCTGCTGATTTGTTTTCAAGCTTAATTCCAGGGTCAATTCCATGTTTCAGGTCTATCTTAGGCCTGCTGATTTGTTTTTAAGCCTTGAATTTAAAGAAAACTAAAGAATAGCTGGATAAATTCCATGTTTCAGGTCTATCTTAGGCCTGCTGATTTGTTTCCAAGCTTAATTTCAGGGTTAATTCCATGTTTCAGGTCTAATTCAGGCCTGCTGATTCGTTTTCAAGCTTAATTCCAGGGTCAATTCCATGTTTCAGGTCTATCTTAGGCCTGCTGATTTGTTTCCAAGCTTAATTTCAGGGTTAATTCCATGTTTCAGGTCTAATTTAGGCCTGCTGATTTGTTTTCAAGCTTAATTTCAGGGTTAATTCCATGTTTCAGGTCTAATTTAGGCCTGCTGATTTGTTTTCAAGCTTAATTCCAGGGTCAATTCCATGTTTCAGGTCTATCTTAGGCCTGCTGGTTTGTTTTCAAGCTTAATTCCAGGGTTAATTCCATGTTTCAGGTCTAATTCAGGCCTGTTGATTTGTTTTCAAGCTTAATTCCAGGGTTAATTCCATGTTTCAGGTATAATTCAGACCTGCTGATTTGTTTCAAGCTTAATTTCAGGGTTAATTTCATGTTTCAGGTCTAATTCAGGCCTGCTGATTCCTTTTCAAGTTTAATTTCAGGGTTTATTCCATGTTTCAGGTCTGCATGGAGAAATCAATGCAGAGGTCGTGATCTGAGTGCTTATGTAAGAGGATGTTAAACAAACATGTGATGTCTCTGGATTTAGGCGCAACCATGTTAAAGAGATATATTAAACAAAAATATGATTCTCTTTGTCATTCTGTCAAAGGATGTTAAACAATTATTTGATTTATATAACTCATTATTTTATTTGTAATGATTATGTTATGTACCATCTCATGATGTATACATAATATCGATTATTTAATGTTGTTGTACATACCTTGTACATTGGCTTGAAATGATAAAGTTTATATAAAAAATGTAGTTAAATCTTGTAATTTGCACATTGATGGTTGAATAAACATGAACATAACAATATATCTTTAGAAACAACTATTGTGTTTTTACATCAGACTAAAATTATTCACTTTGGACAAACCAAGGTATGTACTGATCTTACCTAGATACGGATGACGTTACAAAGTCAGAGTGATTACAGAGAATTATTGGGATACATATATGGGATCAGTAAAGTAAGTTATATGCTTTATGACACTTATATAAAATGTTTTGTAATTGTATGCTTTGTTCCACTGTGATTCAGTTATGAGGTGAAATTAAACCCCACTTGGGTAAAGCAACACAATATAATGAGCTGTATTTATTTTAAAGAATATACTGTTGTAACAAAGAGGAGCGAATTTTTTCTATTGTCTTTAAAGAATTGACACTTGGCAAGCTATCCAAAATCAGTGTTGCACAAAAGACGATTGTCTGCCACCCTATTCACTCATTCAACAGTTGAATAGCAAAAAAAGAAAACAAGTTTGATGTTATTAAAAAATTTTGCAAGCATCACTGAATTATGATACAGAGTAATGAAGAACGGATTAACTTTAAATATGAATAATGTATACACATTTCAAATGATCCATACATGGGTAAATTAACGTCGTCTTGTAAAAGATCCAGTTTATACTATACGTTTGTAAATCTTTATTTTTTATAATTTATGAATGAAATAGATATACCAGTACTACCACTAAGTGGATAGTATCTTAGAGCAAAGCAACATCGCAATGTATATTCAAAATTACGTGATGGATAAACTATGAGTAGTGGGTTTTAAGAGAAATAATAGCCTATAGGGCCTTGACCCCGGCTGTTGTCACCAATTTGAGTAGACGATGAAGAATGGCCATATAAGCCTCCTTGACTTTAACCAACACGAACATCAGTTTTGACCTCGTTAACTACGTGCCTTTCACTCGAACCACAATTATCATATCGTGAACGGGAAATCTTTAGTCACGCGCCACCATTTCCTCGCTCCCCAACATATTTCTCTACTCGCGCACAGAGATTCGTGTTCGCGAACTACTGATGTTCGCGTTGGTCTAAGAGGCCTGTCATAGCTACATACGGTTTTCTGCAATGCCAATCATAGGCTGAAGGGCGATCAAAATATTTTTTAATAAAGAGGGCAGGCCAATCAACCGCTGCTGCAATAGATCGATCAAAAACTTTGTTTTCTATTAATGGTACTAGTTTGGCAATTCAAAACAATAGCAGTAACAACATAATTGGAGCATGTATGTAACAAAGGCCCTTGTGTTCACGATGCTTCTTGCATGCTTGGTGACATCCAAAGATGCGGCGATAGGAAACCAAGAGGATGAACTCCTAAAGGTGAGAATGTGTATTAGACTTCAAGTTGATACATACTGTTTGATACAGATGATAAACGACAGTGATGGAAATATAAAAGTAACATTACTATTCCGAAAAGCCACCATGTTATTGAAACAGCAAAATCCAACGTCTAACGCAACAATAATAAAGAACTTATCTCTATAATGATTCCATTGTTTCATTGCTTCAGGTCATTGGGATCATAAATTAACACATTGCCCAATATTTCTAGACTGCTACTTTTGTGCTTATGCTTAAAACTAAATTATTCATATTTGGAAAAGGTCCTTGAGTCAGCACCTAGGGAAGAGGATAGGACAGTCCGTGAACCGGATTTTGAATTTGAGAACATCCTTCAAGATCTTCAGAAAAGAGCCACTGATGGGTTGATGTACAATATAGAAACGCACGAAGAACTTGATGCCCTACTTGATATTGCTAAAAACCAAAAAAAGGGCCAAAGGGATGATTGGCCAGAAGTTGTAGGTGCCTTAATCATATCATTCAGTAATATATCCTAGGCCCGCAAATGTCCCAAATTTTCTGCTAAAAAGGGGTAGATTAATGTGCAAAATGGTACACGGTTCATAATATACCGTTTTAAAGCTCGTATGGCTTGTTAGTATGGTTCTGTATTTTATATTATACAGAATTCTGATTTTGGCCGAATAATTTGAGGGAAATCATTGTTTCAATTTATAATATAGCGTAACCAATAGGTCCTTTGTAAGATATTTGCTACCATACGGCAGTCGTGATCAACAACTACATACTAGAGTCAGATGTACCTCCAGTTTGAATGTGGCAAAACACTTTTACATTATTTTCTTTTCTTATAGCTCAAGAACAAACATCCACCACTTGGCTTTTCGACAAACAAAAGAAAGGCAAATGGCAGTAAAACTAGGAGCAAAAGAAACATCCACATGGATAATGGTAGTTTATGGCCAAAGGTTAATGGGTATGCTTATGTTCCATGGATGTGGGGAGACTCAACACCGCCCAGTTAGTGTCCAGCTACATGTACATATTTACATGCAATCATATTTTCAGATATATGTTCACTTGTGTCCTTTGAAAAGTTAAATTGAACGAAATGGTGAAATTATCCAAATGCCTTCTTAATTTTCCATCAACGATACCTTGTAATTTTAAATGTTAACAAAAATTGTATTGTAGCTGATGCGGCACGAAACGATGTAGCACTAGCAATGAAATATGTACACGAACACTCTTGTATACGATTCATTGACTACACACCGACTGTTCATGCTGATTACAACCTACCACATGAATCTTGGGCAAACTTTACTTTATATAAGGAAGGTACCAGGTCAGTAGCAAAAATCCTTTTATAGACGCGTTAAAGAAAGGTCTTATACATCATGCAGCAACATTGTAATAACCAACCGTTTCGAGAAAAATAGAGAATACACAATACAATATAATAGTGAAACGTATTAGTCTTGGTAAAGTCCGTGTGAATCACCCACCCCCATCACTACACAACTCCCCACAAGTGTTGAAGAAGATAAAGAGGGGATTTAAGCAGGGGCGGATCTGGGAACCAACAAGGGGGGGGGGGGCCAAATTTCCGGTCTGATAAAAAAAATTTGGGCCCCTAAAACCAAAAAGTGGGCCCAAATTTTGAAATTTTGAGGCCCATTTTCTTCAAAATTTGGCCTAAAACTAAAAAATAAGGCCTTAGAAGGCCCATTTATGACTTAAAAGGCCCACTTTTTTGGGCCTCAAGGCCTTTTTTGGCTTAACATTTTTTTGGGGCACAATTTTTTTTTCTGGGCCCACTCAAGGGGGGGGGGCGGGCCCCTGGCCCCCCCCCAGATCCGCCAGTGATTTAAGAGACCTGAAGCAATACTTTAAACTTATCGACCACTTGTACTATGTTATCCTTTGTGGTACCCTTTATAATGGATTATCATGGCGAATTCTTCATCTGAATCTATTCTAATGGATACCAAAAGGCTCTTGAAGAAAGTGTAGAAGTTGCTTTCACTAGCCTTTTACAAAAGGATTCTCCCATGAATCACAATGCTATTGCATGAACCTCTATGGACAGCTGTATAGGTCTATTGTATTGGCATCGTAAAGATTACAGGGTTCTATAATTTCCTTTATAGAAGGTAGTTTACCAGCACGAAAACTGAATGATAAGATAAGTGTCAGCATGAAGTTAATATTGATATCAGAATGGTGGATTGTTGCATTACATTTGTTTCAGTTGTTGCTATTCTTATGTTGGGCGACTTACAGAAGGTGGCCAAATAATATTTCCTACGCGCCATTCTGTAAGTATTTAGACAACCATTGTTCAGCAAGGATTTTTTTTATCAAAAGAGCGTTTCTAGATTGAATAGATACTGACTATTTTAGGATTGCTCCATTTCATAAGTTCCACACTAAACAATACTTAACCTATTCCATGCACAAATTTCATAGAGTGCAGATTCTGCGACCTAGATGCATTTAAGGGGTAGTATCTTTCTGTTACCCTTAAATGCTGATGCATCTACTTTTTCAGGACCATACGATAGATCTACCACTTCATGAAATGGGACATCTCTTTGGAATGTTCCATGAACATAGGCGGCATGACTACTGGCATCGAATCCAATACTTAAAATCAAATGTAAATGGTATGACCAGTCGATGATTTCATTTTCTTGCACACCCCATCAGTACTCCCCTAAAACCCCTTTAGGACAATAGGTTCTGATCTGTTTGAATTTGGCATTTCTATGTTAATTATCTATGAATCAATCATGACCAAATATATGTATTTGTTTTTCTTGAGTATACACCCCAAGACTGAGGCCCAGGAATACGTTAAAAATGTTTAAAAAGTCCCCTAGTGTACTGAGTTGGTAATGCGTGGTGTATACATGTATATAAAATTTTTTTACTATATTACTATATTACTTACATTGAATAAGAATAAGACTGATTTTTATAAATGACTGTATACCCGGGCCTCAGCCCCAAGAAATACATTGAATTATTCGATATTCTAGATGCAGGAAGTAAACTTGAATTTGATACAAGAAAGGACGCTGGAAGTTGGCATGAACATGACATCAGCTCAACAATGCATTACGACAGATATGTAAGAATACACTTCGCTTTTTAAGCCTGTTAATCCCTCATATTTGATGTTGAGCATTTGGGAATCTCCTGAAGGTGTTCCTCGTTTAATTAACAGATAACCATCCACCTCCCTTGCATTTCTGGAATGGTATTTTGAAGTAGTAACATTTTAAACAAGTTTGGTTGAAAATTGAAATGCCATTCACAGTCGGATGAGAATCCCCAATGTTTAATGAATCCTAGTCTTGTTCTTCTATAAAAGAGTTCGGAAATGTATGACAAATTTGGTGTTTCCAAAATTATGGAGAGGAGTGTATATTGGTGGGAATATACAAGGGTCTGATGTTAAACTTGATATACTATTAAAATATAGAGGGTACAAATCATTTACTCTCATGCACGCTTGTTTAGTTTGCTTCTAAGAATGACCTTCCTACTATGGAAGTCTTGGATAGACAATGGCAGTATTTGTGGTGGTCTAAAAGAGAGCACTATGGGTTCTATGACCTTGAAGATCTCACCAAGGCCTATAAATGTGATGGTATGGATTTGTATAACCCAAATCATAATTAATATTTAGCAAATGTATCTACAGCTTTATAAAGGTCGATGTGACAATAACCATATAGAAGAATAGCATATATATCATGGAAAAATAGGATTTGTTTAATTTCAAGACAGCTGTTCTGATAGCCAGAAAGCAACAGGTTGTGCGAATGGAGGTTACCTTGGTTGGATAGATGATGCTTGTAAATGTATATGTCTACCTGGACTCACAGGTGTTACCTGTGAAGACTTCGATGACCCAAGTATGTACGTGTGTTGTATTCAAGTGAAACACATACAAGTACTCACCGAATGCTTATATTCGTGTTTTTCAAAAGGTTTTATAGACAGTATATGTCAAGTATTATAAAATTATTTCATTTAAAATAGGAAATCTTTGATTTGTTACACAACATTTTACCAAAAAGAATTCTTTGTTATATGACCAAAGGTTCAGCAGCTCCTTCAAGTTGGCCAAAAGGTCAATTTGGACTTTTGAAATCAAAAGACGGGTGCCCAAATGGTTATACATTTTCGACTGGTTGGAGATTACATTATGGAGAAGAATGGCATTACATGACTGATGGATTCAAAGAACACATCGCTGGAGGAAGCTATGATTCATCATTGGATTGGATTAAAGATCAGTTCTGCATGAAAACGAATTCCACTGGCTGTTATGACTGGCCCGCTGGATCATATTGCACATTCAAGAAAAGCAACGCCGCCTGTCCGTCTGGTATGAGTTTATAGTGTTTTTGTGCCATTATGGTGTAGGTAATTAGGTATTTCTCTTATTCCTACCACGTCTTGTGTGCCTATTTCTCACGCAATGTTGGAACAATTTTAAATGATATGTGCTCTAATTTTTATTTAAAATTCGGGGAGACGGGAGTATTCTACTACTCTGGAATGTGTGACTACAATAAGCATAAATGATTAATTAATTAAAGGGTTCACAGTGGGATCTAAGACGATTGCTGATGACGAAACAAAAGGCAACAATGCATTCGACGGAATTCTACCAGATGGATCATATAACTTGGTATGAAACTAATCCTTACTTTTGCCTCCCATCTTTATCAACTACTCGAAATTGTTCTTTATGTTTTCAGAAATTATTCTTGCCACGTTCATGATTGATTCTTAGAGTTGCAGAAATGTAAAATTATTATCGGTTAAGAATAACTCAACTTTATACATATAAATGCGTATACTCCTACTCCATAGAAAGTGAAAGTGGATCAGTAGCAATAAACCTTAGAGTACTTATATATCGGCTCATTTACTCATTCCTTTTTTCAGAGTACAACATACAAGTTCTGCTGTCGAGACGATGCCTTCGATTCACGACCAGATTGGCCAATTGTTCTTTCAAATAGGTCCCCGTTCTACCTTTTTAAAATGAAGAGCAAATGCCAAGCAATCAAGGGTAAGTATTAAAATAATGCAAATTGTTGTCATAACTTTAGAACAATTAGATCATGGATTATATGCATTATTTATTGTATTCACTCATCTCATATATAAACATTTTCGCGTTTAGTAGACATTTTTAATGCATGGAAAATGCCAGTATTCAAATCCAATGGTTGTTCAAACTGTTATTCAGGAATGGACGTTCAAGAAGATCAAATATCCTTTGATGAGAGGGATGAACCAAATGATCAGGGTGAAGATGGCATGGCGCCGTATGACCCTTACGAAGGTGGTAGATCAGCTTTCCATTTATGTTATTACATACCTATCAGATATGGTAATTGCGCTTCTTACTTTGTTTAACTTTGTTTCATTCAGCAGTAATTCAATCAACATTTCAATCAGACACTACCCCGAACGCAGTATGACCCTTACGAAGGTGGTAGATCAGCTTTCCATTTATGTTATTACATACCTATCAGATATGGTAATTGCGTTTCTTACTTTGTTTAACTTTGTTTCATTCAGCAGTAATTCAATCAACATTTCAATCAGACACTACCCCGAACGCAGTGTTAAGTTCTAAACTAACGGAAGACAGGGCGATCTTTCAAGAAGTCAATACAAACGAATGCAAAGAGTATTTAGACACGTATATGTGTACATTAAAATGGTTGTATTACAAATTGCAAGTGAAGATTCTAAATAATGATGTACCATGCGAAAGAAAATGTTGTATGGTTGTCATGCAGTAGACATTTGACAACAGGTTTTAAATAAAATGTCATACTGGGGTAGATGTCAGATATGTCTAAAAGACTTTTAAGCTAAATATACATACCAATTTCCTTGCCTTATTTTCCTGTTTACAGGTTGTAATCAGATGATAACGCTAGACTGTTCAAACCCAATTGAAGTTATAACAACGCCCAATTTTCCTGGTAATTATAATCCCAATCAGGAATGCAATTGGTTCGTTAAGGTATGTGTTCACTGAAATGGTTAAGGTCTAAAACGATATTAAGAGATATTTTGTTGATAAGTTAAATACCCATGCTAATTACTTGGAAATGAAAATACAATTTAGGGATGACATAGGTTCGTTAAGGTATGTCTCCACTGACATGGGTTAAGGACTGGAGAGATACTTATTGGTATTTGTTAAATACCCATTAATAAGAAATTAAAATCTTCTATATAACGCATTTTAGGCACCAGAGGGAGCATTCGTAAACCTTCACTTCACAACATTAAAGATTGATGGCACTTTAGTTGAGAAGGAGCATACTTGTAAAGACTATGTTGAAATCAGACAGAGCATGATTGGTCAGAATGGTATCAAGTAAGTTGCTTGATTATGTCAGGATTGCTATCGTGGCTTCGTATTCTGCAGCAGGGCCTTTTATCCATGCGTCAATTAATTATTAAGTTACATCATACAATTACTTGTTAGGAGATAACTTTACAGACAAGTCTGTAATTTTTTTGTTTAATAGACATAATATAACACTTTGTTGATGTTTAAGATTATGTGGCTCAAATATACGTAAATCATGGGTGACTGAGGACCACATGATGTGGGTCACGTTTAGATCAGATAATAGTTTAGAGGCTAGAGGCTTTAGGGCAATCATTACATACAACACAGGTAATTTGTAGGATTAAGTCAGACTGAAATTTTAAGGCTAAGGCCATAAATATGGCACATTTGCAATATCATATGGAAGATTACACCAATTGGTAAATTCATGATTGTTTTTTTGTGTCTTTATATTTAGACTGATATGTATTTTATTGATATATGTATATCATATGAAACGTTACACCTGACTGGTAAAATCATGGTCACATGATTGTTCTCCGCGTCTCTGTATTTAGATTCAGATATTGACCCATACTACAAGGCATCAAGTTTGGGGCAATCATACAGAGGTCCTATGAGTATGACACATGACTACATGCCATGTATGAACTGGTTGGATGTACAACACTGCAATGTGAATCCATTTAAACTCGAGTAGGTAAATCTCGCTAGTTAGCGTTTTTGAAAAAACATTTTTCTAAATGGTCATAACACTGGTTTAATGCACAATGCAAAATGAATTTCATATTTTTACCTGTAAATTTTTTATCTTTACTTTCAAATTAGTTATGCCGCAAAAGGTCTGGGCGACCATAACCATTGCCGCAATCCCAATGGTCTCTACCGACCATGGTGTTATATCAATAAACACTGTCGTCAAGGATTTTGTGACGTGCCACAGCTGGGTGAGATAATGAGAACTGATTATCTATCCCTGCACCACTGGGATAAAGTGATTTTAGAAACTGGTTAATCCCAGTACCCTTTTACAATGTCGGGATAAATGGGCTTGAGACTTCTCTATCCAGCTTTGTCTTTGAGAAGTTGGCGGGATTGGGATAGATAATCAGATCTGAGATAATGTCAAATTAGAAAACAATAAATGAGAAACGTAAGGGAATAGACTAAAGAAATTTAATTGATATTTCCAAACAAAATAGGAAATCAGTTACAGCGCGTACTATACTAATATTTTAAAAATCACCTCATCCGACGACCCATTTCAATGATTGCAATTGAACTGATGACAGAGAGAAATACAACAATATTATTTCAGAAGATTTATGCTCACCTTAAACATAAAAACAAAATAATTGTATTTTATAGAGGTAGTTGATGATATCAATGACGATTGTTCTGAACTCGCTGCTAACGAGGTTTTATACTGCCAGTCAGAAGATGCTAAACGGGGTTGTAGAAAGTACTGCTACCATGTTGGACCTCATGTCCATAAAGGCATGTAGAATTTTGCACAACGTTTTTAGCTCAACGTATCTTAAGTCCGTAGCACATTCACCAGATTCATGCGAATAAGTTCAATTAAATCGAGATGCAGTTACGGATACGTTTAAGTCCTTTATAGTCTATTATTAAAGTCAATTGTGTAGTACATCCATTGACAAAGAGAACTCAGCTTTGAATACGCTTATTCGACACTACATACATTTTTTATTCGTCTTTTTTACTCTAAATAGTGACAAACATAGCCGAACCGTATATTGAACCATATGGGACAAAGTTAGGAGCGTCTGTGCCATACACAGACGGTGATGTCATCTTGATCACATGTTGTCAGGATGGTGTTGAACTGATTGGCTATGAAAAACGAATGGCGTTGACAGACGGAACTTGGAGTGGACGACGCAACGTGTGTCAGGGTAAGAGATTCCAAAGACATTGTTTGATGAAGACTATTTCTAGTTGATATTTGCATAAGTATGATATGACATAGAAGATGGAAGAGTGGTTTGTGTTAGAAAGCAAACCACAACACCCTAAACAATAGAAAGACTAAAAGAAAGCAAAAAGATGTGTCCGGCGACCCCTTACCCTCCACCCCAGAACTCGTGTACGTTTTTAATGTGATTACATATCATTGTTTTAGAACAATTGCTGGGAAAAACTCTTTTATCTTTTAGTATGTATACAGGGCTGGACGAAATACAACGGCCATTGTTACAAGGCATTAACAGAGGACGTCCTTAGCTTCGATGATGCTGAAGCTAAATGTAGAGCACATACAGCACATCTTACAAGCATCACTAGCCAGGGTGAACAGGATTTCATAGAACAACTGCTAAGTGAAACTGAGTGTGTATATTTCATTATTTTCTATGAGCCATGAATATATGTTTTGTACCGTGATTGTACGGTGAATGATGAGACGGCATATTTGGCAAGGTTAGTAATAAAGTATGAGTATTGGGTTTTAGGAGGAAAAATAGCCAAGGCCGATAGGCCGAGGGTATTTTCTCTCCGAAGACCCAATACGAATGTTTTTTTAAACCACACCCTGAGCCCTGACTGTTTTGAAAGGTAAATGGTCCACGCTCCAATTTTAGGAAAAATCCTCTTTGTTACGGGTGGATAATTTTTAAAATAGAACACAGTTCATTCATTATATTGTGTTGCTACCTAAGTGGGGTTCAAGCCGAAATAAAGTTTTAGTTTTGTGTTTTCAGTGGAGCTGAGGATGTCTGGATCGGCTACAGACAATATGACAATCTTAGTGTAATTACGTATCCCAGTTGGCATTGGATGGATGGCAGTCCGGCGAGATACCAAAGATGGGGTGATGGTGCAATGAAGAGTGACTCACAGGACTGTGTGTCAAGTAATGTTGATGATAGATACTGGAAGGATTCACACTGCACAGATAACAAAGAAATCATTTGTAAAAAACCAATAGTTGAGAGTGAGTTAATGACTAAATCATATTTTTGGCATTTTAATTAGCTAGTTGCACTGTGGCTTTATTTTTTACATGTCCTCGAACAGTATTGTACGTGTTAACAATAACATGAGGAAATTGTATCCGATTGAGTACACATAGTAAAAATCGGACTCTCAAGAGATTTCTCTATTTGTTGGTGTCATGGATTAATTAGGTTTTCAAGATCAGCATCTATGGTTCTATACAAAACAGGCTCACATTAGACGTCAACTTCAAACCATTTAACCATAATGACCACCATTTGACTATTACCATTACCAGGAAGAGTGTGTGATAATGGATGGTCTGAGTTTGAAGGTTATTGCTACTTTGGTGTGGACATTAATTTTGACTGGCAAGCAGGAGACGATTACTGTGCTAATCTAGGGGCACATTTGACTAGTATTCTAAGTGAAGCTGAAGATGACTTTGTCTATAATTTAGCAGTTAGCAGGTCAGGTTCTTATCGACAAAATTGTTAAGAAGTATATTTTACATGGGCTGGTAATGATATCTTTCACACGTTCTACTGATCGTGTTTCGATCACATATTCTTATAAAATAGGCATGTTAGCATGCGTCGAACGATCACCCGGATGTATCTCGGCCCATGTGATCAGATATTTCCCATTTCTCGCATCAGCTTTTTCAAACCTAAATGACATATTTAGCTAAAAATTATATTTACCATAACGCTTGGATGTCCTCTTGTAGTGCCATAACTGGGACATTTTGGATTGGGTTTAATGATATCAACGTAGAGCGCATGTTCGAGTGGAAAGATGGCAGCACCATACCATATGAGAACTGGGAACACGGCGAGCCTAATGGCGGGGCATCTCAGAACTGTACAAGAATGCAGGTGGGTACATATTTTGGACTGTAATACAAATATATTACAAATAGTATTCGGCAGTGCTTTAGGGCGTTCAACTAATGTAACGTTGGATTACTAGAGACAGGTCAGATATGATATACACCTTGGGTAATTCCTTTATTAATAACAGAATGTGATTTGTTTAATGTAAGCTTATTCTAAGGTATTTCTAATTTGAATTTTGCATCGACTATATCATATTGTATTGTATTGTATTGTATTGTATTGTATTGTATTGTATTGTATTGTATTGTATTGTATTGCCTTGCCTTGCCTTGCCTTGTATTGTATTACTCTGTCTAATTCATGAATTGAAACTTATGTGATTCAGTTAAGCGAGGCCTGGGAGTGGGAGGACAAAGACTGTGTTTATGAGAAACAATTCATCTGTAAAGGTATAATCAAATTAATTTATTACCTAACATGTGTATGATTTCTTACGATGAGTGGTCTTTGGGAAATATAAAATAGGAATCATACATCCGCATGGACTTTTGTTGCATGAATACATGGAAGAGGGTTTTAAGACTATGTTGCATCGTATATTCAGTAACAAAGACAGTTAAACAAATGGGCTGAAAAATCACGATATTTGAAATAAAGCAGAAAACAGGTCTGACAAAAATGCAATCTAAAAATTGTGTACACTCAGGCTGTGCTAGAATCAATGGTGCAAACATTTTGTTTACACCTATATCATTATGGGTTGCATTATTGATATGACATCAGGATGTGCTATCAAATATTTTTGAATAAATCGTTTTAAAGGTTACTTTTTGAAAACCCATGTACTACAAACGTGCAGTCTAACGGCTAACGACATAATTGTGATGGGTATCAAAAAACTAGTGGCCTTCAGAGGGAATTAATGATTTCAATATGCATTTTATGCAGGTGCACTTCCAAACATTGAGCCACCCTGTATTGACCAGATAGCAGATTGTAGAGCCATATTTGACCATACCCCAAATTTCTGCATGATGTACCCACAATTTGCTGAAGATTATTGCAGAAACACTTGTGGTTGCACAAAATCGGGTACGTTATGTAATTATAAATGATAGTATTTACAAGGACGTGTCAAAATAGTTATTATTACCACTTTGCCGGGCCAGTCCTAGGGGTTTTAGTCAGTGCTAGTTTAGAAGGCATTCGTTTTACTATTACGACCTGAGCAATATGTGACGTCATAGTGGCGGTCCATATTGCCGGTGAAGAATGCAATTAATGACCGGCAATTTTCTCCGGGAACTAATTGTCTCACTAATAACTGTACTTGTTCGATTGTGCCCATTTACAAGTTATGATAGTGTGCAGGTGTGGCAGTTGCACAAACTCTATCTCTGGTATTTCAATTTGAAGGATTCACGTTAGGTGCAATTGCTACAGAGGGATAATAAAGACTACAACTGCAACGAAATGATATAGAAAGAACACTATGAAGTTGTAATCTTAGAATTTAAGACATTTTAAAGAATGGATATAAATTGTAAATTGATGTTATTTGACCTAGAAAAGGAGTTCACAAACCGTCTTGAGTTCCGTGAGAAGCGTGATCGCAAAGAAACGATCATAATTGAGGACAGTGCCAACTTGCGTATTACAAAGGCCGGCGTGATTACTCAGTGGTCGGTGTATTCTGAAGCTGGGGGTGAAGTCTATTTCCAAGTATGGAGACCAACTGGCTCAACTGGACAGTTTACTCTTATAGGGGAAAACTATGTTAATGTGAAACAACATAGAATTAACAGATTTGATATTGCATCAAATTCCAGAATTAAGGTATAACCAGTGTTTGGAAATGCGCATGGCACCGGACAAATAAACCATTTATTTCATTTAAAGAAGATAACAGTAGCGAGAATGGTCATGATACTTGTATATGTATGTTGTACGTCATGTCAAACTCTACTACCTGTAGAAATAGGTGACTTAATTGTCTTAAAGGCTAAACTGTAAAAAATGAGGTCTAAAAAAGCAAAAACAGTTTGGATTGTAATTTTACATAAGTAATGGATATTTCAACTTGTGCATCGTGCTCATTTCCATTTCTCAACTTCTAGGTTAACGTTGGTGACGTTGTCGGAATATATGAGCCAACCGAGCCCACACCAGTTCCTTACACAGATTGCCCCACGGCCACCGAGCAAAACCCTATGGGATACTCAAACGCTGCAATATGGAAACGCTCAAAGAACGATCACAATGACTGGAGCGTTGGAGACTCCCTAAGCTTTAGTAATGCATTGTGTCGAATTTACTCCATTGGATTTAATGTACTCTAGATAATAAACATCAACGCCATATTCATTAAAAAATCTCAAAGACATTTTACGATATATTTCCTTTCATATTGCGGGCGTACTGCGGCCGTAGCTCCACAAAATCGATATAGAAAAGTTACATCGTACTGCTTTATCCTTATACTGTATAAGTGGTATTTAATCCGAGTGGTTAATTTTCCGAATGATCAAATTTCATCATTTTCCTAATTTTAATTTTCCTAATGATAAGAAACCTCCCATTGGATAACATTATAAAAACAATATTTCCGACATTTAATTTTCCGAACCTGGAAAAAATTAGGAAATAGGAAAATTAAATGATTAGGCAAAATTACCACTTATACAGTATTTTGTGCAGCATATTTCTCTCGATTTGGGGGAGGTACGGCCGTCGTACGGTTACCGTAGATCAAGTGTGACTGACTAGAGGCATTAGTCTCACGACTCGGTGATCAGGAGTGTTATCACCGAGTCACTATCATTTCCGCATGAAGGTCTCTAATTATAATCCCTGCTACGTCTTAAAAATATTGCATTGTACTGTTGTCCATTATTGTGTCTTTATAGCATCTCGTCTTCTTCACTTTGCATTGTGTATTACACTTCCCTCCAAAAGTTTGGAAACTGGAAATCCCCATTAAACCACGTGTTAAAGCGTTTTTTTCACAAGTGTGTTCTTTTAACAAGTTAATCATACGTCATTTCCAACCTTATAGAAATTGAAATGAGAACATCAACAGGCATAAGATGCTATCCATGCAATGGTAAGTCAGGGGTTGCCAAACTTTGAGATTGAAGTGTATATTTTACCGAAACAGCATTTAATTTAGAACTGGTATGATGCGTTTGTGTTCCCACCTATAGGTGTATCTGAGCTTTCGCCTAAAATAAAGAAGCATAAAGTATGGTCAAAGGCGTCTAACCAATTTGTATTGATTCGGCCAAATATTTAGCAAATCCAACCGAACTAAACATGTTTTGATAGATAGTAGCCATCTTGAACAGAGCTACTTTGTCCCAAGGTACTAGTAGACGAAATTTGAACCAAATCCGTCCACTATTATTTGAGTTGTCAAAGATTGTTTTATTATACGAAAAATGGCGGCCATTTTAAAAAAAATCAGCTGCCATCTTTCCAAGTTTCTTCATGAGCAGAACTCCTTCATTCCTAGGCATCAGCAAATAAAATTTGAACTAAATCCGTCTCATAAAAAGGCACAACGGCACCAACGTGCACTAGTTTTTGCTATAAACCAAGCAACGGGGGTCCACATGACCTTTCGATTATTTTGAGTATGGAAACTTATTTTACAAAGCTAGCAATGGCATAAATTCTGTGATAATAATTTGGTGACGTTGCGACTTTTTAAAATGATCTCATATCTTAAAAGCGCATCGGTTCAAAAAAATCCCAAAAGACCTAATATACATGTATTTTAAAATCCGACTTATTTAGCAATCCAAATAGTAAACTCTCTCTTGGAAAAATATATTTTCAAGATTCGTTGACTTTTCTTGCAGAAATAGCCGCATCTGCACCGGGCGTGACATTACCAAAATGCATTTTATTGAAACAGGTGTCAAATTCGACAAAGGCCGATGTCTTAGAAATTATCTGTATCACATATGATTTGTGAAATACCTAGTAAATCTGCTTGGGATTGCCGAATTTTTGCCTCAAAACTTTCATATTCTTGTTGCTCGACCAACATTCTGTATGTCTGTAGGCCGGGGCTCCTACAAGCTGCACACAAGAAAAATACCGTAGCCATGAATGCTAAAATTGTTCCTGTAATCAGAGACATATAGGCCCATATAATGTCTTTTAAATAATAAGATTTTGAAACTTATATATTTAACTAATACTTCTCAAGGAACAACAAGAACCATGAAATCTAAATTAAATTTTCAAATATTATATTTCGTTAAGTACTTCTCTACAAAGACACATGAAGTACATTATACAAACACGAGCTTTCTTTAGCCGTATATGCATTTTATATTTGATGGCGGAGATTCTGAAAATTCGACTTAAGAAATGACTTACCCAGTCCACAAATATAGAAACAATATGAAAGCTCTGAGGGAATACTGGAATAACCAAAGTCTATGACGAAAACACCATCAGCTGCATTAAACGCCACGTACAGAAACGCTATCGCAAAGCTCAAAACTAAAACAAAGAAATACATGTAAGTATTACATATTATACCCTGAGCGTCGAGTCTAGGTATAAAGACGAAGCTCGCTTTTGAGAAACAAAGTCGAACGAATGCAAAGGGTACATCATTTACGGAGCTAGAAAGTGATTAAGTGAAGTTGACCAATATTTGCGATACCCTTACCCTGTGTTTTCATGTTTTAATTTAAATGGCCGGAAAACCCAATGTTCCACTCATGAATTGCGTCCGACCCCATATTTCCAAAACTCATAAAATTCACATATAACATGTATAAAGAAAAGCAGACTTACATTGAATCAGGTTTGTGATGAAGAAGGCAAAGTTACAAGTGTAAGCGTTCACCTTGATCAACGAGGCCAATGACACGCCTACATTGAATACGCTGATAAACAGAGAGCCAAGAATGAGTTTCTGGAATAACACGAACCAATCTGGAAAACAAAGGGGGAAACTATCACAATTGTCGAAAAAAACAATCCAAAAGTACTTTCAAATGTATTTATTTGACATGAGAATGTTAACGTAAACTTTGGTTAATTATATTAATGCGATGCTATCATTGGCTACTCAAAAGTTGTTTGTTTTTAGGATTAAGTACTTGAGTTTATGGTAACCAATCAGATACCATTCATGTAGACACACATTCATAGTCACTGGCATTGACCCTGAGAGAGGATCATATTGGAATATACAATATATTGTTACGCATACAACTAAAATGAAAAGGGATGTTGTACATGAAACAAAAACTTGTACATGAACGTGTAGAATTATAGTTCTCTGTGGATTAGTTCTCTCATTTGTACTATTTATTTTACCAATTGAGTATAAAGGCATACGGAAAATAATTGTGATTATGTGCCTGGAAAGTGAATTAATGAGCGGGACAGTAATCCCGGCCGGAAGTCGAAATGCTGTACACGCTTGCGTACAGGTTCTCCCAAAAAGTGTGACTTAACTCCCCTTTTACCACTGGTATTGGAGTCTTGAGACTCTTGACATATAGAGTAAATCTCTTGGGGGGGGGGGTGAAGGTCTTTTGCAAAATTAACGTACCTTGAAGGTATCCTTCTATTTCAGCCTCGTTGTCTCCAACAATTACACATTCTCCCGTCCCGTTGGTGTAATTGTCAAAGCAGATCTGCCAAAGTCCAACATTATAAACAAAGTCTTTATTAGAGATTCCTACTATCCACCATGGTGTTCCCATGGCAACAGCTTCCGTAAGAAAACACAAAATGGCTGATCCGAGACCAAAATATATGAGCACTTGGAACTTACAATTGAACGCCATTATGTCGTTCCTGGTTCGTTTTTTACGGGTTTTTCTATTTCTTCGTCGAGGTTGGATAGATAATTCTTCTATTTCATCTATTGATTGTAGGTTCGGTGAGCTTGACACTAAACTGATCGCCCGGGTCCGCTTTTGTTTTTGTCTCTGAGATCGAAGTTCAATGGTGCGTGTACTGCTTAGAGATGGAGACGTATAGCTGTGGTGGAGCTGCGAGCTATTTTTGGAGGCCTAAAATTCAAAATCAAATCGTAAGTCATTCTAATCATAAAAATTCCCATTTATTATAATCTACAGAAATGCTTCATTTAAACGTTACCATTCTTCCCCAGTTGCTCCCAAAGAAATCCATTTTGTTTCATTTAATTTCACTTGTTACAACATTTGTCAATTCAATCTCATAAATATTGGCCTCCACTTGACTGAACTTTGCACCTTGTTGATAACATAAGATTGCATAAGGTCAATGTTATCATATACCAATCCATTTATATGTCAATATCATTGTTGAGCTACGGTAGAATCCATGATATTTGACACCACTTTACTAACACTTTCTTCCAAAAGTTTGATAACCTCAGGTCCTCCATCGGAGTACGTGTTGAAGCTTATCTACATTTGAATTTTTATATATACGTAACCTGCAATGAATATTTATGATACAGGTGGAGATGTATCTTGAATTTATTTCCAGTATGTCCAAACTTTCCAATTTTTTATCAATTACAATATGTCGAAAATTAATGAAAAACTTGAAAATCGTCATTCCTATATAAACCATTAGGGAATGGTGGCTCCGGGCAAATCAGATTTCAGGATATCGATTCACTAAAAGATTCATCAAAAAAATATTTGGTGAAAATGAATTGTCTAACTTTTATTTGCTGTTAATGTTTAGTTTACTTTATGAACATTAAGAGCTCCAAAGCTTCAGTCCCTTTTGAAAAACATTTTCGCCTTCTATGCTATCGATATTTCAATAGGAGAGTTTTTTTGTAAAATAATTTTAACTTCGAATACCTCTAACTTTGTTGAACCTGAAGCTATATCAAGTTTTTGTTATAATAAAGTTAGCGAATTCATTTTTCTACCCGACTTGTGTTTTTTGCGTGAACTCGGATGGATGGATACTCTGCCACATGGCTTGCGACAAACCTACTTTTTCCATTAGTTCTCATGGGATTTGCAAACTTCACCAGATTTTTCATTAATTTCCGACCTATTGTAATTGTTGATAAAATTTAGAAAAATTTAAGGTATTGGAGTGATGTCAATTTACATTTTCAGTCCCTTTAAGAAATTTTGTCTTAACAGATTATGGAAATAAAAACTCAAACATAAATCGGCTTTAACATGTAATCCAATAAGGGGGGGGGGGGGTCAGACTTGCCAAACTTTTAGAGGGGAGTGTAGCTTTCATTTAAAATTTTATTTATCGGAGCCCAGAGGAGTTAAAGAAAAAACTGTGCGCGCATCTAAAGTACAATTAACGAATGCAGCTGTCGTTAGTAACTTGATCACCCTTGATATAAGGCAGATACCGATAATGGACCGGTAGGGTACAGCAGCGTGACCGGTGCGGTGCATCGGTTATTTTTTAAGGGAAAGTTAAATTAAAAAATAACCGTTGTACCGAACCGGTCATTATTTACGCTGCGTGCACCAATGGTGTGGATGAGATCCTGATGTTTACTATATTGAGATAAGTTAAGCTTTATGTTCCAAAATGTTAGTCATTATATTCTTCAAACAAGTCAACATGCTAATGTTACGTGCGCTATATCATGGATTACTCAATGATTTATCGAGCCGTCATACTCAACGTACTCCTTAAAGCCCCAGTCACATTTGCTCTACGGCGGTCGTACGGCGGGCATAGCTTCACAAAATCGATGCAGATTTATATCGCAATGCTCCCTATATTTCATGCTCTATATTTCTCTCGATTTTGGGAAGCTACGGCCGTCCTACGGTTGCCGTAGATCAAACATGACGGGGGCATTATAAGCATACGGATAATTTTAATCAATATTATGGGCACAAGGATTTAAAAAATTAGTTACCCAAATTGGAATGGTCTTACAATTAAACAATTAATTAATAACAAAAGTAAGAAAAGTAGCAATAAACCGTTGATATACAGCAATAAAATGCCTTTGTTATGATATGCTATGGTCTAACCAAACAAAAGACAAACTATAGAATTACATTATATATAAATAAAGCAATTGTTCACAAGTCAAAATGCAAAGTACACTTACCCCACTCGCACCTATATCAGACTTTATTAAATCCGTTTTTGTCGAAGTCATACGTTGTCTTAAACTAAAAATGAACTTTGTATGCAGTGAAAGTGTTTTGAAGCATTTGTTTGGTTTTAATCTTGATTAATGACATGAGTAAACACATATCAGAAGTACAGAAGATGTAAAAATATGATTGTTTTGTAAACGTATGTATAGATGGCTACACGATTATCATTAAAAGTACACAACAATCTTGTCAGGGAGTTTTAACACAAAGCAAGAAAAACTTTGGAGTAACCTACACACCATTCTCAGTCGACTGACAGATCGCGACATGTCCGCACATTAATGATACGAGGGGTGATCAATAAGTAATGGACGCTTTTTTACACAGATACTTTTTATAGACCAATCCCTTTGATTTTCCTACCAGTGATACATCATTCAATTATCTATCAATTCTGAAGATTTGAAGACAAAATATATAATACATATTGATATATCCTTATTTCCGTGAAGGAGGTACAGGTACCCCGGGACCGACATTTACGTCACATATTCAGTTTTTAGCCAGTTTGGTAAATTTCAGTTAGATTTGAACGTTTTATATGCAACAAGTGTTGTGTTGTTTAAATTTTTTTGCTGACTGGTAACACATAAACAGAAAGTATTTTAATGCCAGAGTGTTGTATGGAAGGGCCTTTAGGTCAATTTGAGAAAGCATTGTGGAAGAAAGGGGTGGTGAGAGAAGGGAACACCCTACTCAATATGGACAATGCATCTGCCCACAGATCTCAAAATGTTCAGAAAACAATATCCCTGGACCTCAAAATTGAGTCCTTGGCCAATGCACCATATTGTCCAGATCTGCTCACATGTGACTTGTTTATTTCTATACTACTTATTTCTATAGAGAAAGGACGCAGTTTTATTGACATTGATGAAATAAAACAACCCGTGCAACTGCATCTTGCTACCATGTCAGAGAATGGATTCAGCCTTATCTAACAATTTTGAGTTAAGAGGATGAGGAATTGTGTACATGTAGCACTTGATGGAACCTATTTAGAGGGCCCTGTGGAATGAATGTGGCATGAATACCACATAGTGATGATAAAATATTCAAAATCAACTATGGCATAACAAAATGGGGTAATTCATGACCATAATGGCTTGTTTTGTTCAGCCTGCATTCAACTGCATTGCATGTTAAACAATCTTAAATAGCTTCAGAATATGTGACGTAAATGTCGGTCCCGGGGTACCTGTACCTCCTTCACGGAAATAAGGATATATCAACATGTAACAAATATATTGTCTTCAAATCTTCAGAGTTGATAGATAATTGAATGCTGTATCACTGGTAAGAAAATCGAAGGGATTGGTCTATAAAAAGCATCTGTGTAAAAAAGCGTCCATTACTTATTGATCACCCCTCGTATGTGCTATGCGGACGGTTGTATTTGTGTGATCTATCGTACTGGCCGTGCAATCATAAAGAAGCAATATTATATCTTATATGTTTTACAAATGATTTTTTTTCTTCATGGTATGAGAATTGTACAATTTATAATTTTATCATAGGCCATGATAGATTGAAGTTTTATACAAAACATTATAATTTGCTTGTAGACATCCATGTCCCACCATACAGCTGCCACCATATCAAACTTACACACCCGTGTTTCGGGAAGTACTAAAATACCATGAACAAATTAAAAATACTGTTTTGAGATCTGTCGGGCATTTGTTAAAGCCAGATTATTACGGCCCGACCAGATTAATTCCAGATGCGCATGATAGATCCAAGCTTGGCCAACCTATTTCAATATAATATTTTTCTTCACGAGAAGGTATCAAAACTCGATCATCTAGTTCATTCATGTGTATTTTTGATGACTAGTAAAACAATTTGGACACACTTGGTGATAACACTTTTCAGGTCACCACTAAAAGTGTTATAGTTTCAAACCTTTTTTGGACGGTGTTCACCGGTTGATGTTCGGTGTTCTTCGGTCGGCGTCTGTATCAAATTTTAGGTGATGACATTTTGTATGTCAAAGTACTGTATGCTACGACGTCTGGTATGAAAAAGTGCATCTGGAACAATTCAGTCAAGCCGGATCGGAACAGTCTAGCTTTATCAACTTGTGTGATCTATCGTACTGGCCGTGCAATCATAAAGAAGCAATATTATATCTTATATGTTTTACAAATGATTTTTTTTCTTCATGGTATGAGAATTGTACAATTTATAATTTTATTATGAGTCATGGCTACAGTCAGAAATAACATTTCCATTTTTGCAATACATGCAGTTTTTGTTAATGTCTGGACAGTGTTTGAATACAAATTCAACTGTTCATTTTTCACTGCACGTTTACATACTTTTCTCCCAGACTCCTTTTGCATCGACATACGATGAATTAAATACTTTTGTCATCTGCCAATAGTCGTTTATCGTCCTTTGTGTTTGTCTGGCAGAAATCTGTTGGTGTGGCGCATAGGAACATAAATCCGGGTATTAACAGGAAGAAAGACCCGGATAATGCTAAATAGAAGGACCAAGACATTTTCACTGGAGAGGACTCCTGATCGGAATGAAAGGCATAAGAGAACTTGGTCATGAATATCGTAACTGCAGACACGATAAGTAAAACTGAAAAATAAGATAAATCGATTAAAAATAGATCAGTCTGAATATTTTTGCAAAAAGGTCTATTCTGGTTTATTGCCTTTGACCGTTTCATAACATTGAATCACTAGAACGAGCTTTGATGCATCGCATGCGGCTAAAAGACAGAGAGATCCATTCTGCTTGATGCGGATGAATGATTGTCTCTTAATGGTTATATTTTTATTGGAATTACGGAAATGAAGCCAACTTACACGAGAACATTGATAAAGATGCAACTACAATTTTTATAATCTTAGTGTTGTAAATTGGGCAAAGAGTAATGGCAGCTGTGATTGTAGTTGCTAGGGCAACGATGACAGCCGAGGTGTATAGACCCTGGAAAGCTCTATACCAAACTGCAATATAAAAAATATATACCATGTACATGCATAAATCCACTGTCTCAATGTAAGTGTGTACATTTGGAAATTTTTATATCAATATACCATTGGAGTCACATGTTATTTTCAGGAAAACATAACCCATTCCATATATGGTCCACATCTTTCAGTTTTACACATAGAATGCACAAGAGTGAGGAAAATAATGTTTTAAATAGTGTTTAAAAATGGGGAAATTCAGTGACCTACTTTTTAAAAGTACAAAATAAGTAGGTCACTGAATTCTGTATATGATGTATGATATGAAATAACTAGTGACCTCAAACGTACACACTTACCGTAAACGTAAACAATAATGTTTGACAATGATTAACCTATTGTGTGACAAATGTGAAATAGACAAAGGATAATTAGTAAATATAATGTCATTATCGTATGATCTGTAAAATGAAGACCTCTGATTGGTCAGTTCTTGTGCTGTACCAATCTGTATTGATACTGAGATTGTCCCCATCGACTTCGTCTCGTTCCAATACAGAATTTCTCGAGCAAAATATATCTTGTATTGCACTTCAAATCATTCAATAACTTTTCGTACTGAATAAACAATATACCTTGGAAATAAGACTGAATAAGATGATTGTCATTAAACACCCATACACATCTACTGCCAGAAATACAGAACTCCCATAGTCCCATGTTATACACCATATTTCCATGTACCTCCGCTTGTTGCCAGTATGGGGTTGACAAGGCAATGATGCTGATGATTAGGCCCATGATGAGGAACGCTAGGCCCGTTGCTAGGAGACTAGAGGTTGTTGTTGGTCTGGCAGCCAACAAAGTGTCGGACGGATGGTTCGTCCGTACCCTAACTGAAACAAAAATACATTCATTAAGCACCCAGCGGAGACAACTACATGCAGATTTATTCACACAAAGCTTGTCTGTCATTCTCTCTGACCTATCAGAACACAATTTGTGTGCACAAGACCCTATATGTTATATATAAACATCATATGAATCCAGATTAATACGATAAAAACTTTGCAATGATGTTTTAATAAGTTGCTTTCAAATATGATTTTGATGAGAATACACTTATTGATAAACATTTGATTTCTCTAATTTACTACACGACACCCTCAATCAGCAACATCATCTGGCAACACTGCACAGCGCTGTAAACATCGAGCACTGCGCTGTACAGCGATGTACAGTGCTGTTTTGAACAGCGAGGTGCAGTACTTTTATAAACAATGCTGTACAGTGTGTCCCAAAAAAAGGAAACCGGCAATAGATTGCTTATTTCTCAAATATGAATAATAATAGGAAAATTTCACAGCTACCATCTGATAGATTATGATGTCCTCTTTCTTATGACATCAAAGTTGTCTATTTTCCTTCTCGGATGACTGAGTAATAAGGGATTTAAGTGACCATGTCAGAAATGAGTTTGTACCACTTTCAGCCAAGTCAATTTCACCATCATAACAAAGTGATAAGTAACAACAAACATCAGGATATCACTCTTTTACTCATTTATTCCAATTAAAATTACACATATCATATTTAACACCCCATTTAAATCCCAATGTCCATTCAAAGTTGTTTTAACCCCAGTGTCCTTCAACATGACCCCCATTCCTTTCAATGCAAATGTCTGCCCTTGATCTCATCGCACGTACGGCATCCCCGATGATGTCTCTCTGTCCCCTTAAATCCTCCACTGCTGCGACAATCCTGGCCCTTAGATCATCAATGTCTCTTGGTGGTGTTGTGAAGACTTTACCCTTAAGATAACCGAAAAAGGGAGAAGTCGCAGGGTGTCAGGTCTGGGGATCTCGATGAACTCAATCTCGTGGTTCAAAGCAATCACTCTTCTGTTGAACAGCGCCCTTAATCTGTCCCGAACGATAATCCGACGATGAGGAGGAGCATTACAAATACTCTTTGATCTTGGGTCAGCTGCATGAACTTGCTATGTTGAATGCTTGTTCAGAAATGTGTATTTCGAATAGGACAATGTCTTGCATAGCCATTTTAATCCCTCATTGTTCAGCCATTCATGACAGAAAAAGTGGCACAAACCAATTTCTGACATGGTCACTTAAATCTCTTAAAACTCAGTCATCCGTGAAGAAAAATAAACACCTTTGGTATCATAAGAAAAAGGACATCATAACCTATCAGATGGTAGCTGTGAAATTTTCCTATTATTATTCATATTTGAGAAATAAGCAATCTATTGCCGGTTTCCTTTTTTTTGGGACACACTGTATAGTGTTCTGTTTGAGATTGGCAGCGTATATTTAACTTACTAACATACAATTTTCCAGATCTTTAAGATGAGTACAATTTAAAGAATAAGAGCATGTAAATCCAGTTGATAAAATTAACAAGGTCATTCTGTTATTTCTACATCATAAAATCAAATAAATGATGATAAATAAATCTCTGCACTTACCCATTTTGCAGCTGTTCCTCGTCACCCAAGTAGTCTCAAAGGAAAGGTTATATTGTTACAAAACAAATATGTAAACATCACGCCATAATAATTCTACTACATAGTTCACAAGATACTAGTAGATGAATATAAATTATAGCCAATATCTGTTTTACTAAATTATCAATATAATCATTTCATGCCAAAAAAACTCAAAGTTCAAGTGATGTTATAGATTAATTAGAATGTAAGTTGAGAGTGAACCTTGGCAGTGTCTTTTGTAATCAGTATTAATGTTTTTTATTTATCAGTTGTAATTCAACCAAGACAGCTTCCAAAGCGAAGGGAGATATGGTGCGGAGTGTCCACGATCAGGATGCACATAAAATACATGGCGAGAGTCTTGGATTTTGGTAATTTCCTTCGAAATAAAGCTTTTGATTGGTCGAAATTATTGAATTCTCGCCAAGCTATAAGTGCTCACCCGGATGAAAACAAGCAATCACATGGAGTCTCGAAGACTCACGTGATCGATCGACCAATCAGATATTCTTATTAGTTGGAAAATTTCTACTGATCACAAAAACTGGTTTTCGCCATTTTTGGCGATACTTCCGATACATCAAGCGATGGTCGAAAAATTATATAAAAAATGCCTTTTGAATCAGGAATCTGAGCCAACGTGAACGTTTTCTATATGGTATTTTGTTTTCAATTAATGCAGTTTATATGCAATAAAATGAAGTTGATTGTTTTGGAATAATTAAATATGTGCAATAAATTATTGTTCAACAATGAAGTGTTCAAAATGGAATACACCACCTTCATATCAAGTAAAAATGCTTTGAATATAATGACTGATTAATTGTTAAAGTTGAGATAAATCCACTGTTTTTATTATGGCATCAATTTAGATTATCGTCTTCTCCATTGGTTTTCTCAGGAACATCATTATTGTCATTTGATCATTGTGTATCCAAGATTTGAATTTCTATTTGATACAAAAGATATGCTAGCACCGTCTGCAATTATAACGCGTAAATATTAAATATATCGCCGGATCATTACTTTGGTAACACTTATGTTACGAATAACATGGTGGCTCAAATCTGACCACTTTTATATTTAATTTGTTACATACCTCTGTGTTCATTGTAACCTAGAATATAACGGAAGTTGTATTGCTTTGACATTTATCATTTATGTTCCCGACCATTCGTTGTAAAGATCAAATTATTTAGTTCTATCGCAATTTTCTTTTCTCTTATTCCACTTGTTACCACACAATCGTAATTCTCGCTACTTGGTTTACCACACAATCTCATTGATGTGTTGAGACAGCAGAATAACGTCTCACATATTGGGCAGGTTAACATGAACCTTGCGTCCAACTTGACGATTTCATAACGAACTATACTCCCAATCACTCCTTTTGTACTCGGTTATTTTCGGCTTCAATTTTGTTTAAAAAGGCAGTGCAATATTATTTCAGATTTTTGCTGTGTTCCATTTACAGGGTATATAATACCTCTATATAGGGCTGATATTGACAGTTTGCACCTAGCTAAATTATCCTTTACGACATCAACTCCAACCCGCTGTATTTTGACAGCAACCAGAGGATAACAGTGAGTTGTCTTGTTCTTAGTAACGTCAATACTTTAGGATATAGTACGAACAAAAACTATGCTATGTATTTCTAAAAAATAGAAGTAGATACCTTGGGCAGATTTCTAAGAAACAAATAATTATATATCAAAATTAGAACAAAAATAGACCCTTGCTAACACCCTCAATAACTTTTATGTACTAAAATTGATTAACGTGATTAAGCCAAAATAAAGTAAATGACCACATTACTTTTTCACAGTCGTAAAGTGAATAGTTACTTATAAAGAAAATATACCTAGGTGAATTTATAAAAAGGGAGTTTTGTTAATAAAAGGACTCCTCTGTCTTTTATAAACTTTTCCTAATAAAGTATTGAAAACAGTGGTTCTACAACAGAAGATAATACTTAAGAATCCTTTAGAATTTATTGGTTGACACAAAGAGACTGCAAAGAGTAGGCTACAATCTGGGCTGTTGGTTAAGAGAGACGAACGTGGAAAGTTGAGGTTTTATGTCGAATGCAGAAGCTGATTATTATTAGAGTTTAATTCTAGGACAGACCTTTTAATAAGCTAAGTCAAACGAATGCAAAGGGTAGAACCCGAGCGAAAACACGCAGTGCAAAATAGATATGCCAAAAACATAATGTATACAATGCAAGCTAGCCTTGCCCAAGTCGGTATTTTTACTTATCCTGATCTTGAATTATTACAGCCCGTCATAGAAATCAAGACCGACTTGAGTAAGGCTAGAAGCAAGCAACCAAATAATGAATAAGATATCAAAGAAAGGCTGAATTATAAAAAGGTTAACGTAACACGTTAAAAGGAAAAATCCATCACAGACACGAATAACTGCAATTGATTTAGGACATGCTACAATAATTAGCCTATATCAACATTTTACCATTGACGTATGAAAGTATCAAGAAGTAGGGAAAGAATTTGATTGTAAATTACTGTGCTATAACATGTAATTAATAACATCACGCTGGATTCTCTATTATTGGATATTCATTTCGTTTATTGGAGTATCACACGAAGCGGTGCTCTTCTTCGTATTGGAGGCAAATATAATATAAGCATTGCCGCCCTACTGTCATTATATTGGATATCTATAATGGGTGTGGCATTATATTTCAGAAAAGCATATAAGCGATCCATTATATCACAAGAACGACCATTTGTCAGGCTCCTAATGTAGCTCATTTTATGTTGCATTGGGTAATTTCATTACTCTAACAGTAACTGGAGCTGTATGTTAGCTGTTTGTTAAAGGAGCGCCTTTGCCTTGGATAATATCAAAAAGAACACACATTGTAAGTATAGGTTGTTATCAAACGATTTAAGCTGAGGTCTCAATAAATTTTGGTGGATTTAATGTGACAGTTATTGTATGAAAGCCTTTTTCTAAGGGAACCAGTAATTACTTTTCCCAATTAATGGAAAATATGGAGGGGTTCAAAATTATCTAAACTAGCCTCCTTAATCCAACACATTCTATGAACGAGGCAAAATGTGCGTGTAGAAAAGGCGTTAATATAAATCGTCCAGGGATATACGAGGTATATTCTTTCCAAGATAATCCTGCTTCAAAATCTTGCAACTCCCCTAATTATTTTGAAGTAGATGGGGAGGGAACACAGTGGTAATTTCATTGAATTGAAATTCCCAATATTATACAAACAGACAAAGGTAACATAATACCCATAGCCATGCAGACAGATGAATATAATGTACAGGTTATTCAGTTATGGATAAACTATGAATAATGGGTTTTATGGGAAATTATAGCCGAGGGTCTTGTCCCGAGGCTAAGAACCAGTACGAATGGTTTATCTAACTTAAACCCCACACTGGTTCTTATGAAAGGTATATTTTTGGAAGATTTGATTTCGTTTGTATTGGCTATGAGGTTAGTGTGTTGAGAAGTGAATGGGCGGAATTAGTTCAGCGTCAGTGTACTGCATGTGATGATCAATCATATTTTTTGGCACACTGGTATTAGATAGCTTGCCAAATCTCAATTTTTTAAAAACAACAGAAAAATGCACTCTTCTTTGTTATAACTGTACATCCTTTAAAATAAACTATACAGTTCATTCTTTTGTGTTGCTACCTAAGTGGGTTTTAATGGTTGAAAAAATCATATTGAAATCAAGCATGAAACAGCCTTTTATTCCATTTTTCTATAGCCCTGTTACAAGATAAATACAAAACCCACGCTTTATAGTTTAACAATAAACAAGAATTAATCTTTATTTCAATGTCATATTGACCATATTAAATAAGAACAATAAATGTTTATTCCTGGGAGCTTACTTCTGAAGAGCTGCGTGTATACTAAACATGGGCCCTTTAAATGGTTTTACAGATGAATAACCTAGACTGACATTTGAAGCGGGATTGGGCAGTTCTTGAGTATAGAAATGAATTGTTCCATCACTAATGTTCCAAAAAAGATCATTCCCAACGGTGCTAGAACTTGGACAACATGATGCACTATGACCATGGGGGTAAAGCAGACCCGATGATGTAATGAGCTTGCTCGGCGGTATCATGACTGTGTAACGGGTCTTAATGTATAAGTGTGCTCGGCGGTAGGTTCAAACAACGCGGATCCTCAAAGCATGTGCTCATGGTATATTCGTGTTTTAACACCCGTACCATGTCTGCTACTGGTGTCGCGGGTAGATTGGTGATAATACGTTTCCATACTTTTTTCATCAAATCGATTTTGAGTGAATACGATTCCAATACGATTTTTTCCCGAGGAAATACGATGCAATGCGACTTTTTCCCGGGGAAATACAAATTTTCTGAGTGAACACGATTTAAGAGGAACATTGGAACAATAAGGTTTAATTTTCCTCGAAAACAGCAGTATAGAATATTATAGCATCTAAAGACTGAAATGTTAGAGATATCATGTTTGATCATGATGGTTGTCTCATCATCTAACATAATTAAATCCATTATATAACATGGATCCTTGTTCGTATTGTCTTGACGTTTCTTGCTTTTATTATTTCCTTTCTATATCAATAGAAGTACTGACGAATGCAATGAAAAATCACCTGTCACCAGTCTTAGGATTTATGAAGAAAATCACTGACATCCAAAATGAGTATTACATAGTGGCAATAAATAGCCTGTATACGTAAACTCTTTGTACTTTAAATAACTTCGATACGGGTCGTACATTGACAGTTTTCCAAAATAAATTAAAATACGGTTCATTTTATTGTACTCAAAACCTACAAACAAAACTTCACAGTTGAAGAGTACAATTTGAGCTTAAATGGATCATGGATTCTTTACCCTTCATAAGGGTCAGTCTGGGTTTTAAGTAATATATATAAACCATTCGTACCAATTGTTAGGAGAAATACTGGCCTCTGGCCGTTTATACATTTATACATACAGAAACAGCGTTCTACACTAAGGTTTAAAAAAGTGCCAAACTTGTGAAACTGACAAACAATTATCTGTCCACGTTATGTATTAGTTTTATGTAGAAGGTCATGGCAAATATAGTGGATTCAAAATCACTCATTTGTTAACATGTACTGTAGAACCATAGAACATCACAGAAAATTACATCAGTTGCCAAAAGTAAACGTTTTTGGAATTGCCATTACTACTGAGACCACCTTGAGTACATTTAAGAAAACTATTAATGCAATGCAATACAACGATCGTTAGACATTTCAACCCTCCACCATAGACATAAGGGCCTTGATCAAAGTGACATGGCCACGGTTAACCAACACAAAATCCAATAAACTTATTTAACGTGCAATATTTGTATTCAAGAGGAGTGAGAAGATAATGCTGATTAATGAATCAATGCTTACATTGATAAGAGATACGTGTGATGCGTCACATCAAGGTACCAGCGTAACATATAGAATATGCAAATTAGTACCTATCGTTACAATCCCCCCTTCGTCAACAGATTTGTCCTCGCAATCAAATTCATCAGTGTTAGTAGACTAGATGCAGAATATATGAATACGCAACCAAAGGACTAACTCGTATCCAGGATTTAATATAAGAACCACGTGAACAACAAAAACTGCCAGTTTATGGTCCTGTAAAATGATTGAATGCTATTGAATTGGATGCAAATTATAAAAAGTACGTCATGCAACTGACTGTGTAGATCAAAGACTAGCATGAAATGATTTACCAGGATAACAGTGATCAGAACCCGGGTTCAAAACTATTTAATATCGATGGTACTAAACATGGCTAGTTTGTCTATGTAAAACAAGCATTTACTGTAATTACACTCGTCATTAATATTTCGCTACAGTTCCCCCTTCATAGAGACTGTCAGCTGTCCTCGGATTTACGTCATCAATACCAATATAGTAATAATACAGCTTGGCTAGGGTAAACAGTAATATTTATTCCAGCAAATAACAATTCTTTTTGTTACTTCAGCTGCAGAGACAGTCGTACTTACCATATCGGAACAAATAGAATTATTAAAGGTAAAGTCAAGAAGTTTAAATCTAGGAGAACACGCTAGTGGTCATATGGATGTGGTTTTGCATCGGTCACATGGTGTTTATAAACCCGAGGATGACGTAACTGGATTCGTTCACCTAGAATTGGACAAACCAATTAAAATCAGAGGTAAGAGATTCTATGTACTCTCAGAATTCTCAGTGTCAATTCGGTTTCGTTCACATCTTAAATTATATTTTTTCATTCTATTAGGAGAGACGTGTTTTGTGGGATGGTGAACCATATCCAGTCTCGAACAATGTCAGAACTAAAAATTTCTCGAAAACAACAAAAGACAAAAACATAGTGAGTGATAGTGAATTACGATAAAAATCTAAATTAATACGTCAAAAACATGATGAAATACGAACCTTAAAAATGCAACCTTAAAAATATTTCTTTCGCAGGAAAAGACTCTTCTATACAATACATGTTGCATATCTTAACGGATGTGCCTGCATTGGTACGTGACATCATACGTGACGTATGTCCAGTAATTTTATTGCAATAGGAGCACAAGAAAGCACACTACTCACTTGTATAAGATTTACCTTTACCGATTGTATATACGATAAATTCAGGTTATGATATACCTTTAATTAAACAGCTTATGAGATAATGATCCTTTACATGCCTTTTATGTCTTTTTATGGATTAAACGCTTACAAAACGAATCTTTTAGGACGGGATCGATAAAGTTTATATCCAAGGCAGACAACCTGTCAGATTTACCTGCCAGATGTTAAGAGAAATGTCATTGCATGCCCATTAGTACTAAAAATTTCAAAAAGGCCTTAGTTAAGCTTTAACGTCCCCTCTTCTAACTTTCGGAAATGGATTCTAGCAATACTATCCACCATAAATCTTCTTCTGAGAAAAATGAGGATTTCAGCAAGGTTGCATTGATTTTACATAGTGGCATACCTGATGGTATCCCCACGCTAAGTCAAAGGTCAATGGTGTACATGTATGTCCCCATGTTGAGTCAATGCACCCTTGCTAAAATCTCAGAAGAACTCAAGTTGATCGAGTCTCAACAAGTAGATCCATGTTGGATAGTATTGCTAGAATCCATTTTCAATAGTAAGAATAAGGGTTTTTGAACAGGGGCTTGCATTTCTTTTTTTTGGTACTACCATGGGCATATTGAAAGCCAGAAGTACTACATGCTACATGCTTTGAAATGCACAAATAAGCGAAAAAACGTGAAATGATCGTAAAATAAAGCAAACAGACAACACGTCAACACACCAGGTTGTTTTAAAAATCTCAGAATACCCTATTACTCATTCAAATTTCAGAGAGAAATGATTGAAATTAGCACGGCTACACATTATTGTTCCACTGCCAATGGCTGGTGTGTTTTACATACTCATCATGCAGCAAATGGTAATTACGCTAACAAATGACAATAGAGCAGTCGAGCGTCGTATGGGAGATGATTAGAAAAGCAATTTTTAGATGCCTGTTATTTCATTGTAAGCCAGTTTTACTGTCAATATTACTGAAAATTGCTACAGAGAAGTATGAGGTGTTGCCATGGTAACTATTAAAGCTGAATATCGTGAGATTGCAGCTTGTGGCGCAACAGGATATACAACATTCCGCTTGCTCCCTAATGCAATAACATAATGGACATTTATTTAATGGCTACTGATCTCCAAGGTCCATCCTTCTAGAATAAAGAAATGAATGTATGCTCAGTGGGGATCATTGTACAATACTGACCTACAATGAGTACTGTGTATAATACTAATTATTGCTATACTACAGGGTGACACAAAATAATGTTGCATAACATTTTTGTCTGCTGGATTTCTAACTTTTCCTTTTTCACATCAAAAGTAGAATACATGGGGCAGCTCCATAAGCGGATGCGGATTCTGATGACTAGGTTAACTAGATAAACTTTATGACCGCCAAAAGATGTGCTCTAAATAGCCTCCATTCCTTTGCTGGCACACTTCTGGCCAATTTTTCGTACTTACTGTAACTTGATGTCCCATCATATTACATTATTCCTGGCTTAAGTTTTGCCTCGACTGTATTCATGTTTGCCTCACTTATTTTCAATCCAGGTTATACTCCGGTTATACTCTATCCAGGTTATACTGTATCCAGGTTATACTCCAGGTTATACTGTATCCAGGTTATACTCCAGGTTATACTCTATCCAGGTTATACTCTATCCAGGTTATACTATATCCAGGTTATACTCCAGGTTATACTCTATCCAGGTTATACTCTACCATATATCCCTACACAGTAAAATTATTTGTCATTTAAAATAAAAGCAATGATTTATCTTCAAAAACTGCGCCATGAGGAACAAGCAATAACCATTGCCTTAATTAAATCTGGAATAACTGTTTCTTTGCAATTGAGTACATTGATTTTATGGCCTTTTTAGTATGTTTTATAGAGCTTAGTTGGCCTTTGGGCTGTGCTTAAATTTGAACGCGAATGTCCTCTGAATAAATCTAATTCAGTCTTGCATTAAGCCTCTGAAATCCTGAACCCCCTGAACCCCCGAACCCCCTTTACCTCTTTCCAGTTTGTGACTGTGGGGTATTCGAGAGGGAGGGGCTCAATCATCCTCTGAAAGCAAGGTTCCAGACGTCATCCACTAAGTTCCTTCTTCCAAGGAAGGAACTACGAGTTCTGGAGGCCTGTGTTCGGAGGATGGGGCTCAATGGCCTAGCAAGAGTAATTCTGAATCTGATCCAACAGATCCTTTCTTAGGTTAGCTATGCAGAGAGTAATCCATTCTGATACTGATCTTTCTGTCCTCAAACTTCTAGGAAGAAACATATAATATCCTTGATTTAACCGATTGAGTATGAAGCAATGTTTGATACATATTTATCATGAGTTCTTACCACAAAGTATAAAGCTCCATTATAAAATTATTAGTAGTTAGTGTAACCAAAACACCAGAAAATCCGAAATGTCCTGTTCAAGAACCATGTTTTATTGCTCTATTGACTCCTGCTTTTAAAGCAAATGGCTTGAAGTTTTTTTGAAATTATGGAGGATTTCAGCAAGGGGCGATTTCAAGAATCATTTAAAAATATTTCAAAAAGAAATCTTTTCACAGACAATTATTACAAATAGAATATATCACTGAAAACCTTTACTATGTCAGAAAAATTAAGATATAGTTTGTAAAATGTCTTAATCCACAAATAAGATAATAAACTAAATTACTAGTTTTTCCTTTTTTCTATGACCTTCCTACTGGTTATTATCACATTATTTTGTTAAATAAATTAGGCCAAATCATATATTTTTGTTGTTTAAAGAACTAAATGATATCTCATTACCCGTGGAAAGTAAGAAAGAGTTCAAAGTCAATACCATAATCAAATAAAAGATACGTCGGTTATGAAATAGAAAATCAGCAAATAGGCCTACCCATTATTCTCTCGATTTGAATTTTGCATTAGGAGCTATGGATTCTGTTTCATAGAGCTGTAAACACTGGCTATAAACCAGAATAGAATTCGATCAACTGACAATAACAGCAAAGCTATCAGTGTGATATCAATGTGAAGGGCATCTGCTTCTTCAACTGAGTATATTGATTAACGGACTAGGATGCTCCTAGATCAACCTATCTTCTAATGAATGATTTGCAATTCATCTACTCGCTCTTGATAACATTAAAGGGAAAAACTAGGTGAGAATTCAAATAGAGAGCAATATCAGGGAAAACAGTTCAAAGCACTAATGCCCCAGTCACATTTAATCTACGTTGACCCATCCTCCCAACGCAGGGCTCCAGATGTCATTCACTTGGTTCGAGTTCTGAAGACCTGTGTTCGGATGGTGCGTTAACCATATGGCGGCCGTAGCTTCCCAAAATCGATAGAATTATATGCAGTACGATGTACATTTTTCACATCTTTGTGAAGCTGCGACCGCCGTAGAGCAAATGTGACTGAGGCTTTACATCCCCAACTATACCGAAAATTTTTGATATCCTGAAATAAACAAATAGGTTAATAAATCGCCGATTTACATGTAGTTTTACATCGAGCCCCTGTGCCCGCAACCATTCTGTCTTTAATTAACACAGAGTCGTAATATAGAGGGGGTGCAAAATCAAAATATAAAAATATCAAAGCACAAGGGATAAGAATACCCTGAATGCCAATAGGGTATACAAACGTCCATCTCACTATTACACATTTCCCAGTTTAACTGCTGTTAGAATCTAATGATCCTTAAGGAGATTGAAAGTCAAGTGGATTGCTCAGGGAGTGTTGTCTCGTTGTCTTCAGGAAAAATATACCGTACTCTGATTGTAAATAAACACTTGACTTGAAAATGGTAGAAGTTTTAAGGTACATACCACTGTTAATAAGGGAGTTAAGAATGTTCAAGAGAACTTACGTTGTTATTCGTATGTTTACAATTTTTAATGGCTCTCTAATTGGAGTTTCATGTTATTTTCAGATATACAAAACTCATTCGACAATGCTCTGCATCTTTAAGTTTGCAACAAATAGAGCATTAATACATGGGCTTCTTTTCAAAGCCCATGTATTAATATAATAGTATGTAGGTTTATAGTCGCCTCTCTTCTGCTCTTGGTTTATAAAAATATACTCATAACCAAAGCTAAAAGATCTTGTAGACCGTATATGGAATGAGTTATGTGTTCCTGAAATAGCACGGAACTCCCAATTAAGAAGCCATTAAAACTTCTAAACATCCGCAATTACCTTAACATGAAATATTCTGACACCGGGGAATACTGCCCATTTCTCTATTGTCTTTTTCCTAAAAGCTATTTAGAGCTAATTCCCTTCTATTCTGTTTATACCAACTTCATAGTGCTTATAACAGTCGGAGCAACTAAAAGCTTGAGAATCAAGATGGTTTAGACTCAGTTGGGCAAAAATACCATACTGTCTTACCAGTTTGATTTTCATCTCATACCTTGGTTATCCAAAATGAAAATACTGCAATGGGAGAATTTATACCAAGATCCCTAGACGATCATAATTGTTCTAGAAACGAGTGTACTAAATATTTTTTTATAAGATAAAGAATTGGAAAAGAAGACGACCTACTTATTTTTTACCTTTAAAAAGTAGGTCACTGAATTTTCTCATTTTTTATACACTTTATAAACAAAATATTCTGTACACTCTTTTCTGGGTACAATAATACATTCTTGGTGCAAAACTGAAAGATGTGGGCAAAGTGGCGAAGGAGGGGTCCATATTTGAAAAGTAACATGAGGATTGCTTCAAAATGGCAGAAAGTACACAATGACCTTAAAGTATTTATCTCATTAACGAATGTTTTTTTATATCGTCAGGTGTACAGCTTCTAGTCCATGGCAGCAGCACCATTAGCTGGCGGATACCCAGCAAGAGCAATGAGCACTCTCAAATCCATAGGCAAGAGGAGGTCTACTTCAACCACAGCATTACACTATGGGGACACGGTAAGAGGATTTTCACTGTATCATGGGGGATATTACACTATGGGGACACGGTAAGATGATTTACACTGTATCATGGGGGATATTACACTATGGGGACACGGTAAGAGAATTTACACTGTATCGTGGGGATATTACACTATGGGGACACGGTAAGAGGATTTTCACTGTATCATAGGGGATATTACACTATGGGGACACAGTAAGAGAATTTACACTATATCGTGGGGGATATTACACTATGGGGACACGGTAAGAGGATTTACACTGTATCATGGGGGATATTACACTATGGGGACAAGCATTTTCACTGTACATGGTAAGAGGATTTTCACTGTATCATGGGGGATATTACACTATGGGGACACGGTAAGGGGATTTACACTGTATATCATGGGGGATATTACACTATGGGGACACGGTAAGAGGATTTACACTGTATCATGGGGGATATTACACTATGGGGACACGGTCAGAGGATCTACACTGTATCATGGGGGCGTGAATGTATTAGTTTACATTACATAAGAGATACATGTATGGTAGGGAGCATAAATTTGACTAAGGAGATACACATTACACCAAGGGGATATACATTGCACTAAGGGAATATACACTGCACTAAGAGGTAAAGAGATACATCACACTAAAGGGAATATCCATTACACTAAGGGGCATGATAGTTAATATATATTATAATAAGGGGGGAGGCTTGAACAGGGATATACATGATCTGGGGTGACATAGTAAGAAATTTATACAACACTATGGGGGCATGCTTAGAGAACTGATTATATAACACTATGCCTCTAAAAAGCTGAGAATTACACTAATGAGAATTTACAATGCACAATGAAGATAAGGTAGGGGATTTAATTTAGGCATATTTCATTCTTTGCCAATTTTGTTGGTGGAATATTTATATGAACAATCAATTTGAATACCTAAATTAGTAACATCATAAATATAAAAATATGGATATAAAAAATATACAGGACAACGTCTGTGTTCTGCAATATATTTTACATAAACATAGGTATATCAAATAAAAAAAATACATACATGATGAATAAACAGAAAATATGAAAAATAATTCCTTTGGAATTTTCATTTTCAGCATCTACAGACTGTGATTTAGAAACGATACCACGTGGCAGCCATTTATTCCCATTTAAGTTCCCCCTTCCAATGGAAATCCCTGGTTCTTTCGAAGGTTTACATGGGAGAAGCAGGTGAGAGGAACTTATATTTCGATGTTATCAGTTCGCTACGATGTAAAAGCAGCACGTTTTATAACATACTGAATTCCCTTTCACGCTTATGTTTGATCATGGCATTTGCAAGAGAAATATAAATAAAAACTGTCAATTTTCAAGTTGAAAATATGCAATTAAGCACTAATTTTTGATCCATTGTGTTTTTTCACCCACTCTATATTCTCTTCCTCAGCCTTGGGGTAATATGTTATACTGAGAGCCAGGGGAGGCGTTGGTAATAATACAATTTTAATTGTAAAAATACATTCTAGATACATAGAAAGTTCTTACTTATGTTAATCTTGCTTTCCCATGTACATTCACAGGTATTACGTCCAAAGCAGCCTTGTCTATGATAAACACGATGACAGCCTTGTTACGCAGTGTCCCTTTACAGTATTCAGAGATGTTGACCTCAGACCACAATTCACGCTCATGGTAAGTCTAGGGAACAATTTACACTCATGGTAAGTTTAGGGCACAATTTACACTCATGGTAAGTCTAGGGCACAATTTACACCCATGGTAAGTTTAGGGCACAATTTACACTCATAACTAAGTCTAGGGCACAATTTACACTCATGGTAAGTTTAGGGCACAATTTACACTCATGGTAAGTCTAGGGCACAATTTACACCCATGGTAAGTCTAGGGCACAATTTACACCCATGGTAAGTTTAGGGCACAATTTACACTCATTACTAAGTCTAGGGCACAATTTATGTCAATGGTAAGTCTAGGACACAATCTATGCAAATGGTAAGTCTAGGGCACAATTTACGCTAATGGTAAGTCTCAGGCACAATTTAAACTCATTGTAAGTCTAGGGCACAATTTACGCTCATGGTAAGTCTCAGGCACAAATTAAACTCATTGTAAGTCTAGGGCACAATTTATGCTCATGGTAAGTTTAGAGTACAATTCACACTCACGGTAAGTCTAGGCACAATTTATGGAAATGGTAAGTCTAGGGCACAATTTAAGCTCATGGTAATTCTAGGGCACAATTTACACTAATGATAAGTCTAGGGCACAATTAAAGCTCATGATAAGTCTAGGGCACAATTTATACTTCATATTACATCATTCTTGTTTTCTTTAAAGGAGAAGATGAAGAAGGAGAGGGAGATTTGCCTCAGGTCAACATGTTGGAGGGCAGGGCATGTGGTCCTAGGGATCTCTACCCCAAAGTCTGCCTTTGTCCCAGGAGAGAAGATGACTGTCAATACTGAAATACACAATATGACGGGCAGGAAGCTGAAGGGGTCGACGATTGCATTTAGACAGGTAATGTATTATGATTATGGGATGTGGTTGCTGTTATAAAAAATTATTTCTAGACAATGTAAACTAAGACTGAAGGTTGCGGAGGATATTATAATTTAGATAATTACCTTATGACAATATTAAATAATATGAAGCTACAGCTGTAGCTACATGTATATACCTTCAATTGACATATATGACAGCATTACAATATGACATGAAATGATACAATTCAAAACAGGTCATGCATTCACTGTATATTTCATGTTAGGTCGTGAGCTATGGGACTAATTCAGAGACAAGGCGTGTTACATGGGACATGGTGCACCTACATCAACCAGGACTGGGGCCTGGGAAACAAGGAGTCTGGCAGAACCTGGTGATTATTCCATCTACTGTCCCCACAGGGTTAGATGGGTGTTCACTTATGAAGCTCACATATGAAATAGTAGTAAGTTAATAACCCTGCGTTGTTTGTGTTTGAGTCCATACTTATTAAGCACATGGAAAATCAAATGATATTTGAGTAAAGGATGCATGTACATTAAAAACAACTCCAAAAAAAGGTCATAACAGAATAATGATAAGTAATGATAATAGAATAATATTACCTACAATAGGTCATTTAAAAGTTGTCACTTGTTGCTCAAACTTTTGAGCTCATTTGATAAATTCTACAATTTTCTTTTGTATTGCAGTTATTAGTAGAAGTTGATAGGGTTAAACAGAATGTATCTATTCCAATAACTATTGGCACCATCCAGCATACACCATCCAAGTACTGTCACTGGGAATATACAGGTAATTTTTACATTCTAAGTATATAGAGAGGGGTGTGTATTAATAGATGGCAGCATAGTGCCGGGTTTAAGCATAACATGGATTATCAAGAGCCCATTTCTTGATACCCCTATCCTTTATAAAATGTATGACTTTGACTGAAAATGATGTCTTCCAATATGGCTAATTGGTCACAGAGTAAGAGAACTCATGAATTGGCATTCAAAAACATGTTACAAAATCTAAAATAGATGTATACATTGATAATAACAACTTGTAGTGTAATAGGCCTAATGATTATCAAATAAAATAAGACTACTCCAAGCATTGTTACCGTCTGATGCTATTAACAGTAATTACATAGTATCCCTACACAATGTTGACTTTGGAAGTTGTCATTTCTACAATTATTTTTACTTTCCCCAATTCATTGAGCTGAAACAATATAATTAGCCATACGTGTAATAATCTTCTTTGCAGATCCAGCCCCATTTCCCAATAAACGTTGGAGCTCAATTCACGATGCTGACAGCACAAGGAAACACCATTGTGGATATTTTGAACCTAAATGCAAATATTTCACATTTCAAATGCCAGAGACTGAGCTTAGTACATTTGAATACAGTCCGGGTCAAAAGAGAAGGCATATAATTTTATCACCTGATGAGGAGAATAAAGAATCAACAGTGTAGTCAGACTTTTTTCCAGGGGTGTATTGTAAAACAACAGACATGGTTACCTTTTGTGGATATTAAAAGACTAAGAATGGCAAAGTTGTTTTCTTACTAGCCATAGAATCATTTTGATACATGAGACACCCTCTTAACCATTGGCCACTTCTTTTGAAAAGGCGAAAGATTTCTCAATGGTGAGGGATATTTAGTTTTTCACCTGATACAATTCTCAAATCTTTAACAATAGATTAAAGGTGCCACAGAAACTAGAGATGAGCTGTTAGAGCACTTTCCAAAACATTGTCACAATTTTACAATTATTTTTGTTCACAATTCCATTCCATGTCATGCCTATTTTCTAAATTGTTCAGCAGTTCTGATTCTTTTTGGTTATCATCCTTTGATTGATTTTAATCTGGCATCAAATAATTCCTCATACAGTTCAAATCTTCTTGAAAAATTAAGTTAATTTCATTAGAGTTTAACCCCAACTCCAAAAGTACAAAAATTTGAAAATGTAATTTTTCTAGAATTTCTCAAAAATTCAACATTCTTCACCCATAAAATCAATATTTACCCATTCCCTTCTTACAAAGCTAGTTTCTGTTAGCATTTGGATGCCAATACAATTCAAAACTTAAAACATTTTTAATTGGTGACTTGATTTTGTTGATAAATCATCTATGACATGTACAATATGATGTAAGTCATGTATTTATATTTTGTGATATTGTCAATTTATTTGTACCTGTATCTGTGATGAGTAGGTCTATAGAGATATACAGGGTGTTCCAAAATGTGAACTGCTGCAACATGCTATTTCCTGCAGGTAATAAGGGAAATGTGACCCTTTTTGCAGGTCACTCTTTTGGACCACCCTGTATCAGAGATGTGCTGTTATTTAATGATATTGAAAATATCTGCTATATCAATTGATCTATTGAAAAAAACAATATTGTGATATCTATTGTATTTTTGTATGTCATTATTTTATTGATAAATATTATAACATATTATTGTAATAATAAATAAATTATTGAAAAGACAAAATATATTATGTTTTTAAATTCATAAAGTCTAAAACAAATTGAAATTAATTTCTTCTGAAACAGTGGGAACTGGTGGTAATATTTGATCCTATGTATTATCCATACATGTACACTTACATGTAGTATAGTTTCACCTGTACTTAGTGTAACACTACAGAAGTATGAACTCACATTTTTCACAAATAAACAATTTGAAATCCAGTACTTCTTATAACAAGTTCTCAAAAAGATTCAAAGTTATAACCATATTCACCATTTTACTATCTAGTCTATAATTTTCAATAGAAGGGCTTCACAGCAGTGTCAAATTTCCGTCTTAGCATATGTGAAATAACCATTCATTTCATTATGCTTAAAATTACAATTACAATTTTAGACACATTATCTTGAGGCTATTACATATCCTGCTGTTATTTATCTAATTGTTTCATTTTGATTGCACTAGTGAAAGTCAGTAACCCAGTATGGAAGGTGACTTGTTGTAATTTTAATGACCCTGCAAGGATAGTGTTCCCACTATGATACAGCTGGGATATAAATGTGTCCAATCTGGGTTTTGTTTCTGGTAAATTGTTCATCAAATATTCTGTGATATGAGAGTAGTAAACAGAACTTGTACATTTTGTTGCTAGGTTCTCTGTCAATAGCAGTTCTGTTAAGTCATCCTCTGCTGCCATCTATAAATACAAATACATTTCCTTTTCATTAAAAAGATGCACTTTCTCAACATCTTTACAGGTATCTTCATGTTATTCCTTACTTTTTCATAACCGAGACAGTATGTGTACATTAAATGATCATCAACTCTTTAGCCTTAAGCACTTCAATTATGACGTTTAGAGTTCAAATCAAGTTACACCTGTATATTAATCACTCTCTTCTTACAGATACTACCAGAATTTAATAATTTTAATACATGTAATGTATCTAATGCACTGCCTTTGAAAGGCATGAGTTACCATACTCCAGACCTGCCATTTATTGGCTTAATTTTGTGAGGTAACTTTGGCCTCAGTATGGACCATACATGCATGAAGTAGAATATAAAAAGCACAAATGACATACATATTAGTTAAAAGTGAGATTTACCTGGTCTAGTTGATTGATAGTGTCAACAGCAGTGTCATATAAGGCAGAGAATTGTGACATCACAATGGCCTGGACTACCTCCACAGCATATCCTTGCTTTTGTAGAACACCACATACATGAGCCATGACCTGAAATAAATCAAATTGAGCAAACTGAGATGAAAGTGTAGGAAATACAAAGAGATCCCCAAAATGTTTGTTTGAATATTATATGGGAATATCCACAATTAGTGCCACCTGTCTCTGCAAACTGTAAACAAAAGCAAGTCAAATCAAAATCAATTTAAAAATCCTAGGCTGAACACAATAAAGGAACCATGTTAGACATTGTACAATCAATTCCCACATGTCTGCCAAGGCACTCAAAGAATTCCTACGAGTATACTTTAACTGGATCAACTAAATTCATGAACTAACCTCAGTGTCCAAGGGCACATCAGATTTATTGATGTCTATTATAACTTGAACAATAGCTGCCCCAAGACCCTTTAGTTGTTGTTCTAAAGCCAGAAAGTGTTGTATGAGCTGACACAATGGATGCTTCTCACTCTGATCACATCTGGAAAGAAAAATCAGACGATGTAAAACACACAGTTATTTTGAGCATTTGGTTGGTTGAATTGGAAGATCTCTTGGGACAGTCAAGCAGAGAGTGGGAACTTTTTACGGTCAATCAGAATCTCTTATTGGACCCAGAGTATTTTTCCCACATTATCCAACTTCAGTATACAAAAATGCTTTTTATTCATTAAACAGAGGTCCAGATGTTTGTTACTGGCATAAACTCTATATCCAGATTTGTGTTGGTCTTCTCTATTTTCCAAATGCCCCTCTATTGTATATACCAGATATAGATCCAATATAATTCTTTCTTTGTGTCTTCAAAATGTGACACTAATACTTGCATGTCCATCTTTATAATGAAAAACTGTCACTGTAATGATATACTTTGAGGAACAGAAATTACATTAAAATAATGAAAATTGTTTGGAAAGATTTGTTTAGAGGACACGCTGACCGAATTAACTTTGGTCTATAAGTGTCAACCAAATATACACATATTAGGCACATATTTAAGTTATTGGATATATCTGGATAATAAATTACATGAGCCTTGAGATAATCCCAATATCCTGAACCTCATATAGAAATAATCTCTATGTATATTGTTACTTCCTCAACCAAATGGTTTATGTGTATTCAAATACACTTTTGTGTTTTTACAAAATTTAATGACTATGATGATGCTAGTAACCTGTAGTTACGAGACAATACATTTGGTCACGCAGTACAATACATACTGCTTGTCTATTATTTCCATTTCCCCCAATAAAACATTCTAATGATTTATTTGTTACATCCGAGTAGCAATCTATTTCAATCAAACGACTGCATTTGAAATGAACAAATAATGTTATACACTGATAATATATAATTATGTTTTCATGAGCTTTCTATTGGCAGCTAAAGGTATCATTATTTCGTCATAAAGGACTTAGATCTCGGAGAATGTGTGTTTATTCCAGAAAATTACACAGGACAAGACCTCCAGTGAGACAACTTTGTTTTTATAATCTGAATAAAATGGGCTACTTTACATTTGGATTTACTTTATTTCACATATAAACTTATTTGCAAAGCAAAGATAATTTGATAATTCAAAATAATAAAGGTAAAAATTGATATAATGAGTGGAATTTGATTGGATAAAAAATCTAGAATAGCAGGTAATCATAAAACGGGAGATATATAGGACATGTGAACAAACTATTGGATGTCGCCAATTTGCGACAAAAATGATGATGAATTGAATTAATAAAGAAGAAAAATGTCTAGTCGTCCTAAAGGACTTATTATCTCGTATAAAACTGGAAACAGATGATTGACACTTCCGTCTATTTATATAACAGATTTCAACTTTTAGACATTAAATGGACATTAAATGGAATAAAGTAAAATTTCAAAAATCTGAACATAATTTTGTCAATGGCATATTACAGTATGTTAGCAGTGGCTATATGAAGGATAAAAGGATATAAGATTAAGTGAATATAATAATATGGATTATTGGGGTACAAAGAAGAGACAAATAATTGCATTTGTTGTGTGTATAGCAGCAATTAATAAAGGTATGTGGCAGATAATTCATAAATTGTAAACCCAATTTTTGACAATCTTTGATTGACGAGGCTATTTCAATTCTTAACTCATAGAACCTCTAGCTCAACATTGAATGTATTCAGACTTTTTCTGTCCTATTATGATTTAATATACTCTTTAAACATGTTCCAGTAGTACAGTGTAGATGTAGTGTTTGTCCAGTAGTATACTCAGTGTGTCTGTCCAAGTATGTTTCAGTATACTCTAAACATGTTCCAGTAGTACAGTGTAGATGTATATGTAGTGTTTGTCTGTCCTAGTATGTTCCAAAATATTCTTAAACACATTCCAGTAGTATACGCAGTGTGTCTGTCCAAGTATGTTTCAATATATTCTTAAACACATTCCAGTAGTATACGCAGTGTGTCTGTCCAAGTATGTTTCAATATATTCTTAAACACATTCCAGTAGTATACGCAGTGTGTCTGTCCAAGTATGTTTCAATATATTCTTAAACACATTCCAGTAGTATACGCAGTGTGTCTGTCCAAGTATGTTTCAATATATTCTTAAACACATTCAAGTAGTATACGCAGTGTGTCTGTCCAAGTATGTTTCAATATATTCTTAAACACATTCCAGTAGTATACGCAGTGTGTCTGTTCAAGTATGTTTCAATATATTCTTAAAGACATTCCAGTAGTATAAGCAGTGGGTCTGTCCAGGTTATTTCAATATATTCTTAAAGACATTCCAGTAGTATACGCAGTGTGTCTGCCCAAGTATGTTTCAATATATTCTTAAACACATTCCAGTAGTATACGCAGTGTTTGTCTGTGATGGTATGGGCTACATCCCGGACAACAAAGACAGGAGCTGTAGGAGGTTTTACTTCTGTGATGTGGGTGATGTGAACCAGGAGGTATCAGTTCAAACTTGTGTTGTTGGGGAACGTTTCAACAGTGCATCCTCAGCCTGTACAGCCAAGGATACAGTTATATGCCCAACAGGTTAGTTTGACTATACAGTAAAACATGTGTAAGTGGGACAAAATAGGGTATGCACCACTTAGCCAGGTGTTTCACGTGCATGGTTTTCCCTCCACAGGGTTTACTGTATTATGGTAAAGAATATGAGGATCAATCAAGCCAAATAGTTAAGAGTCCAATCATGAAGTCCAATTTGAAAGATATCATTTACATTCACAAGATAATATTTGATATCGAAGACTTTATTAAATAAAACGAGAAATAATCTGATATTGCATTTATCCAAATATTCCAAATAAATATGTATACAAAATCTGTAAGTTACTCAAAGATTCAAGTGAAATGCGCAGTAAATATTCTGTTCAAGGTAAAAGAAATATTTTTGAGTAAAGAGGAAACATAAGCAATTATTATCAAGTCATGAAAATAGCTAGCTCCCTCATCAGACAAAATTTCAATTGACATCCAGAGGCAATTCAGCTATCTCATTGATGTCTTGACAGTATAGAAGACTAAGGTCAATACCAGATATGGCGCTAGATACTGGGTAAAAAAACATGTTGTAATATATATATAATAATATCACTGTCCTATGATATACTATGATATTCTTTACATTATGAGTGCTTGTTTGTTCAGATGGTCCAGTGTCTGATAATTTCTATGTGAGGGTATACCAGAACATGGACCAGAGGTTTAACGGTACCACAATCGGAGACATACTTCATACAAAGTCCAAGATAGAGTGTTCAGCACACTGTCTAAGTACAATCAACTGTAAAGGCTTCAATTATAAATACATTAAATCAGCACAAGGGCACGAATGTGAGCTTCTAAAAGACAAAAGTACATCGATTGGTGATTTGACGCAAAGTACAGGATATGTACACTATGAGGTGTAAGTCTACATGATTGATAATGTGATTTACTCCATGACAAACATGTATGAAGGCTTACGTGTATGAAGACTTCATTATGATTCAAAACTCACAGATGCCAATAGCAATCACTTTTCACTCTTGGCAAATGGACTTGTAAAAACGAGTTGCCATTGGGCAATGAACTGAATGCTAAATTGTGGCAATCATATTTTTAACCTTAGTTGTAAACCCTGGACATAGCCATAGAATTCATATTATTATCAAAGTTTGTTTATTATTACATTATAGTATTACTGTCAAAGTCAACGTATCTACCATAAAATACTATTGCAACAGGATAAATCCCAGTACATTCCTATAAATAAAACTGCTAAATAAATCAGAGGGCGAATCTTTTGTTGCTGATGAATTACCACATACAATAAACACTGCCTCACAAAAACTAAATTCAACATGGGACTATTTTGATTATCACAAGGATTAATGTGAAATGTTCAAAGGGATTAGCTGTAATCCATTTGTGTTTGAATGGCGCAAATCAATTCAAGAAATAATCCAATAAAATGTTGTTTTTCAACTGCATGTGTCTTTTGTTTCACGATTATTACATCCCGGACTAAGGACACATTTAATTTTGTTTGACATTGGTGATTCAAGACGTTGAATGTTTTCTTTAGATTTTAGTAGTCTAGTCACTGCTCACTATTTATGGATATCCTATACTTTTAAATGATATCATTCTTACTGCACGATTTAGATGTTTATACAACCCTAAGATTTTTATGTAATACTTATTTTATAAACATCAGTATGTCTTATTACAGAAATGTTATTGTGTTTCTATTATGATTTATCACATGTCCAATACCTCTCTTTTCGATTGTATAAAACCTTTAATATAATTTTCATGATTGTTTTTTAATTCATTTTTTGCAAGGGGTGACACTGTAAATGCACCCTCTGATTGCAGATTATGAGGGTTATTCAACAGGAGGTTTTGGAAACAGGGTATGTCCTGAGGGAAGTACAATATATCATATTTCCCAAGGGTTTACCCTGTGTCCAAAACCGAGCATTACATATAAATAACTGATTTATTTAGATTAAATATGAGGATTAATTGTGGAAACCTAGTGTAACAATTACAATCAAAACATGAATATTTATCTCAATTCAAAATTATTAACATTGTTTTTTCAAAATTAAAATTAATCAGTATATGAAATCAATATCTATACAATAGATTTATACTGTACTTGGTAGTTGAGGATCAATTATACTGTGTGAATACACTGAACGAAATTCCAGGGGATTGCTGAGTGGAGATACACTAGGAGATAAATATCTCCCACTCACCTAAGATATTATATATTCCTCCATGTTATTTACCCAGAGCAGGATGAAACAATTCTTATTCTTATTTACTCTGGGATATTGGTGCTTGTTTTATTTATCTTATTATCTTTCTAAACATATTGATTTCATTAATATAAAACTAATTAATATAACACGATGCGGTATAATTTCATTGGTCTTCATATAGGTTCAAAAGGTCAGCTGGGCAGCAATGGTAGGATTATAAATATATACAATTCTTTATCCCACTGTTATCGCCCTAAAACCTTATAAATAACTAAATCAGACCAAGTATCAGTGTAAGGGAAAAAGACATTTAATCTTTTTATATTGCCCCTGGTATTACTGGTTTGTAAATGGCATAAGTGGTATAAATGCATAAGTGTATATACATGTATAAATATTCAGGAAATATGAAATAATACAAAATGGAAAAAATGGAAATAGAAATATGATGTGCACATTACTTGTTGAGATGTTTCTCGAGCATTCCCCAGGTCTTCAGTATATTGGCAAGAGCATGGAAGTGTTCAAGGTTATCACTTTTCTGTAGTAAACTACTCAGTAGATCTTTCCTGGATTCAACACTACTGATGCTTTCTTTAGACACCTGAACAAAAATGTAAATGTTTTGTTATTGGGTAATACATGTTAGTGGCAGAAATTGTTTCAGTTTCACTAAATGAAATTCTTGTCTAAAATCTACAGATTCAAATTCACTTGATAAAGCACAAGGGTAAAAAATATAATATCTAGATAAAATATTGTACATTAAGTAATTGTTCATACCTTAATATTTGGCCATGTGGAAGCAACAATGACATCAGATTGGTGTTGGACCAAAAGTAACAGCTCATCACTCGCAAGGTGGAAGTTCTAAAGATTATCAATATTTTATGAGTACATATAAGAACATCCTTCCAGATTGGTCCTTCACTGCTTTCATAGCAGATCATGTAATGTAATGCAATGAATTACTCTTGGGCCAAGGATGACATGTAAAAACACATTAGGTAGAAACAGGACACAATGTTGTCACCTTGTTACACTATTGCAAATGATAAAAGTGATACTGATGCTGAAGGAATATATTGATATTGTGATGTACATGTAGGTCACAAAATTATCAGAGATGTTCCAAAAGCTAACTCAACAAATCACAGTACAGTTTAGCAACTACAACCCAATGAGAATTAAAGTGAAAATAATTCTTATGTGAGAAGAAGCCTTGTATTCTGTTGTTTTAAGCTCTCAGACATGAGATGCAGAGTAACCCAAAAAGCCAGGTTACCCTGTACAATGTACCTGTTGCAGCAGCTGGAGCACATGTAATCTTGTTTCTAGGGGGATATCTTCATCCTCATAGACCCTGGTTAGCTGTTGCACTATGTCATCTGCACATACCACATCACTAAAACAGTAACATACACAGTTTGAAACAAAATGATTGCTCCTGAAATTTATTATTTTAATCTAGTTAGTAGAATTTGTATGTTGAATTGGTCAAGTTAAGCCTCAGTCACATTTGCTCTACGGTGACTGTAGCTTCATAAAATCTATACAGAAAATCTACATTGTATTGCTAATCCCTACATTTTATGCTGTACACTTCTCTATGGATGCCAAATGGTTGCCATAGATCAAATGAGACTGAGGCATTAGTGACAACAATTATTAGTGAGACTAATGATAGCTGAAGAAAACAAGAAGCTTGTTGCTTTGAAGATGTGACTGTTATCAATGTGATTATGTTATCATGGCAACAAAATCAACTTATTAAACAACAAACATTAACAAACAAGCAAAACAAGACAAATGTGCAAACATAACAATTTGGAATCTCAAGAAGTACCTTTAGAATTGTTCCCTATTACTTAATGAAGTCATATACATGTATACATACATGTAGCTCAAAATATGCTGCGTACCTTTTCTCTGTCCATGATTTAATATTTTTCATAACATCAGTGAGTTGCTGAACTGATGAGGTGAGACCATCTCCAGCAACTGCCAAGTCATGAAGACCCCTTATGATAACATCTATGGCACTTTCTAGAGCTGAATGAAGAGTCCACTCAGAACCAGAGACATTCAGAATTGTGTCTACTAGGTCAAGGGGACTTCCTTCTAAGATAATTTTTTGGCAAAGTTCTTGGATCTAAAAAATAAAGAAAAGAAACTGTAGAAGTGATCAAAATGAAATATATGTGTGCCTTCTACTCAGAGAAAGAGGGGAGGATCTTAACAGGAACCTGTTAAAGTGGGTCAAAAGGATATTCAACCCAATGATGAAAATTCCTCCAGAGACATTATGTAATATGGAATTTATATGTACAGTGTATATGTATTTTATGAACGTTCCGAGAAAGAGCAGAAACTCAATTCGAAAGCCTGGCTCATCTAAAATATTTACAAGCACCTTATAATAAATAAAATAATATCTTACATTTTCCACTTGTGCCCTGGATGTATAGTACATGGCTGCATATTGTCTCCAGTCTGCATTGTTTGTTATATCTTGTATCTCCCTCTCCTCATAACTCAATAGATGGCGCTCATAAATACCTAACTGTTCGATGACATCTTCCCATGGTACAGTTGGCCTCTCCCTATATGAAAAAGTTAAGATTTGAGAGGAATGTAGACATACTCATTAAAGCTGGACATCGCTCCAAAACGCAATATGTTGACATATATTGTTTTTACATTTTTAAGCTCTAATATTAAGTTTATGTAAAAAAAAATTGTTTTTTTCTGCGTTATATCAAAGAACAATCATTTAGTTAAAAAAATAAAAAGGCGAATGCGGGATTCGAACCCCGGCCTCCCGCGTGCTAAGCGAGAATTGTACCCCTAGACCACCGTCTTCTAATGAATGTTGGAAGTAATTAAACGCTACTTATTTTGAATGCTATGATTCGGAAGTGACGTCACGTTCTTCATTTACAAACTTTTCCAAAAACATATCGTCGGCGCCGACTCGAAGCAATTCAATGAATAATCTTTGAAATGACACATTTATCGTAAGTATTTCTACACAAGATTTGCCCCATTTGTTCATCATTCTATAAGCTTTCATGAGTCGTAATAATCAAGACTTGCTCTTACTTGTCCTTTTTCTTCTTGTCTGATTTCTCAGTCTGGCAATGCATGAGACATCTCTTCATTACCTGCTGTCTGCATTCTAGGGGGACCTGGAGTGCAAGATGACAGAGTTTGAACACAATACATAAATATATATAATGGATATTTAAGCACGATGGATAAAGGGATTACTTCAATGGTATATTAAATTAATCACTCACTTGCAAAGATTTTTCTTGAAAGACAGTAGAGTTGACAAAATGCAGGAGGTCTCCAGGTTGCAGCTTCTTTAAGAATTCTTTGCAGCCTTCAAACCTTGCTGTCCATTCAGCCTAAAATAAAACACATTCAAAATTGACTATGGTCTCATTTCATTTTAGAATATAAACTCATAACCATTTGAATTCATATTCATTTGATTTATAGACAAATGTTTTTTCTTTTATCATATAAATCACATACTTAATCAATCAAGGGTGTATATTTACTTGGAAAACTATAATAATTTTTTAAGGCGATAAATTCTCTCGCTGTTGTTATGATGAAAAGAAACAAAACATGATTTGTTAATTATGATTATTGAGAAAAATATTCACCTGAGTGTTGGGTTGTTCCTTACTGCCTTGATCTCCACTCCAGAACAACTTTATGGCCCAAGTAGCAAACACTGAACTCCCCTCTAGGTAGCCACCATGCTAAGAAAAATACACATAGTTAATATTTCTCAATTACTGGCAAGTTTTTGACATTGTTTCAAGATGTATAGATCCTAGCAGAAAAGCAAATGAAGATAGTAGCACATTATGTGAATGAATGGGCAATCACATGAATTTGAGGCATTACATTTGTAAAATTTCATCACCACCATTGCAGTATTTTTCAATAAAATGAGTCTTAGACTTTGAGGGAGTTTAAGCTTGCAATGTTTATCACAACCTAAACGTGAAGGGAAAATATTTAAGCGATGTATTTGTAAGGGCGATTGGTCATACGTAGAGGTTGGCATTCACATTTTTACGCAAGCTTAAACTCCCTAATATTTATCAAAACTCAATTATACTCATTTCACTCAATAATAATAAATATAAATGTACATGTATCTCAGTTCTCTTGAGCAAATTGAACAAATTCTTAATTTTTTTAATCATTTTATTTCATTCTTAATTTCTTGAGATGAGAAAAAATGTTGAATTACCTGATTTGGAATATTCTTTGCTAACTTTGCCATGACGTGAACGTTACTTCCAGTAAGCAGCGGAGATATCACATCTAGAGGATCAGCACTGCCATCTATTAACTTTTTGTAATTTAATCCTGAAGAAAAAAATGTTTGCTATAAATTTTAGGATTTAAAAGTAGGGATCAACCTCATAGAGAAGTGTGAAATTTGACAACAAATTATCTTTCCTGAATATTTCCAAGTCAAATAATTATAAGGAATTCAGGTAGCGCAAAACAATGAAATGCAAATATTTGGAAAATATAAAAATCTAAGTGAGGGATTTTTAACAAAATATGACAATGCTGGTATCTGGTATTTTATAAAAAGAACTTTTTTAAATCATCAAGAAGGTCATGTAAAAGTATAGAAATATGAAATTAAAAACAGCAATTCTGTAATAAAATGTGATACTTGGATTAAGCCAGGCAAATCTAGTGTGGAAAATGTTCACCACACCACAAGGAAAAAGTAATAAAAATAAACCCAACAACATAAAAGTTTACCACAGCAGTATAGCCCAGTTTCCTAATATCATAATAAGTAAATCCCTTAACCTCTATAAAGATTTAATAGGATGGAAGAATATTAGAATGCATAATTCAATCAAATTCAATGAGGAATGTAATGGTTCAATACAGAAAGGTTATTGACTTTTTCATTTTCTTCTCTCGAAATAAAAAACTTTTTGATGATTTTCGATGCTACTTTTTCAGATATTTTAAAATTTCTGAAATGCATTGTAAGCTAGACCTCCATCAGTCCCATATTCTTAAATTTGACATACACCAAAATCCAAAGCCTGGAGTGACTATATATATGCTTAAACCTTGAAAAGAGCATAAAAATCATGCAGCCTATTGACATATATTTAAAGAGTTGTATACAAGTACCTGTTTTTCTATTATAAAGGACTACATCAGCTACAGGGAACAAAATAAATAAATCATATGAGATTGAAAGAATAGGGAAGAAACATTACTGATATAGTATATAAAATTACAGAGTACATAATCTATCAAATAAAAAAGAAACCATGTACAGTAAAGTAATTTGTCTTTTTGCATCTAGCCCTTTTACAGTCCATATCCTCGCTACTCTATCTCGTATCTTTAAACCCAAAGAATGACATAACCCTTCACAGATATAGGCATGAGGGGGGGGGGGGTAGATAAACATGATGTCTAGAAAACAATGTGATATCCACTAAAAACAAGATAAAGAAATGGATTTTTAAGTTAGAATAATTGAAAGTGATGATAACAGTAAAATAGGATGCATATGAGAATACTGAATCCATACATGAATTTGTCAAGGCAACTGGGTAAAGGCACACGTGTAACAAAGTCTAGAAACTGTTTATTCTATTTATAGGTTTTAAGTTGTGAAGTAATGCTCATTCTATTGCCCATCCTATATTTCACATAACCACTATTGTAAGGTATCATAAAATTATACAAGGCATTAAAATGATCACTTATTTGTTGCCATGGTAACATATTGGCAGAAATGTGTTGGAACTCAACAATAACATGTCTATATCATGTTGACAGTAAAATGTTGAAGTCAATCTAAACAGTACTTGATAAGTGATTGGAAATTGTAAGAATTTGTCTGACATCGACCACCGACAGCTGAACACCATCAACAAAAAAAAAGTTGGAGACTATAACATGAATCACCACTTTTGGTAGAGAAACAATTACTGCAAACGATAAAAAAGTGTAACATCTTGTTACATATGCTAACTGCTGAATGCCAATGAACGAAGGTTACAAAAATGTTAATTGCAGGTATTTGAGTTGATCTACATGTATATCAAAAATAAGTGAGTTCATACAAGCGAATATCAATACCTGCAATGGCTGCTCTTATTTTCTTAAGTATCCTAATGTGTAGTTCAGGAGCGAGACCCTCCAATGTACAGCCCTCTAGTAGAGTGTAGTAACACAGCAAGCGCTTGTAATCTGTCCCCTCTAAGAATGGGAATACATTTGTCTGCATGAATTGAGCAAATTCAGCTGGTTTTGATTTTAATGTATCCATAATGTTCAATGATTGTATCCGTTCATCTATTTCTTCAGTTGTACATCTGAAATAAAAATGATTCAAATCTAGTTTTGCATTTTTCGCAGAATATTCTAAGAAATTTCAGTGGATTTGGATGTATTAATTCCAAGATGTCATTCTTAGATAACAGAAACTTGTTTAAGTTTATATAGAAAGACAAGAAACTCCTTCCATTATACTTTAAATATAGGAATTTTATTTCAAAATAAAAAAAAATCTTACAAAAAAACATTCTATTTTGATGAAGGCCACTTAATAATCCAGAGGCTCAAAAATTGCCTGAATGTAAAAGTGGCAAATTTTCTGCTAGACATAATGACTGTTTACCTTGGTATAATGGCTATAAAATAATAAATACTCACCCGCTATCCGTGAATAAGAACTCTACATGCCCCATATAGAAGTCCCACATGGGGACTTGGTATCTTGCAGCCAAGGTAAGCGCAACATTATATACCTCCTGTTCAAGGCTCCTGCAAAGTAAAGGAACTAATCTATTTTCAAAAGTTATCGAGTATATTTTCAATAGATATATTATATACTTGAAGTCTTAGCTCTACAGCTACAGAAAGATGTCAGCAGCAGTTTAACTTATTTTCTCTAACCTTAACTGCCATCTTTCTGCAGATCTTGGTGATGGTACTAAAACAAAATTTTCTCTAAAACTAAAAAGAATTTTCTATGTTTGAAATTGCATTCAATTTTTCATCCATTGATCAATGCTCATGGTGATAAAATTGTCTGTCCTTATCACTTGATGTGATCTGTTGTTTCACATGATGAATAACATGGGCTTTCATATAACACTCTTGAAAGCCCATGTTAATAGTTACTATTCAGTAAGATGAAAACTTACATGGTTAATCCAATTATTGTCTGCCGCTTATATTCCATGTCATGAGTAAATCTTGAGACATCCACACCTTTCCCAAGCTTATGCAATATTATAGCTTGACTGTAGTCTCCTAGTAACCTCTCAAACTCCTTCAAATGAGCCATCAGTTCAGCATCCTCCTCAGGGAGACTCCCGTGGTTGGCATCGATGTATTCACTGATATCCATAGCATTTAAGCTGTCAATGTCTTTATCCTTTCCTGATAATGTATTGCAATTGCCTAATGTGTTATAATTTCCAAATGTATTGTCATTTTGGTAGAGTAATGTATATACAACAAGGAGCTGGTGGTAGTACAGTGCAGAGTGAAGTGCCTTCCCAGTGGTTTTGTAGCCTGTGAGAAGACTTTGACTAGATTCGGGCTAGAAAACAACATGAGATATATAAGCTATATGATTTGTACAATAAACAATAAGCTCATTGGTTTGCTGTAAATTTTTGACTTGATATTCTTGCCACAGTATGAGGTAAAAAGTAGAGTGCATATACATGTAATGTATAAAAATGGAAAATTACTGGTTCATTTGGTTCACTTATAGTCACATTTAAATGAGATTTTTAAATTGAGAAATTGGAGTCACCAAAACTGTCCATCAAACTCATTGAGTTGAATCGTCTCCTAGATTCTGTTTTATCTCAGTGGATTTCTGCATTAATATCATTAAAAATGTATGTTATCTTATATCTCACAATCGTTGACCTCTTTGCTCCCTGATTCATGCATCCCAATTTCAATATCATTTAGATCAGGGTGCACTTTGATGCAATTTCATGACCATGTGCTATTTTCAGATAAACATAACTCATTTTACACATCATCTACATTTTTCATTCTTGCACAAAAGATGCATTAGTGTACCTAGACTATTAATTGAGGGTTGATAATTCTTAAGAATGTTTGAATAAGTAGAATAGTGTCATCAAGATGGTGGCCAAAAATTCTATCGTTTTCGATAAACAAGAGCTAGGACTAAATCTGATAGATTTAAAAACTAATGAATAACAAGGAAATTCACAAATGACTGTTTAAACACAAAACATAAAGATTGACCAATCCTGGTTTATATCTATTTCAATTTTTAAACAACTTCCTGGTCATGAATCGTGATCCACGTGAGACAATAAAATCAATAAATGGGTTTCAACCTAGCCTGATATATTGAACTATATTTACATCCTCTTCACTAAGCACAAGAGTTATTTGGATTTTTCAAAGGAAAAATTATTTGCATTGGATATTTTTATATGGTATGAAGAAATTTCCTTTGGTGTTATGGTCTTTGATTGTGATATTGGTACTTCATTGGTAGGGGGGGGGGGGGCATTAGACACTGCTTCTTTTCACTTTGGATTGTGATTTGGGATAGTTGGGGTTTGTTTTCCCAATGACTGGTGTGGTCTCAGATGTTTGCTTTTCTCGCGGTGTTTTATAACCATTTTTGGTACATTTCTCTTGGCACTTGCACATCCATACTTTGTTGTAATATTGCATGGATTCTGTAGACAAAGTGGAACACCTCTGTGAGTGGGACATTTCCACAAGTGGAACATGTTTACAATGACCAATGACTAATTGATGTAATGATAAATGAACATTTGTGAGTGGAAAATCTCAAAAGTGAAGCACTTTCTAGAGGTAGCAAAAAGTGTTCATCGAATACAGGATTTAACTGTATAAATATAAAATAAGTGATTTTTTTCATACGAACTGATAGAGTGAAAATGTAACAAGCAACACAACCTTCAAAACACCTTTCAGTCCATGTGTGAATAAAATATTCATGTTTATTCATCTCAAGAGGTATTCGGATATAAGGAAGTATAATTATTAAATAGTATAAGGAAGACTGAATGGTAATTTTGCATGCATTTATTGGACATAATAACCTGACCTGATAATAATTTAATTTTACTTCCTGATTGGCTTACACAATCTCAGCAACTAAAGTATGAATTAAAACAAATTCAAACTCAACACAGAGTGTAAAATATTGCAGCACATTTGCAGGTGATCATATTTATAATAGAACTCATAGGGCAATTCTCATGTTACACAAGACAAAAGATAAGTGACCTTTTTTGGCACACACATTTTTTTGCAAATCCCAAGGAGGATTGGCTCCCAGAGTGCAACAAGATATTCTGTCCCATATATAGACATGTCGTGATACAAAATTTGAATTCAAACAGCCGCAAAAATTCCAAAACTCACAAGAAATGAACGAGATATTGGTTTGAATCTTTTGAACTGTTTATTTTGAATTTTACAGTCAGTTATGATTTCGGAAAATAACGACATTGTGACGTTTTCATTGTTGGAAAATATCAAGTTTCGATCCTGGGAGCCAATCCGCCTTGTGCAAATCCTGAACATATTATTAGCTAACTCCAACTGGAATCATGCATAAGAAATATGATAAGTAAGAATATCATGAGACAAACAGAATTTTATAGAACTGACCTAATTGTGACATTCAATGTTTCCTCAGAAAATGAAAACTGTACCTAACATATATAGGATTTTAACATACATGAAATACCAGGTTGGATTTAAAATGCAATACCAGGGTGGCTTTGAACACATCAATAATAGGGTATTAGCAGACCTCAGTGATACTATATCTCAGGCAAAGAGGATTGGCTCCTAGAGTTTCAACTCAATATCCTGCCATATATGGAGATGTCATAATTACCAAATTTGAATTCTAACGGCCGTCATTTTGTTCACTTCAGAATTTGAATCGGAAGTTTTGGTCTTATTTCAAAACACACAAGAAGTGATAGAGGTATTGGTTCGAATCTTTTGAACTGTTGATTATGAATTTATAGTTAGTTATAATGTCAGAAAATAACAACATTCTGACAGTTTCATTGTTGGAAAATATTAAGTTGCGTCCCTGGGAGCCAATCCTCCTTGATTTCATGAATATGAAAGAGATCGGGTCTCCTAAAAACTCAATTAGAGTAACCCCCTGATTTTTTCGTGTTATTTGATGTAAAACAAGTTTGTTCATCAACTTATCAATTCTGAGGCTGATGATGATTGTTTCTAGCCATGAATTTCCACTTACATCAATAGAAATTAAAATTTAAAAAGACCGCTCTAATTTGTTCCAGTCTGATTGGCCTTTTCCTTCAGATTATTTTGGCTCAAAGAAGCCATATTTATTACTTCTTTTGGTTGTCCTGTTGATATCCTCAATATATTGGTGATATCGTGCTCATGATTTGGTCCCAAGATATATCTAAGGTATATGATGTTTTATGAGCAATCATATTGGAACATTACTGATTGTCCAAAATAGAAATCTGGACGACTCGATCTCTTTAAGTATTATTTTTTAGAACTGTTCAATGAAATAGGTTCTACACATTTGACCTTAAATGATACACAAATCTTTGAATCCACAACCCATCAATCTTTTTTAACTATTCTGGGGGCCATTAACAGAAACTTTGTAAAGTTAAGAATTCGTAAAATCCAATGTTCTCTTACTGTGACGTCAATGTATCCAACAATTGATTTACAAATTCATAACTACAAAATTTCTGTTAATGACCCCCTGATCTCAGGAATTATTATGATAAGATATGCGACAATTCTAACAAATGGTTTCCCAGGTTTGACAAGGATGTTAACAATATAGCACCCAATGTGCAAAATTAAAAATTGAAAGTTTATACAGTCAATGTTTGTTCCTTATTTGATATAAATATAAAAGGTATATTTTAAGTGAGAATGCATTTGTTAAGTCGACACTCACCAGTCATGTTCATGTACATTCTCAAAGGCAAAATGAAGTTGGAAAAAATACCTTTGATACTCATGATCATTATTTCGGCAAATGTCACTGTGTGTATAAATGGACACACTGAAAGAGCTAAGCAATGCCAAGAAAGCAGTTGTGAACCAAGGAGCCATAAGGACTGCACGTTACAATGTGTTCGGATGAATCTAACTGATGGACTGCCAAAGATAAACCCACTTGTTAAAGTCCTGAAGATTCGTGATTCTCTAATGCCAACTATCAAGAGCTACCGTTATGGAACCTTGGATGCATTAGACAAAATCTACATCATTGCTTCAAATGTAACATATGTGAACAATGACGCTTTTGATAGAATGCCAAACATCAGAGTTTTACACATCGAGCGTAACAACATTCCTACTGTATTAAATGCTGGATTTAACTTAGAGCATCTTAGTGAACTAAGCCTGATGGATAATAACATCAGTAAAATCAAATTTACTTTGACAAAATCAGATAAAGACAAAATCGAAATTCGCCTTTCTCATAACCCCATTAAGAACATACCCTTCAAACTATTCAGTGGATTCAAAGGTATCAAGACTGTGTCTTTATATCTGAGGGACATAGGCATAACACAGTTGGATAATAACACATTTGATGGAATAAATGTACTGCATACATTGAATATCAGTGACAATTTTCTGGGACGAAATGGTTTTCATAATATCGCAAACAGTGTTCAGGGAAAAATGGTAAAATCTCTTCAGGCAGTAAACTGTTCAATGAAGTCATTGAAGAGAGAAAGTTTTAAAAAAGTATGTCATGTAGAACAACTTGATCTCAGTCACAACCTCTGGGAGACATGGCCAGTACATTCCCTTTCATATCTGAAAAACCTGAGCTCATTAAAGATTAACAACTGTCCAAGTTTTGCTTTTTTCAAAGCAAGCAATGAAATAAGAAACGTGAAATATTTATCTCTTCATTCAAATGCACTTCTGCAATCAGAAACAATTGGTACGATTTTTAACAAATCACAAAAGCTGGAATATTTGAACATAAGTGACAATCATTTTCAGGATAGAGTGAAACGAATCAGTACATTGAAATCTTTGAAAGTGTTTGATATGTCAAACAATCATTACCCATTAATCAAAGAGCGAGTTTATTACTTTGAGTCAATGCCAAATCTTAGAACTTTCAATATGCGTAATGTCTATTCCAAATACCAGGAGGACGAGGGGGACTTTGATTTAGGAGTTGTCGCCTTGACAAACATGACATATCTACAGAACCTTGATTTAAGCCATAATTCAGCAGTTCTACGGGAAGAATATATTCGATCAAGTTATTCTGGTTTAACAAGTCTCACAAAGGTTGATTTGTCCTACAATACATTACAGGACTGCTATAGTGCAATGATGATACTATTCAAATTTTTTAAATCTGTTAAAATTTTGAACTTATCAGGAAATAGCCTACCTGACATGCAATTTGAATTATTATTCGAATCCATGACAAATTTGACTGACCTACATTTGGAAAGAAATCGACTGACATATTTTTCGAAGAAATATCTTAAAAAAAACCTGAAGATGGAGAGACTATACCTTCAAAGTAATTCCATAAGGTGGATCGATGGATCAGCTTTTGTGTACTTACAAAATCTGAGATTTTTGAACATTACATATAACACATTCCTTTGTGATTGTGATCTAAGGGGGTTCAGGGATTGGTTGAAGCTCAGCAAAAAGGGATTAGTAAGTGGTCGTGATCAAACATGTGTGAGACCTTCAGCAATGAAAATATATAAGATAACCTCATTTGAAATGCCATGGATAAAATGTGATGACATGTGGATTATCCTCATAGTCATAATTGTTACAATTTGTGTGATTCTTGGGATTTTACTGGCATATTTCCGCTGGGATATCAAATACTGGTGGATGTTGGGTAGATCCAGACGACGTCGTCGTAATGGATACACAGCGATAAATGGGGATATGGGAGGAAGGTACCCATTCGATGGATTTGTATCATATAACAGCGAAAGTCAGGATTGGGTTGTCGACCACATGTTACCAAATATGGAACGATCTCCAGATGAAGTGAATTTCAAAATATGTTTTGATGGACGCGACTTCATTCCTGGAAAATACATTGCAGATAATATTGTAGATTCCATACACCAAAGTCGCAAGCTGATTTTCGTCATAACGGAAAAATTCATCAAGAGCCAGTGGTGTGGTTTTGAATTAGAAATGGCCAACTTGAGACAATTTGATGAAAAAAGAAACCTTGTCGTGCTCATATTCCTCGAAGCCATTCCAAAAAAGAAACTACCACGTAAAATCCGGCTTCTAATGAAACACATGACATATATAGAATGGGACAAAGAGAATGCACGTGCCCAGAAATTGTTCTGGAAAAAGCTAAAGTTGTGTATGATGGATGAGCCAGCCGATCTGCTATTTGGACAAAATCCATGAATTAAAATGAACAAACAGCCTCAAGGAATGGTTTAAAAGGAACTGAATGTAAATATATGCTTGATGTAATTATTAAAAGGTAACTCATACATGTAAACTACATACAAACTTGAACACTGTACATATAAAAACTCATATGCCATCTCATATGTTGGAGAGACTGACATTCTTAAGAGTTAATGTATATAAGTACTGATAATCAATTACTATGTGTACTATATTATACTTTTGTGTGAAACACATTGTTTGATAAAGGATGGACACTTTGTCATAGACATAATGTAAACTGAGTTATGCTCTAAATATCTTTGATATTGACACTTTATTTTGGTTATCGACGTAAATATTGGATTTTGTCCACATCATTTGAGACTTTATCTTGTATGAATTCTAGAATCAACAACTATTTTTGATGTTACTAGTATTGGTTAACAATTTTAAATTTATTCCTCAACATGTATTATTACCATCGGGACTGCTGGGACTGTTCTAGGAGTATTAGTGCTATTATTTTGCTATATTGACTTGAGCAATATGTGAAGTCATAGTGGCGGGTCAAAATGGATATTTCAGCCCGGCAATGTTCCTCAGGAAATGAGATATCGTTCAGTGCATGTAATTTTCGTTCTTGCTATTTCAGCCCTGGACATAAACAGTGGTAATAATACTACTAACTAGAAAAACAGCAACTCCACGGAGTAGCAAATCCCATGCCCACAGAACAAAACATATAGCCCTATCGGCAAAAGTATTGTTATGTAACATTATGTAATTTATAATAAAATTACATCATCATATTATATAGCCAACAACAAACCTACTTAGTTGTGTTTCTCTTAACTTTTGCCTATCAAAGAGCCCAAGTACCCAGAACACTACAGCTTCATAAATTAAATTTAATGCAATTAAAAGTTTTGTGAAGTGAGTGTGAGGGGGGTGAGTCGTCGGACACCAGTCATTAATTCTGACCAATCGTGTGACTTCTAGGTTTTAAACGTCAGTTATCTGATACCATCTTCATTCGTTACATTTATTTGTGAATACAAACAGCATCGAAGATATTCTTCTTGCAGGACATTACATTATATTTGTATTCTCTATACAATATTTATTAAACTTTTTATTACACATTTAAATTTCAAGCCACCCATTCCCCTCCACCACCCTTGGTTGTTAGCCCTATCGGCAAAAGTATTGTTATGTAACATTATGTAATTTATAATAAAATTACGTCATCATATTATATAGCCAACAACAAACCTACTTAGTTGTGTTTCTCTTAACTTTTGCCTATCAAAGAGGCCAAGTACCCAGAACACTACAGCTTCATAAAACATATTATGCTTATTATAGCTAGTGTAAATGTTGGAATGTTTGTGCACTTTGTGATAGAAGCATAAAATTTGGCACAAAGTTAGTTTATACCATTGTGAACTAGGCATCATCATATAAAATTTGAACCAAATCCTTTCACTGGTATATGAGTTATCAAAGATTACGTTTTTTACGAAAATCGGCCACCATCTTGAAATTCAGCTGCCATATGAAAAATTATTTCTTGAACAGAGCTACTGTGTTCCTAGGCATAATCATATAAAATTTCAAACAAATCTGTTCACTGGTATTTGAGTTATCAAAGATTACGTTTTTACGAAAAATTGCCGCCATTTTGAAAATAAGCGGCCATCTTGAAAATTTTTGTCGAACATAGCTACTGTGTCCCTAAGCATCATCATATAAAATTTGAACCAAATCCGTTCACTGGTATTTGAGTTATCAAAGATTACATATTTTTACGAAAAATGGCCGCCATTTTAAAATTAAGCGGCCATCTTGAAAATCTCTTTTTGTGCTAAACTCCTTTGTCCCTAGGCATCAGCATACAAAATTTGAGCCAAATCCGTCAACTTGTATTTGAGTTATCAACGATTACATTTTTTAAGAAAAATGGCGGCAATTTTGAATTTAGCGGCCATATTGAAAATTTCTTCTCGAGCAGAGGTCCTACACTCATAAGGCATAAGCCTATAAAATTTGAACCAAATCTGTCAACCGGTATTGGAGTTATCGCCTGGACACACGGACGGATGGACAGACGGACGGTACAACAGACGGATGGACGGCTTCTCTATTTCCCCCTCGAACTTCGTTCGGTGGGATAATAACGTACTATTGTAATGACTTCAGTATGAATGAAATGTCCCATGGTGTTGAATGGTGCTGGAGGGGAGGGGGAATTGGACACTGTTTCTTTTCACATTGGATTGTGATTTTGGGATAATTGGGGTTTAATTGCTTTATGACAGGTGTACTCTTAAGACTTTTTCTTTTTTTGCTGTGTTCTGTTGGGGTCTGAGCTTATATCCTTTCTTCTGTCAAAATACAATCTAATGTCATGAATATTTCATAAATACTACGATTGTGAATGTAATACTTTGAATAGGATGGATGTTTTTATGACAATACTTTTAGAAGATGGATAGTGAAACTCCTTAAGGCTTGTAAAAAAAGAAAATATGTTTTCTCATATTGGCAATTTTTTCTCCATCCATCCCTCATTTTGAATCTTCGATACAATAATATCACAAATGTTAGTTAAAAGCAATATATTTTTGACTTACTTTCAACAGGTCCTAAAAACCTCAACAACTCAAAAAACTAGAAAAATATTACATGTACCTGAGCAAGGGCTAGTAGATAAGATAGTCCAAGGGCTGTATCTTCACACAAGGTACTCTCCCCTAGCTGGAGGAACACTGCAATCAAACATAATGGATTAGAATGCATCAGGATTTAGGATTTAAGGTATCAACACTTAAGGGTGGTCAGTGTATTAAAGGGCCTAGAGAAACTATGATGTATTTATGAGCCTACAAGAGAACCGATTATGTACTTATGGGCCTATTAAAGTCCTAATGATGTATTTATGGGCCAACCAGAGAACCTATAGCATGACTAATCTTTGTAAAGTTTTCTTTTGTCTGCTAAACTATAGAGAACAACAATGTAATACCATTGTCTGTCTGTTCGAAGGATCCACCTTCTGTGAGAGTTTCTTCAAGCTTGGCAAGACAAACTAATGACTCATTCAACTTCTGCCCTCGGTCAACATCTGACATAGTGTAGTTACAGTAAGAGAGGGCATCCTGGAATGTAAAAGAAATAGTAAAATTGACCATGTTAATTTTTTCTGTTTTTAAGTATCAGTCTCATTTGATATATTTTGGCTTTCTCAGTTGACCACAATAAGTGAGTGTTTGTGACTTCGAGGGTTCATATTTATTTGTGTTTCTAAATATTTCTTTTCATTATAAAAATGCAAATACTGCTCAAATGAAATTTTTACAAATATTACCACAAAACAGGCTTTTTGCTTGTTTATTTGTGAAATTGTAAGTAATTGTGAGAGAAATCATAATCAATACAATATATCACATGGACATGTATTTGATAAAAAAAAAACTCATCTCGTGAAATAGTACAGTATATTAACTCCTTCATGACTGAAAATTTTGGGGAAAATGGAAAGAAATGAAAAACTGAAATGTAAATGAATCTAGAAGCAAGAAAAGGAAGCAACACCCAATAAGTTATATGTCATTTTGAAGGGCTATACCCATACTTTATGTTTTTTGAAAAAAATATGAATATGCAAATGAGATAGTGTCATTGTGATGTCATAATTCAAGATGGCGCAGTTGGATTTTTTTTAAAATGGAATTATTTTAGCATTTAATTTTTTATTGAGACTTCAATTTAAAAATCTTAAAACACAGAATTATAAATCTTGTTATGCTGATTTCAGTGGTATTTGTACTATGACATAACTCCTACAAATAAATTTTTTAGAGCTTTGAGACTGCAAATTCTCGGAAAATCCCTATGGCGATTTAACATGGGATTTTATCGTTTTCGATACTTTTTCGCGACATGTCAGATTCAAGTGCCTCTAACTTTGCACAGAGTCATCAGATTCAAACAATCTTTTTTTTAAAATGTTCCTACTGGTCCATTCTTTTAGAAAATGCATTATTCTTGCAGTTTTATTGAAATAAGGCCCCTGGAGACCCCTTAGAATAGCAAGAAACAAAATCGATCATATATGATCGATTTTGTTCTAAGGGGTCTCCAAGGGACCCCTGATGATAAAAATGCATGATTTATCAATTTATTTAATCCTAAAGTCTGTACAAACATTTTAAAAAAAAGTTCATGACTTTTCGTTAAGTATTTACAAAGTTACAGTGATCCGAAGCTGGTGAGCGCGCGAAAAATTGCGAAAACGATAAAATCCCATGTTAAATCGCCATAGGGATTTTCCGAGAATTTGCAGTCTCGAAGCTCTAAAAAATTTATTTGTAGGAGTTATGTCATGGTATAAATACCACTGAAATCAGCATAAGAAGATCTATAATTCTGCATTTCCAGATTTTAAAATTGAAGTCTCAATAAAAAATTAAATGCTAAAATAATTATATTTTGAAAAAAATCCAACTGCGCCATCTTGAATTATGACGTCACAATGACACTATCTCATTTGCATATTCACATTTTTTTCAAAAAACATAAAGTATGGGTATAGCCCTTCAAAATGACATAAAACTTATTGGGTGTTGCTTCCTTTTCTTGCTTCTAGATTCATTTACATTTCAGTTCTTCATTTCTTTCCATTTTCCCCAAAATTGTCAGTCATGAAGGAGTTAAACATGAGTTAAAGTTTCAACTAACCTCATTTATAAAATTATCATCTATAATGCTGCTATAGAATGGGTGACACCCCTGCTTTACCATTGGGTTATTTTTGGCGTTCTTGTTGCCAGGTTTGGAAGATTTCCACTTTTCAGGGTGGAAAATATTCAACGTATCTTTCCATACTTTACTGTCTTTTACTGGAATAGAAATCAAAAATACATCAATAGATACTGGCAATGGTAATATACCAATCTTTTACTATTAAAAATGTTTAACATTTGACCACTGAAATTCATGGCCAAGTTATTCACAATTTAAATACTTTCCTTATTCAGTATAAGGAAAGTACTGAAGAAAATCACTCCCGATTTTCACATAAAGCTTTAGCTCCCAGGATTGATTTTTGAACCCAATGAATCTGTGACGACTTACTAGATGTTAATGCCGCTTTTGTCCCTGATGTAGATGTTAGTATGTCCTTGGTTTGTTGTAGCACCCATTTTAGAGGAAACCCTTTCTTGTCTTCAATGTCTCCATCTTTAGGTGAGCTTTCTTTGGAGGAACCTTCATTGGGAGTTCCATCTCTGGAAAGTCCCTCTATTGATGTGTGATCTGAAGGGGAATCCCCTTTAGTGTTTCTTGGGGTGTTTGGCTTGGGGCCAATTGGCGAACTGGATTTTTGAACAGTTTCCCATAATATCTGAAGAGAAAGAATTTTGGAAATAGCTGATATGACATCATATTTATTATCCTTTTAGTCAGGCCTATATGCAAAACAAAACTTAAAAATTATTTCATGAAAAATCAATAAAAATATAAAAATTAGGACCCTATATATTCTTTCCAATTCCATACATTTTGTAACATAGAAATGATAAAAGATAATGATAAAATACCTGGCAATCAAGCAGATGTTTTGCATGTAAGATTGGTTCTATCATGTCAGAGCTACAGTGAGTTACAGCAAAGAACAACATATCAGCCCTGCAAAATAAGTATTTTTAGCAAATTATGTACATGTACAATGAAAATGTGAAGTAGAACACCTCATGAAGTGGAACACCTCTGTGAGTGGAACACTTTTTATAGTCCCAAGACCAACTGACCAACTGATAAATGTGACCCAAGGGCTACACAGAGTGATGATCCACATTACTCTATTACTACTCTAATCTGTACCATGATGGTTATTAGAAGTTGGCTCATTCGGTACCAAAATGGTTATTAGATGTTGGCCCACTCTGTACCATGATGCTTATTAGAAGTTGGCCCACTCTGTACAATGATGGTTATTAGAAATTGGCCCACACTTTACCATGATGGTTATTAGAAGTTGGCTCACTCTGTAACATGATGATTATTAGAAATTGGCTCACTCTGTACCATGATGGTTATTAGAAGTTGGCTCACTCTGTACCATGATGGTTATTAGAAATTGGCCCACGCTTTACCATGATGGTTATTAGAAGTTGGCCCACTGTGTACACAGGGCGTAGTTACTCTGAATACTTTGCTCAATGAAACTGAGAGTGCATATCATGGGAAAAAAGTCCATAAAATTTAGTGGAAATAAGTTTAAGTTGTACTTTTAAAAATATGTTGCTAGAAACAGGCAATTGTTCTAATTAGTGTCAGAAATGAGCAAAATTTTTGTTTTGAAAACTCTGTGGCATGTGTGATTTTACAAGTCTGCAAAATAATTCCTATTCCACCCAAGCACAAACAGAAATTTTGAAAAAGCAATTTAGTAATATTATTCAAGTTTTACTATTTATATGCAGCTGCAGGATTGATTCGAAAAATAGTGAACAATTACTTGGCTCGAATGTCTTTGAAGTCATCAGTCTCAGCTAGGGCCTTGCACTCCTCCCATATTGGAGCAAATCCATCTTGCATTAGCATTACACATGTATCATATGCAGTTTTATAGTCCTTGTCCTACAACATACAGTTTAGCATTACACATGTATCATATGCAGTTTTATAGTCCGTGTCCTACAACATACAGTTTAGCATTGCACATGTATCATATGCAGTTTTATAATCCGTGTCCTACAACATACAGTTTAGCATTACACATGTATCATATGCAGTTTTATAGTCCTTGTCCTACAACTTAGAGATTAGATTGTTTTAGTTGATTGTTTATTAAAGCACCAAAATACCATTGTAATTACAGACAATAATAAAAAGTGGATATCAGTGTTACAATGGTAATCATGTACATTTTACACCTGGTGTTAAATATGCATTTACCACTTTAACAGCCACCAAAAGGTAGTATCCAGGATTTAAACTGAAAAAACTAGATACATGCTAACTTCAATTTTTGAAACAAGGGATTAACATGCAAAATGTTACCACCTGCCATTTGTTACAAACACCATACGCCAATTGTTGAAAACCATCCACAAAAAAACTGGAGAGTATAACATGTCACCATTTGTATTGGTGACATAACAACCATTTATGGCATATTCCTTAGTACCTTACCCATTCTGACAACATATAATGTCAATATGGCAATGGCAATTGGTGGCCTAAATGTATTACCTTGGATCATAGGCATTCAATATCTATTGAAAGCCCATGCTTGGATAACGTTTACAGTGCAAAAATCAAATGATACATTATTGCACCAATCATCCTGATTAAAATCTACTAGCCAAAATTAAAGCATGAAAATGATATAAGTTAATGTACATGTACTTACGTCTAATGCAGCTCTAGCAATCAGCTTCAACACGCTACCCTCAGATTTCTTTTTCTCCCCACCAACTCGCAGCAGATGAGACAACTTCAGGAGCTAGAGCACAAAAATGTACCAACTGATGATAAACAAATTAAACACTTGCAGTGGGAGACTGGGAAAAATACAGCCTGATTCAAGTTCATGTTTTACAATAAAGGATCTGTCTTATCAGTTGTGAAAGAATAAAGTTAATTTCGCTCGTTGGAGGGAGTAGATTTTGCTAGTCAAGAATGTTGATTTTTAAGTGAAATTCAAGTGAATGCAAATCAACCAAATACACAAGCCTGTTTACAGCCATGCACCTGAGTATATGTATACGGTATCTAACAGTGACTAAGTACAGGTATGTTCCTTACATTGACAGAACATATGCATTGTACAGTATATATTACCTTGTGGGATTTTTTATATGCCCTAGGCCTCTTGTCAATAGACTGCTGAACCAGCTCTATTCTCTTCTTATTCAAACGTACTGTAACAAATGTATGAGCATATCATTTTCATTTGAAGAATGCATATCATTAGATTTTGAAAAATTTTAATTAATAACATAGATTTAACTACCTGTCACAACCTGCCATTTGTTATGGATGTAAAATGCCTAAGACCTAATGTCAAACACCATCCACAAAAAAGTTGAAAACCAAAACAAAATGTCATCGCTTCTGGTGGTGTCATAAAAAAACTTCAATCTGTGGCCTCAGAATCCACCCCCCTACCTGCCCAAATCAAACTTCTAAACATAATTTTGCATAACTCACCTTGCAGGGGTAGAATTGTGACTCCAAAGTCATCAAGAAGAGACAAGGATGCTATTAAATCATATTCTGCTTGGATTGTTGCTGATGTGCCCTTTATTAGTTGCAGACTTGCTCTAGAAGAATCAATATTATCAATATCAGTGTTTTGTGTGTTTTCAAATATAAATTCATTTCTCTTTCAAATCTATGTGTAATAAGTGACTATGCTGAAGTGTCTATGTGCGTGATGACATCAATTTTACTAAATATCAGAAAAAACAAAGCTTTTCATATAATGGGTGGGTAAAAAACAAGATGTTCTTACCTAGCTAAATCCATCCCCGGATCCATGATGTTGGCTGAGGAATTGAAGTATTGCTGGGCTGCCATGATAACAAGGTCCATTGCTTCCTTATATGGTACTTTGTCATCTCTGGTGTCGTCAGGGGAACAATTCATCATTTCTCCTGCTAGTTTTATGTTGTCATGGCGACCAGAACACAATAATGTCTCAGTAAGGATCTAAAATAAGTACAAATACAAGTACATGTACAAATACCACTTAAATTAAAACATGTATGAATGCTCAGTTCATAAGGCTATGGATTGCCATTATAATTTTACTAATGCATGCAACTGTATGTCTTTACCAGAAAATCATTCAAGAAATACATGTAATTATAACTTACCATCTGGCACTGCTTTGGTTTGGTCTTGTTGTAAACTTTTGTCTGGATGTCATACATGTCAATCAATAGCTGGCGCCACTGTTCATGTGATAATGTTGGTACCCTGTTAAAAATAAAGTTGTACTCTATAACTACATTTATGTAGCTGTTATCCATCGAGACTTAAATGGAACATACTAAACCTTCTTTTTGGTAGAATTAGTTAGATCTTTCGTGGCCATTTTTATTTGAACAATGATTCTGGAGTATCCTTTTCTATTCGTATCTATTTTTTTAAATTAAATTATTAATAATTTAGGGTATAAGATGTACATGTACACGTAATGAAGGATGGCATACTGTAGAACCAAAAAAAAATTGAACAAAATAAAAGAACTACATACTTGCGTCCTGCAGCCGCAGTAAGCTTCCTCATGAGTCTTACAGTTTCCTCTTTATCTTGACACGTATCTCTTACATAACTGACAGTCTTAGGAAGTCCATGTGTTTCCAGTATCTCAGCAACACTAAGATGACACAAATGTAACAATCAAAATAAGGAACTGGGTCAATATTACCATGTTGTGCTTCAAATTATTGTTAGTAATTAAACTGTTATTTCAGATTGACTGATCCCCTGTCTCCAAAAAATGCAATTGGACTTTTTTTTGATTTTTTCAATTTGAAAGTTGCTTGCTTTCCAAAATAATGAAATGGGGAGAAGCGTGAAGAACATACAGAGCAATATACCTTAAGTGTCTCTCCAAGTCATCAACCTGATTATGCAGGGCAGTGGACTTTTCTGTAACGACTCTGAAATATTGAAAAATAAGCTAAAATCGTTTCTTTTTATGGCATATTGATATACAGAAGAATAGCATTTTAAAGTAATGTGCATTTTCATCTAAAAGGTCTGTTCAATAATTCTAATACAAATATTATCATTTTCATGTACTTGTATATATTTATCATATATATTACTCTCACCCGTAACTCCTATGTGGCAGGCATTCTATGATAGCAAATGCATGAGTCAACTGGTCCTCACTAGAAAAGAAGAAAGGCGTTTTGTATGATATTTACTTAATGGAAGGTAATATATATGATTGTGTTTGTTTTTAGTTCAGAATCAAAAACCACTTTTTACAATAAATCTTAAATTGTTACTTCAACAGATATGGAAATTCCAATCTTGGACAAGCAGGCCTTTGATCAGTTAAAATATTCATTGTGATTATGATAAGTACAATGGCCAATTGCTCAAACCCCCTTGGCTACGGGGCGGCTTTTGGCTCACCTCTCACAGGAGTATATACAATCCAAAGCAAGCTGCATGAGAGATTCCTCTTCATTGATCACTGGGTTGGGGTACTGCAAATAAGAGTACATCACAATAAATGTACAGAATAATAAGTGTACATCACAATAAATGTACATAAAAAAAGTGTACATCATCATAAAAGTACATCACTATTAATGTACATCAAAATAAGGAACATCGCAAAAAGACATGACAGTTACATATGTCACTGGGTAAATGTACATCATAATTAATATCAAAATAAGGAACATCACAAAAAGACAACAGTTACTTATGGTGATCAAGTTGACGTGATAATGTACCCTTAACTCATTCAATACTGGGGCAAAAAGCACTAAATTACTGAAGAATCTTTGAAAATTGCCATATATGTTACCTCTGAAATAATAAATAAAGCATATACATGGGCATACATAGTGTTATATATCATTTTAAAGCATACAATATACTTTTTCAGAATCAATAGTTTTTTAAGTCGCATTTTATAAGTTGTCATGGTTACAAGATTCCAAAAAATGCATTGGGTTTGTTCTTGAACATGATATCACGTCCTTCGTAGTCAACGTATGTGCTTTATGACGTCATATCACGTCATTCGTAGCGAATGAGTTAATATAATGTGTAATCAAAATTAGATAATTCCTGTTGACTTACATCTGGTTTTGAACATTCAAACACCTTTGAGCAGTGTTCTAGGTCTTCTATAGCCATATCCAATAGGAATTGTTTGAGAATGGTGTTGTAGTCACCAGGTGTTTGCTTGTCACATCTCTTCAAGAAGGGAACCATCCATCTCTGGATGTTCTTTAGGTACATTTCATCAGATGACTAAAATACAATTGAGGATATGTATATTTATAAAAAATAATCAAAACCACTTAATATTTTTGAACTGTTTAAAAGCAAAAAAACTGTTTATGTCAGTGATATGAATTTAGATATTCTATTTTCTGAAAAGCACATATATGGTGTCTCGTGTGAGACTATTGTAACTCATATAAAATAATGAAAATGTTTCAGACAATATTCAATAAACCAGTTACAAGATTTTTATTTCTTATTTAATAATTCTTCTTTACAAAGTGTCTTCTGACTATTAAACTTACACTAGACATGATGAGCTGTAACTTCTCCAAGTTGGTCATAGCTGAGAAACTCTCAAACGTAACAGCCTCTTCTTCTCCACAGTCATACACCAGCACTTCCATTGAGGTTAGGTCATCTGTCAGGAGCTCAAGACCCTAGAAAAAATTGAAATATACAACAAATAATGAAGGAGTTGTTTCAAATGTTAACTGCCCACTCATCTGTAATAACATCTTGAATATCCAGATAGATGGACATTTTTGTCTCAATTCAAAATGTCTTGGAAATGACAATGATGGATCTATCACAGAATTTTTCACTAACCTGGGTTCTAACTTGAAATTTCTTAAAGAATCAAATCGTCACAAATTATGTTTGGAATGCTGCCTGAGTCCAACATCAGCAAATTCAAAATACATACCTGTACATTTCTCTCCCTGGCAAGCTCCACCAACTCCAGGGCATGATGTAACTGTCCTCCATATTTCTCCATTTCACATGCTCTGAGTCTGTACCAGTCGGCTATAAGGCTCTCTGGGAGCTTCTCTGTACGGAATGCAATATGGTCTGTGTCCTTCTCATAGAGAAATATACCTTTGTCTGTTGGGTTTGGATCAACTGCTTTCCTTTATGTAACATAAATGACTATACAGTATTAAGAAAAGAGTTAAGGCTGCTCTGCACAATGAAAATTTGTGTGTAATTTACATGATTTTTAGTTACCAATAATTAAGTATATGGTTGATATTTGAACACCATGGTAAGGATACATAGTTCAAAATCAAAGCTTTTGAATTTATTTAGGGAACTGGGTTTGAAATATCATCTGCTCTGTTCTTACAAATAAATCTCTCAAACTGGACGGAATATTCAATTTCCAAATTGTCAACTTGGTGAGAAAGGATTTTCAGCTGGTTGTAATTTAGCTTTCAAATTGTCAACTGGGTACATCACCCTGACTTAAATACTTAATTTAATATTTACCTAAATGATTGTGTTTCACACCAGTCCATCTCTCTCCAACTCTCACATGACCAGGGGATCACTTCACCTGTCTCTATACTATAACATACAAGCAAAAACATGAGAACTGAAAAAAGATCACATGTGATTGGGCACACCTTGTTCCACAATCACCTTTTCTCAATCGAAATATGGTACAGGAATTCCTCATAAGTAAACTTTGACATGATAAGTACATAGTTAACATGGATTTGACAATTTGAACTTTAATGGATTCATTTACATGAATGAATTTAAATTCATCACTCAAATCCTGGTTCTGATGAACATGTAGGCAAAAATGTGAATATAAAGCATTAAGTTGAGCGTACACACCTTATTTCCGGCAGCAATGCCCTGTACTCTAAGGGGGACATTGTCTCAGGGAAGTTGGAGAGTATAGCCAGCCAATGTTCCAGTAGGTCTTCAGAATGATAGGTAAATAGACAATCCAATGACTGCCAATCACTAGCCTGTAATAGTCAAAATAGCATTTATATTTTCATCGTATTGAAATATTACTCCATGGCACATTCTTTATTGTGATTTTATTGTCTATTTTTATATGGGGATGTAAAATGCTGGAAGTCAATTTGCCCAGTCCCTGTACAGTATATTCATTGTACAATTGAATTCACGAATTAAATCTCTTGATTCAAGAACTTTACGACAACTGGCAAGTGATATCTAGTTCATAGCCTTGTCAGTTTGTTATTATTCAAAGCATTATTTGATTATTGGTATTAAATTGATACATGAAAAGAATACTTCTTAGGGCAGACTTTTCTTGTTTTATGGATGTTTGTGAGTTCAAGTCCTCTCTGGTAACCTTGCTTCACTTACCCTTGCATAATCCACAGCTGACTCAATGATGTTTGCAGCCCTGAATTTCTCGAAGAATTTAGGATCAAAATGTTCCTCTGCAGCATGAATGCCTCCAAGAATCTCCTGCAAAAAACAACATATTGATGTTTGAAACAATGTTTGATGCGTCTTTGACAAAATAGTTCTGTTGGATATATGAGTGACTTGTGGGGGATATAACTAAGGTGGAAATCCTAAGTGAGGCTTGGTTAATATTTACTAAGGCAAGTGCACATGCACATTAAATCCAAACAAAATGTAAAGAGGGTAAGGGCAAGAGGAGTACCCACCGTGACATTTCTCTCTGAATGGTGCAAGTGCCATAAAAGGCTGTTAACAAGGTATTAACATAAAAAATGTCACAACATGCCATTTGTTACAGATGCCAACCACCAAACTCTGTACACCAAACACAATCCACCAGAAATTCGGAGACTATAACAATATCTTACCACTTGTGGTGGGGACATAATTAAAATTGAATCTATGAATAAACAACATGCATAACAGTACCTCATATGTGGCTAGTCTGTCTAAGTATTGAAGAAGTTTATGTCTGGATTGGACTAACTGGATCTGCTCAAGAGTAAGTCTGCAATAAAACACATATTACTAATTGTCATTTAGTATATTACATAACTCCAATGAGTAATTACTATTCAAAATATAATTCACTTCTCCCAGTTGTTTTGTGTTTGAACATTGTTTGAAACAGTGGAATAAGACAAGCATGCTCCTGTTATTATGTGAAATTAAAGGATATTTAGGATTATTTGAACAAATATATGGATACTACAGAATTCATGAATAGATAAGGATCACAGATAGATGTGAATCATCAGAATATTTCTTGTGAATTAGAAGGTATTTGGAGAAGAAAAAACACATTTTATGTGTTGGACTTCAAAATGACATAGGTCATAGGTCAAAACAGAGCACATGTATCAACTCTAGTAACACTAATCAGCTACTTATCGGATTTACCAGTTTACTACATTATTTATATGCCAGTGTGACTTACCTGACTGACCTCACTGAAATAGGATTATTGTTTTGAGTGCGATCAACTGAACCTTACATCATGTCACAGCTTATACAAACACCAATTACCCAGTATGCAACAACAATAACAACACAAGCAGATCAAGGACTGTCTCAACCCTGTCTACCTGTAATTTCTTCCACCTTTTTATCAGTCATTACAACTAGTGTGATATCATCAACAGCCTCATCAGCCAATATGACATTCACAGTACCATCCATGGAAAATATGTCTGCAAGTTTCCATTCAATTGTCTCAGAATCGCCACATCAACCTTGTTTGGACAATACCATATCTCAACCCATGAGTTCATTTCCGATCTCAACATCATATAAAGCAGATCTGTTACTACCACAGCAACAATACCATGTAAATAGAGAACAACAGATTAATACAGACAATGAATGTACATCTGAAATCTCCAGTACAAATATATGTGACATTATAAGAGGTATAGAGTCCCAAATCAGCACCTCACTAAATAAATTAATTCCAGAATCAATCAATAGCTCCATGGCAGTGTACAATCAAAGACTGTCTGAGAATGAAGAATCTATACGACAACTAAAAGACATCAATGATTCCTTTGAATCTGATCTGATACAAGCCAATGATGAAATTATTGGTTTAAATAAACGTCTGACAGAACTTGAAGCAGAAGCAAACAAGAATGAACAATATTCACGCAAAAGTAACATTAAGATAACTGGAGTAGAGGAAACAGAACATGAAGATTGCAAGGCATTAGTTCTCGAAGTTGCCCAGCGGATAGAAGCAAATATTTCCAATAATGATATTGATGTTGCACATAGAATTGGACTAAAAGTACCTGGTCGAAAGAGGGCACTGATTGTAAAATTCAACACCAATGACTCCAGACAATCTATGATCAAAAACAGGAAGAAACTTGCCAAATCTGGTATTGCTATTCATGAGGACGCCACTGTAAAGAATGTCAAGTTGATGAAAACTGTTAGAAATATGGATTTTGTGAAAGACTGTTGGATGTTCAATGGGAAAATCTTCTGTTCGTTTGAAGGGTTTGATAGTCGTTGTCATCGTACAGGATTGGACATAAATTCAAATCCTCACGCAATATATCAACAACTTGTGAATAGCAGATCTATGTAGATATGACTTTACAATTGAATTGTTACTATCCATGATGAAAATGTAACCTAAACAAACTAAGGCAATGGAATAGCCTAGTAACGTTTCTGAAATATTACCGCTTTTATAACCACTCTTGGATATTATACACATGTATCCTAATACATTACTTGATTTCAGTTGGGTTCATTCATTCTTATATTTTATATTCTGTATATATTTACTGACCTTGCTTTTTTACGATTGATTAGTTCTTTAACATTGAGTATCAGACTTAGAATATGACTGTTTGTCTTATAATTAACATGATCGATTCGCATTTGAGATATCAGTTGATTCTTCCATTCACCTTTAAAAATTAAAGTAGTGTCATTTGATACGAACATTTTTTATCACTGTTCGACTTAAATTTTAATTCTTAGATTAGATTTTTGTACCACTTATTTTGTTCTCGTATGTGTGGGTATAAACGTCTGAAAATGACGTCACCTACTATGTTTTATTATGTAAATCATATTTGTTCTTACCAATAAATTGAATTGAATTGAATTGAAGCATGTAACATTGAGAATTAGACACTCTTTGGTCTTTTAGACAAAGGATTTCAATGTAGATATGACAAAAATGATGTAAACCAAAGTGAATCATAAGAATAGAGTAAAATCTGTAAAGTGGAACATCTCTGTTATATGAACATTTTCTGAGTCCCATGACCAATTGAATGTTTAATGAACCTCTTTAAGTGGAACATCTCCAAAGTGAACCACTCTTAAGGTACAAAAGGTGTTCCACTAACTCAGATTTGAGTTTAATATTCCATTATCAAGGTAGAGTATAGTCCAGTACTATAGTTTATGAATATATATAACATACTGTACATGTCTCAGAAAATAAATATAATTTTTACAAGTGAGCTCCCTTATTTAAAGTTTTTACTATAATTCAATACAATTCAATTCAATTCAGCTTTATTTTCTTACATATAGTATTATTTACAAGGTTTTACATGACACCCTTGTGGGTGTATACGGTATAAAGAATATGTTGTTGAAATAGTAGATAAATCAAAAAGCATACAATGTACAGGTAGATAAGTGCAAGGTATTCATTTACTTGTTAGAGTCTATGGACTCAAGTAGTTTGGTTTCTCTCTCTTTCTCTCTCTTAAGTCTGGCATGCTGTTCATCAATGGAGTTATCCAAGTGTTCCAAGTCTTCCTCAAGACCAGGGTCATGTTTGTTGCTTACTAGAAACCTAGAATTAAAGATATAAAGGAATTCAATGAATGCACTATTGTAAAGACTCAATATGAAAAGGAAAACACAATGGTCATTTAAATAATATATTGACTAGGTTCCCAATGCAACACCTGTGGAACAATGAAGATAATTTTAAGAAATGGAAGGGGTAAAGGTACGAAGGGAAGGGGTACGATTTTGTGAGTGTAAAATATAGGTTTAGATCTCTGTGAATGTAAATACCACTACAACCTGTAAATATGTTACATTGATTTTAATAAAAAAAAGAAAAAAAGTACATGTATTGCGCTTTTATTCAGTGATTGGTGGTCAGAGGTTAGATAGATAAGGAGCTTTAAAAATGGAGGTCACAACAAATAAATCCTTACGTTTATGAATATTGTTTAACCCATGCTCAGGGTAGTAGTTGACTATAAATCACAAGAATATAAAATATTTGATTGTCAATGACTATTTGAAAACAATTAAAGCCATAAGAACTAAATTTCAATCAATCAGTATATGGTGTTTTTGAATAAAACCAATTTTTCTTTAAAATGACTTACTTTCCACCATCTTTCCCTTTGCCTACAGCAATAAGTGTTTCCAGATCTGTCCCGAGAAGACCATACTTCAACATCTCTCTCATGGCGTCAATGTCATTGGGCACTCGTTCCAGACACTCGTGTAATACCCATGACCTTTTACTAATCTTGCGCTAAAAATAAATCTGAATTTTTTTAATAAATTGATTAAAAATAAAACAGCACATGACTAGAAATTAAAATCAGGGGAAGTTGCTTCAGTAATACGATTTTTTGAAAACTGACAATTATTCTATACAGGTATTGTAAGAAAATGGTAACCACTTCACTTCACTGGGAACAAGCATCATTTCCCTCAAAACAAACAAAACTTCACATTATTGATAGGCAATATTTTAAATTTAAAAGTCATATGAATGAAAAAAGTTCTCTTGGACTACCAGTTTGATTGAAAAGAAAGAAGTCTCACTAGATAGTCATGTATAGACGCTACGCTGACTGGAGCTTTGCGCCATTGTTGTTGGTACACCAGATCACTGTCCAGTTTGTAGGCCTTTGCCAACATTAAAGCTTCTCCATACTCCTCATTCTTGATCTAAATTAAACAAATTAAACACATACAACATTATTTTCTCAAGTGGATGCATAATTTTCATTTTTACGATTCTAAGAAAAATTATTTTTACTATTTTTCACATATTTTCTTATTTTCAAGTGGGTGATAATAGATTTTTTAATAAGGACCAGTATCCACTTGGTTTAATACTGACAAGATCCCTGCATAATAGCCCTACTCTCAATCAACATTTTTCAGGATAGTACTGGCAGAGTGAAATTGAATATTTTTTTTATCTACAATTGTTTTTAAAGGATGCTACAATAATGATTGAGGAATTCAATGTACCTTCCTGCTGTAAAGTTCCTCTGGTGTGGTGGACTTGAGACTCAACAAACGATATGTCTTGGTAATGATCCTGAAATGTTAATGAATTAAAATATGTACTGAATATGTAGTCATATCTCATTACTACACAATTCAATTTTGACCAGCTGGTCAGATATATAATATTTATGTGAAACAACCTTTTTGAGGTTATCAAGTTGGCCAAGCAGTCTAAAACACTGAACACGCTAAGATAGGTGCTGTCGCTTTAACCATGAGGTAGCGAGTTTGAGGCACATGAGCTTTTATTCATTTGCACATTCATGTACTTACTTGGGACGTTTCCTTGGGGGCTGAAACCTGTCACTGTCAGTCACATAGTAGAGTGCAGATTTCACATAGTGTGAGGTTTTTGACCAATAGGTGGCATCCTCATCATCACTATCTTGATAGTCGTCATCATGAGCTTCTGATAAGGTACGTTTTACTGCCAGTTTTGATTCACACTGGAAAAAGTAAAACTAGACACTGTAAATGTAGAAACACTTATTTTCACCATTTTTGAAAAAATTCTCCCTAAAAGTATTTTAGCTGCATCGAAAGCATCCACTTTCAATGAGAGAAAATTTAGTTCCAGGAACATAATATAAGATAGAGTTATGTATTACTGATACATAATATAGGCTAATACATGTATATTATGCTCAAAGTTTTAAGCCCAAGTAGAACAGTATCTAAAATTACAAGTAAAATAAAACGACATAATTCTGTATCAAATAACTGTGATAATACCCACCTCTAGGCTGAGAAAGTTGTTATCATGGGCCATAGATATTTGTGGACCTGGTTCAAACCATTCTGGCGATGTGCCCAGGATGTTGTTCAATGTCTCTATAGAGGCCACACTGATGGCTCCAGAACAACGAGCAAAGATGAGAGAATTATCAGACCACCATCCCACATCAACAAGGTTAAAGCATTGAGCTAAGTCTGAAAATGTATTTCTATGTGTATATTACAAAATATTATTATAGGACACGCATATATTATTCATATAGAGGCTAGCTTGTGTGTGACTCTACAAATGGGAAAGATTAAAACACTTATTATTTTACTTTTTTCACTCAAATAAATTCAATACATACATCCTACCATAAATGGCATTTTCGAAACAAAATCCATACATTTACAAATATAAAATCTAGACACACCTTTGAGAAATTTTTGCTTGGATGGGTTTTCTGCAAGACAAGGATTTACATCCAGGGCATCTGGTTGGTCTGCCTGCTCCCAAGTTTTCCGCAACCTCAAAGACGGGACATCCCAGAGTGAGAATCTCCCAAATGTATGAATCACGGCAAGAATTTTCCCATTTGGTGACAGACTCATCCTGAAGACGCCATCTTGGGCTGCCACGCGGAAATTCAGCCTCACTCTGGATTTGAGTCGATTCCATAATACTCCTTGTCTCTGGAATGATATGGAGTATGGGCAAATAAATATACATGTACTTGTCTTATCCAGAGACCAATGGGGCTCACTGGGACAAGCCAGCAGGTGTTCCCATAACAAGGTTTATTTAATAAGGGAGTCAATGGAAGATTCTGAAGTTAGGATTGGGAGACGGTGTTCACATTGGGTGGTGGTCAGATTACAGAGGTGTTCAGATATAAAGGTTTTACTGTAGATAGATATCCAGTATAGCTAATATAGTGAACTGATGTGTGATGCCTGAGACATAATTAAACATATTATAATTCATTACTTTAATGTTGCATTTTATCCAAGTTATATCAAAGCAATTATTGGTATCTAAATATGGATTTGCAAATGTCATACATGACAGGCTGAAGTTCAGTTTTATTTCCATGAGATTTTTGAGCAAGGATTAAGAGATCAATATTTCTAAATGAAACTGCATGGAAAGATGCTTGGAGGAATTCCTACAATAACATATTTTGAATCACAGTCCATGTACATACAATGATCTCCAAAAGTGGTTCACTAAAGCCAAGTGCTAAATTCTGATTTTACCCGTATTGGTCAAAATACCAAACTACATGTATTTACACATTCATAACAGGATATCATGATATTACCAGATTTGCAACAAGCTGCAGCAATTGGTAGCGCTGAAGCCAGCGAGATCCTTCACGAAAATAATATTTTGGTTAAGAAAACAAGTGGCCATTTCAAACAAATATTTTTAGATTGAATCACTTACTAATTACACAATCATTTCCACCAAAAAAACAAAATCGGTCAACAATTAAATATTTAAAACATTGCCTGGATAAATAGCCAATGGCAGATTGGACGGACTAACCTGGAAAAGTCCTGGATGATCCGACATCCAATATGTTTTCACGCTGGTTACCGGCTAAACTTACAATCAAGGTCATTTTTTAAAAAAAGTTCAATCTAAATATTTGAGTTCAAAAACATTCTGGACATCATCATGCAGAAAAAAACAGAATGTTGCACTAAACATTTACTTTAACTATTTATTTAACTGTAAAAACTTTTTGAGTGCTTACACAATGTGGCTTTAAGGGAGATAAAATTTCTAGGAAATTGTTCAGATCAAATGCTTTGAAATGTTAAACATGTTAAGGAGAAAGTGATATTAGTCCGACACAAACCATATTTATTTTTATCAAAAATAGATGACTCAACGAAAAACTGAACTTATAAAGTTATCAGAGAGCAGACGTCAATATTACATCATGTTAAATGTTTGACATTACAGAATGTCTATATGGAAGTTATCTTTTAACAATCCACATTATTATAGTACCTATTTTTAATTTGAAACCTGAAATATTAATTGAAGTGTGGATTTATTTACTGTTGTTCTTTAATTAGAGGCTAACGAGTAGGAAGCCTAGAATCTATTTTTTGATATTTTTAAGTACTAATACTTCAACCACTTTGTGGTCAATTGTAATAACTGACACAGTGGGATTTTCTGATTCATTTGGCCCAAAATGCCCTTCAGATATGATCCGAGACAGGATTTTAACAACTGATTCCAGATTAACATTGAATTAACTGGCAATAGTACAACTACATTTTCTTTGATCTTTGGAACATAACACTAGCGAACTTTTCCATTAAGTGTCGGAAAGATTAGAAATAATTACACTGACAGTTTCCCATAAGCAATAGATAACAGTGACATAATATTGTTGAATGAAATATTAGTTTGCAGTAAAAAATAATGCCTTGAATCATGCCCTTTCCCGAAATGTCTAGATTTTATAATAATTATTTCAGACTTTTTAAACTGGCACTTTGAGATCTTAGTTGGAATAATTCAGATCATGTAAAAACATTGCATTAAAAGTGCCCAAAGCCTACAGAGTGTACTGTTACTACATTAACTTGGGAAAATGTCCCCTTTTCCAAATTCCATGAGTAATTAATGTCAAAAGCTGTTATTCATAAGTCCTTAGCAACTGATTACTCTTGTGTGATATTTCCATATGGTATATTTTTGATATACTGGGTGTCCCAAAAAAATGAGACACTTTTTGACAAGTATTCTCTCGTCAATTCATGAACCAAATTCACTGAAAATTTGTACAAAGTAGTTTCATTCTTCCCAAATATCTACAATCTATTCATTCTCAAAATTCATTGGAGGTGATATTGTTAGAATAAATACAGAAAAGTATTTTTGCTTGGAATTGGATTAATTAGTGACTTTTACATTGATTATTATTTATTGGTTATTTTGACATACTGTACTGTCTTTAATTCAAAAATACACACATAATATGAGACCAATCTTCATAGCACTAGCAGAAGATGCTCCAAAGTACCTCAACTAATTTTTACTAAGTATTTGGCTCATCTATTGCTGAGAAATTACTTGTCAAATTGCTTCCCATTTTTTGGTACAAACGCATTGAAGTTCCCATTGCGTTGATCCGGTATGGGACATGGTTAGTACTCACATAACATTTACCTGATCTTTTTCATTTTTTCGCACCTTGCTAATGATACCCTTGGGCTACTTTGTCAGAATTTTCCGTGAATTTGGCTCATCAGCTGCTGAGAAAATACTTGTCAAAAAGTGTCTCATTTTTTGGGACACCCGATATACCAAAATATAACTTTTTAATATCAAAATCACTACTTTCTCAAAAACAGTAAGCCTAAAGAAACTGCAATAACAATCAGCTGGTATTATGTTTGAACATAAAATGAATGTGTATGCATGTATGTATAAGCTATTATTGTATGATCTGTAAAATGAAGCCTTCTGATTGGTCAGTTCTAGTGCTGTATCAATCTGTATTGCTACTGAGATTGTCCCCATTGATCATCTCTGTCGCAATACAGAAAATATTGGTACGGAGAGGACATTCTCAGTTGCAATACAGAGGATCACACGATAAAAACGTTATAGAATGATTTGAAGTGCAATACAGGATATATTCTGCTCTCGATATTCTGTTTTGGCACTCGACTTTGTCTTGTTCCAATACAAAATTTCTCGAGCAGAATATATCCTGTATTGCACTTTAAATCATTCAATAACTTATGATACTTATTGTATCTTTAACACAATATATTACAAGAACACAAATGTGTACAATATGTCCCCACCAATGGGTGATCCCATGAAATGGTTATCCTGAAAATGAGTAGACAAGACTTGACTGACACAATTTGAGGACGGAAAGTCCAAAATGGCCGCCTTAAAATTAACCCAGAATCCCGAAAAAAATAGCTAGTTCTAGATTTTCATACTAAGAACCACCCCTGAAAATTTGAAATTGATCCGTCAAACAGTTAAACAAGACTTTACAGACAAGATTTTAGGACAGAAAATCCAAAATGGCTGCCTTGACATTTACCCAGAATGCCAAAAAACTAATCAGATCTAGGTTTTCATACTAAGAATCATCCCTGAAAATTTGAAATTGATCTAACAAACGGTTCACCTGGAAATTCGTAGACAAAACTTTACAGACAAGATTTTAGGACGGAAAATCCAAAATGGCTGCCTTGACATTTACCCAGAACGCCAAAAAAACTAATCAGATCTAGATTTTCATACTAAGAATCATCCCTGAAAATTTGAAATTGATCTACCAAACGGTTCACCTGGAAATGCGTAGACAAGACTTTACAGACAAGATTTTAGGACGGAAAATCCAAAATGGCTGCCTTGACAATTACACAGAACGCCAAAAAACTAATCAGATCTAGATTTTCATACTAAGATTCATCCCTGAAAATTTGAAATTGATCTACCAAACGGTTCACCTGAAAACGTGTAGACAAGACTTTACAGACAAGATTTTAGGACGGAAAAAACCAAAATGGCCGACAATAAAAAAGTGATTACGAGTTTTTGCTGATTTCCTTTTACAAAATTATCACATATAACTACTGTTAACAATAACATAGGCTTTTTCAACAAAGTACACCTGGAATTATTTATAAAGCTACTAAATAGTTAAAGTATGAAAACTCAAAAACACCATTCAATATGATACAAAGTATTATCGCGCGCTAACTTTTCTTCAGACATTCAAAATGGCTGACATGTCTGGGCTAACAGGTCCAAAACCTAATCAGATGTAGAATGAAGTGAGCTGAACAAGATGTTAAAGTTTTAAAAGCAACTGTAAAGCCGTTTTTCTTAAAGTTTGCAGACAAGGATTTTAGCATTTGACCTCAAAATGGCCGACTGGAAGTAGCTATCGAGTTAATTTTTTTTCATCCACATCTGTATGCACTCACAAATTATTCCTGAAAATTTGAAGGTGATACCTGTAGCGGTTTTGGAGAAAACTGCCGGACGTACGGACGGACAGACAGACAACCAGACAGACAGACGGACGGACGGACGGACGGACGGACGGACGCGCCTAGGACGACAATATGGCCCCACACTATGTGGTGGGGACATAATAAAAGTCACAAATCTCCCATTGTCTTGCATATAAAAACTGCTTGAAAGGTCTCGTTTTTTGTAAATAGCATTGTATAGCATGTATTACAACAAGTAACAAGCATAAAAATTGTCCAATTCAAAAAATCTAAGGGAATGACAAAAAACATGAGGGTTGATTTCATTGGTTATCGAAAACACCCGGACCTGACTCAGTTCCATATTTACCCTGGATTTAATTTTCTATCATTGATAAATCCGTTCTACATGGCTGGAAGATTTTGATAAATCTAAATTAGGTGAAAAATCTCAATTAAGTTACCAGGGACCATGTAGTGTCAAGATAATAGCCAAGTTATTTGCCAAAAATGATTTGGAAATTAGATGAAGTGATTTATTCACTCTTTGAAAGTTAGATTACTGATGCTGAGTCAGATTTTATCAAGTAAGATTTAGATGTTCTTTTCTGAGATTAATGTACATGTATTTTCCAGTGCAAGCACTTAATTTCATTTAAAAATAGTACATGCACTTTCAAAATTACAAACACTACATGATTAAGTGGGATGAATAATTCGATCTGAAAGATAAATTACATTACAATAATTCTCCCTTTCACGGTTTGCTCTTTGAATCAGAACGTCTATTGCTCAGTGAAAATCCCCATGTTAAACCTATGAGGGAAAACAAACATCATGGGAAATAATTTGACCTTATAAGGAAAGATTTACGCGTCTCCTCTTTTGAAGAGGGAACAACGATTTTGAGAATTGATTATGATACTGGATCGCAAAAACTGTACAATAGCAGTCTAAAAGAAAACTCACGTCATTGCCTAAAATAACGTTCGAATGATGCGAGAGTTGACATTCAACAGGAAACTAGAAACGTTTTGTTACCAATGTAATTTTTTTACTGCTTAATGAATAGTGAATGACAGTCACATTGAGTTTCATAAGTATGAAAATAGCTTGACATCTTAATATTTCAAGGTAACTCATTTGAAAACTAATGGCGGTGATTGAAATTTTGATGTAAAGATAAAACTTATGTAAAGAACTTATGATCGGACATAAGTATGATGTTACTTTATTACCTTGAAGATTTTTCATCTGTAGTCATCTTAATTTTGCTCACAGTTAACCTGTTATTTTAATTAAACGAGACAATATCATTCAGACTTCAGACAAAAAATTATAGATAATAGGCATATTACATAAATCAGTTTTAGGAATTTGATAGTGTGTGATTCAATAGCAAGTGTTTTTTCCTGCTCTTTTGAAACAAACCCGCTTCATCTGACTATGGGTGGTCAATGATAATGGGGTATCTTAATTGGCTGTGTAAGTTTTGGGAATCTTTGGTTGATACAATGTCAAAATAAATCATTGACATTTGATGTATCATATTCGCTAAGCAACCAAAGTATGATCCTAAGTAGCCCGCCCACACATTGAGGGGTGATTACTGACCACAAATTCTCAGATCATTTTTGGTTTATTTTGATATTAATTTTAGTCACATCATTATAAATATTTATGTTGTGGCCTAGTTAGATATGTCTACTGGTGTAAATTAGGGTTACTCAATCTTAAAAAATTTTCTACATGTGGTCATTAATGAATGCCAGCATTTATTTTTAAATTATTTATTTTTAATTGGGTTAAAATTGATATGATGTCTAGCATTCTACAAGGATACATTCACCACGAAATCTAGAATTTTTCAATTTTTTCTGTTTAATCTAAAAAATGGTTTATGTCTGACTCAGCAACGACACTTGACTTCAGTAAACATTTACTTGTAAAAAGTGGATGACTTGTGAGAAAAATATCAAACTGATCATTTTGAAAAAGCAAAAACTGTGAAAATGCTGAACAATACCAAGGAATAAAATAAACAAGCATGTAGCTAATACTTTGAATTGTGCAGAAATCCTAAAGAATCAAACATTTCTATCGAATTCTGGAGATAAATTGCAAAGAACAAGCCTGATGGGAGTACGGTTTAGAATTGGGATAAATCATGAACAAAGCAGTGTTGAAACAGCACACTCTTGAACAAGTGGGGAAAATTCTTAATTAATAACATTGAAAGATATTACCAAAACTATTATAGAAAAACTGTTATACAAAAGTGCCAAAGTGCAAAATCAAAAACCATTATTTTCAGAAAATGTTGACATTAGATGTCTTTGTATCTTACTATTTTACCAAGCCTCTTACTGTGTACATTCCTTGTAAATTTCCCCAATACAAAAGGACATAAAATATATTTGAGCAGCCGTAAATAGCCTGAACTAAAACCAGCAGCAAAACCAATTCAATATAAACTAATTAACCTGAAAACTTCCAGAATTTATCTAGTTTATTGCTGTAAACCACAGATTACATTTTATTTTATTGCAAAAAACAATGTGTAAACATCAAGTTGCACCAGCTGGGTAATACAGGAGCACTTTAACTAACTATGGCCTGATCATTTTACCCTGTTACCCTGTACACCTGCCTGATATATCACAAGTCCCTGGCAATGGAATTGTATTGGTGGGTCCCTACCTCTGTGTCATAGGTCCTAATACTTACAGGACCATGTAGATGTGTCTTTATTAGAGGAGTTGAGTACTCAGAAATCCTTAACTCCGATATTTACATATTGCAAATGTAAGACCCATATTCTTTTTTAGAACTGTTTTTGTAACAAATCTGAATGTGCCAACAAGACATAAAGCAATTTGTTTATACTGATCAATCAAGAATAATTTATAGTTAGCGTTTATCACCTCAAGTAAAAACCTATGCAGGTGGAATACATTCTTTACATAAAAAAGCTCAGTTTTGAAGGTGTTCAACAACATATAGGATCATCAGACTTTAAAAAATGTGTTAGACTTCTGACATGTTCTACTTGACATTTTTACTGTACAGCTTGAGCATCATGTGACATAACACATTTAAGCTCTAAAATTCAGATGTAGACAATATATGCGATATGAAAGAATCTTACATAAAGAAAATAAATATGATATATAAATTCCCAAAAGGATGATCAGTCAAAAATAACAAAAATGTTTTGAACTTGAAATGTACTTCATTTTTCATCTATGAAAATGTTTCAACTGCCAAGTGAAAAAATCATATTAACAGTATAACAGTAAAACCTGAATATTTCGGAGCCATTTCTTTTTAATCTGCCACAACTAATCGTGTTTAAAAAACCTCAAAATGTGAGCCCTTTTCAATGTGAACTCCTTTGGTCAATCCAAGAGATGTTTACATTTGTATTGGACAGATTTAACTATATGTATCTTCAGAGATAAAAGTCAGGAATACTAGAGGCTACTAGAAGAGGGACTGAGAAATTAAAACTCTGCCTGCCAAAATTCCTGATGTAAATGCCTTAACAATATAATATTAAGGCATTGTTACTCCATGTTAAGTTAACATGGAGTAATTTTTACATGGGGCTCATTTGGTGTTTTAGAGGTTTTCTGCACCAAGTTTTGTGATAATTTTTCATGGATTTTTTTAGAAATGGATCATAAAGAACATAACAGTTCATTCTAATCATCTCGGATCATTCATCTTCCACAGAATGGAACTCTTAGAATGGAACTGATAGAATGCTATTATTTATCATAACCCATTTGTTGATCAATTTTGAGATTAACACAAAAAATAAAGAGACGGCTTTAAATTCTTGTCAAAGGCAAAAAAAGTAAAATCATCACTAGAGAAAATGGCAAACAGTTATACTTCCACCCTGCAGATCAGCTTCAGCCCTGTGATATAGCACACATGTTATGATGAACAATGGCCAATTAAGTTAAACACATACTAAGATCTGCAGAAAGTGGCTCATTCAAAACTCATTTTTCACAACTTTTTTTCAATAGAAAAAACAGGTGATGGCAAGTGGGGTGGATCAAGGATCGAGTTATACTGCTACTGTGAACATGACATTAGTCATCTGAAATGTTAACGTATTTTACAAAAAGGGTTGCCAAAAATATTTCTATGAAGAAAATGGAAAAATGAGTAAAATTGAAGAAACTACAATGGACCATTTAAAAAACAGACTGAATCAAATATAGAATCTGATAAACCAAGACTTATAAGGGTGCAAGGCAAAAAACACAAACCAGCAAAAAATAAACTACATGTATATGAGATCAAGAGGAATGTCTTATTTCAAGAAATGTCACTTTGTGGTTACAAGACTTCAATGTATTGGTTCCTAATTCCCATGCCATATATTCAACAATGACACAAATGACATACATGTACAAACAATTGATGTTAATGGGAAAATAGTGGTGCTAACATTTAATTTTATATACCAAGTGTAACACTATGTTTGCAATACAAGTACTTGCAATCCAATTTGTAGTATAGTGCACAGCATTAGTAGTAAATGGCAAGTGTAATGTAGTGCATGACAAGTGCAAAAGTCTAATACATGAAGTAGTTCAGTATAGTAGTTCAGTGCATGAGAAATGTAGCTTCTATGCATGGTATGTGTAGTAGTCTAGTGTATGCTATATTAGTATACAGCAAGTGTGGTAGATTAGTGCATAATGTATGTAGTAGTCTAGTGCATGATAAGTGCAAAAGTCTGATGCATGAAGAAGTCTAGTATAGTAGTTTTGTGCATGACAAATGTAGCTTCTATGCATGGTATGTGTAGCAGTCTAGTGTATGTTCTATTAGTATTCAGCAAGTGTGGTAGTTTAGTGCAAAAGTATATGTGAAAGTCTAGTGCATGACATGTGTATACATTTGGTGTATGGAAAGTGTAGTATTCTAGTGCATGGATGACATGTACATAAGTCATATGCATGACATTTGTAATATCCTCATGCATGGCATTTGTGGTATTCTCATGCATGACATGTGTAGTTTTCTAGTGCATGACATTTGAATTAGTCTTTTGCATGGCATTTGTAATATTCTCATGCAAGTACATATATTCTCATGCAAGTGTTCTCATGTAGTATTCTAGTGCATGGCATATGTAGTAGTATAATGGATGGCACTTGCAGTATTCTCATACATGACCCATGAAAAAGTCTATAGTACTTTAGTAGCACTGCACCACTATTGTCATGTGGAGTATCTTGCCTTGTTCCCTGTAATGCAATGCAATTATTAACATAAATGTGTTTCTCACAAATGGGAAATATTGGTAGAAAGCAACCAGTGATTATAAGTTCTGACACAAACTGAAGTTCTTGATGGTATTCATTATCCCGATAATATACCTTCATTTTCTTCAGAAATTTTGGAGTGATATGTAAAAGAGGGTAGCTGCTATTGTAAAATGAGTATTTATATTCACTACTTCATCACCCCTCTAGTCCTAATCTCTGCTAAGGATTCTGAATCCCTACCTAATGACCTGCTAAGTACTTTTGTGAAACAGTAAGCTAGAGACACAATCAAGAGTGGATTCTTGTACTGTATTTGTAAACCATGACTTCACTTGTCATGCCGACTGGCTGGAACGGAGATTAGACTCAATGATTAGACGCAGAAAATCTCAGTGATTCAATTAGAAGGGAATTTATTACTACAGCTACTTGTTGGCAAATCAGATGTAACTTCTGACAACAAGAAGTTTTTGGATTCAGTGCAAATATTGGAGTTCAAAACAATTTAGGACAGAAAAGAAATGATTCAAGTTTAGATCCAGTGGGAAAGGTGATTTTTATCATAATAATTAGTACTTGTCAAATCCCGGATATTGACTTCTGAACTAAAAGGTATGAACATATTGCATAATGTTAGGAAACTGATTAATTTATGACTCGATCGGAAAAAATATGCAATAGAATATCAGTTGTACTTGAAAAAGACTTACGTGTACATTGCGTAAGTTTCAAAACTGGCCAATGGTCATATTTCATTACAAACCAGTTGGATGCGGAAAATTAAATTAGTATTCGAACAGGTTGTCAAAACAAGTCATATAAAACTTCTTACTATTGAGGTAATATACTCTGGACACTGGATAAAATAAAATAAATACTGAATAAAAAACATTTGAATTCTAAAATCTGAAATCTGCAAGCTATTGAAAAGTACTGGGAGCATTTATATGCAACGGGCAACTCAGTGCTAAGTTTGGCACACAGACTGTCAACACCAGGTTAGAAGACGAGGAAGTATTAGACTCCCACATCCACTAAACACAGTATAATACAATGGGATTGTGGATTATATGTATTGGAGAAATGATGTTTTATGATTGATCACTAGTGGTGGCTAATTTATACAGATATATTTTGAGAATATCTATTTTGGTAGTGTACAAAAGAAGACTGGAGTTGGTTGTTATGTTTTAAAGGAAACTGGTAATATTATTTTCCATATAACTTAGAATTTGGGCAGTAAGAGAAGATTCGAAACTGGCTACTATTGCAGATTAAGAAAGTATAAAGTTTTGATAGAGTATAGGATACAGGAATATTCTCAGTTGTGACTTTATCTTTCAAATGGCTTGCACAACTCAAGCAAAAAACTGAGAACTCTTCAAGTGGAGTATATAGGATACCAGAGGACTGAAGAATAAGAATGGCTTGCCCAAGTGAGTGTATATGCTCCTGGAACAGCACTAATGCCACAACTGACTGCTCTTCAATGAACCTGTATACAATAAATGGTGACAATGTTGACAATTCAACAACTTACCTGTAAGTGAATTTTGATTTTAATCAATCATACTTAAAGGAAAAATCTCAAGATTTTTATAGCATTATATTATGTATACTGTGAAAAACATTAAATGCACAGAAATCTTCAATTTACGTCCAGTATAAAATTGCAATTTCAGGACTCCACAAATAAAATTTTTTATTCTGGCATGAATTGAGGCGCTTGTAAAAAACGCGAAAACTGGATACCCGAAACGAAACAAACGTACAAATCTGTGAAAATTGCTCCCACAAATTTGATGGTTTTACAGTTGGAGATTGTTATTCAGCACTTTTGATTTGTTGATTGCAAATTTCCCTCACAATCATGATCTCATTTATACATGAAGCACATACCCGATGACATCATTAGATGATAGGTTAAGTTGATCAAGACTTTTTAGGGGTAGGGTACTATTTAGCCTTCTATTTCACTATGAGGATGATTTATATTTCACAAAATATCTCTCTTCAATTTAAAAAAAAATCCAAATATCTTGCACTATATTAGAGCTTTTGACAACAAGTGCTTTCAATGCTTTTCTCACTAATTCTTCTATTATTTTCTTACTCTGTTAAATTTCAGTTCATGGTCACCAAGTTGGCAAGAAATATCACTCAAAGTTGTAGTACATTACATGGCATCAATCTAATTTCAAGTGAATCCTTTTATGTCAGCTTAATTTAAAGCACTGATTGGATATTATGAATCTTAATTACACAATCTTGTTATTAACAGATAATGGTCTTGATAGATGCCATTTTAACAGTAATGTGATGTGTATTGATGGGGAGATTTTCTCAGAGGAGTGTCGTAATTAATTGATGACATAAGCAAGGTGCCACATATCCAAAGTACAATTAAGTTTCATGATAAGTAATGGAAGTTCTATCCCCAAATGAACTGCACAAGTATTAAGAAGGATAGGGTAACTGTTGTAGAATATATCAATTTCAGAATTTAACCAAGTTCTGATTATGGGAAATTTTCTGTCCTTTAAAATCATTTAATCAGTCTTTTTTCTGTGATTTTGCCATACCATACCATACCATACCATACCATACCATATCATATCATATCATATCATATCATATTATTGCATACATTACCATACACATCATATCATATCATATCAGGCCCATAGCCAGGGGGTAGTTCAATGGGTTCGATTTTTGGCTATTTTTGGACCAAAATTGTCAAAAGTCACCCCCCCTTGAAATTTTCAAAAAGTGAACCCCCCTTGGCAAATCCTGGCTACGGGCCTGTCATGCCATACCATACCATACCATACCATATCATATTGTATTATAGTATTGCATACATTACCATACACACCATATCATATCATACCATACCATATATCATTTTTTATAATGAGAATGTTTGAGAATTCGAAATAAAACTCCATGTGAAATATGAATTAGATTTCCCTAGTTTATAAGTACATTACAATAAAACTCCATGTGAATTAGATTTCCCTAGTTTATTAGTACATTATCCTCAAATTGACCATTTTAAGCATCTAAATCAAACCTTGAGGTATAACCTATCACATCTCACCACACACGAATCAATTGATAAATTAAATGCATGAGAGAGCCAAAGCAAGTTCAACATGTCAAAATCAACTTGATATTGAGAAACATTGTTTTATTTTAGTCTTTATCATAATTAACAGTTTGTTAAGCTATTCCTAGAACTTGTAGCATTTGAGTCGAGCAGAGTGATAAGGCCACTTCATATCAATCCCCAATCACTCTCAGGCCAAGAAATTTTAGTCCAAAATCGTGTATGTGTTTGTTTGAAGAGTTGAAAACTAGCTAAAAATAGCGCTAAAAATAACAAAAGGTAATCAACCAAGAAAAATGGTATGTTTAACAATTAAATACAAGATAAATAAGGGTGGCTTTGCTAAGATATGGCCCATTTTTCTTAATAATACTTAACTAGTTGATTATATTTAACACAAACATTCAGAGATTTATGAATATACTATAGAATGGCATAATCCAGGGTCTGTAGATTTTTTTCATTCTCGAAAAAATGACTTTTAATCATGTGTTATCTTTTGTTGTTTTAGTTCTTTTTAGAAAGAAAAAAGGTCTTTGGCTATTGGCATGATATCTTGAAAGGAAATTGTGATCAATACCATTTTCTGATATATAAAACACCTAATTTATCATAATCTTTAGAAGTAGAAATCGCTGATAGTATATAGGAACTCAGATAATACTTCTTCCATGTTAAATTTTGTGATATTGAGTATGGGGCCTGGCATTTTGATTTCAATGGTTCAGGTCATCATCCGAAAGCATTATATGAAACAACAGGAGGGAACTCAAGAGTGCCATACATATTGTAATCAGAGCATGAAGAATGATAGTAACTTTTATTATCGTATGATCTGTAAAATGAAGCCTTCTGATTGGTCAGTTCTTGTGCTGTACCAATCTGTATTGCTACTGAGATTGTCCCCGTTGATCAACTCCGTCGCAATACAGAAAATATTGGTACGGAGAGGACAATCTCAGTAGCAATACAGAGGATCACACGATAAAAACGTTATTGAATGATTTGAAGTTCAATACAGGATATATTCTGTCTCGATATTCTGTATTGGCACTCGACTACGTCTCGTTCCAATACGGAATTTCTCGAGCAGAATATATCCTGTATTGTACTTCAAATCATTCAATAACTTATAATATCATAACTGATAAGTCTGTAATTAGTAATGCAGTACTAACTGTACTATGAAAACCATAAAAAAAGTTTCAATTTTCAATATCATTTCAAATTGTGTACAATGACCTGACTTTAACTCATGTTGTACTGCATTATGGAAATCAGAAAAAACTTATTCCAAATCATCTACCATCATGTGACCTTATAACTCAATTTTAAGTCCAGATATGTTTGGATGATAAAAAACTATGCAATAAAAACCTTATTTTTAGACTTTATGGTGTTAACAAATTAGTCTGGCTGAAATAGGATGATGTCAATGAGAGCTAATGAAACTGGAGAATTCAGACATTTCCATCATAGTAAAACATGTGTCGATCATTTCCAATTCGGTCTTGAAATTGTATTTGCAAAAGAGTCTTCAGATTCAAACTGAGACATCATTATTTTAAAGTTCTTCAGTAAGCGTGTGTTAGCCTCCCTTCTCCCCTCAGTCAAACAGACATAGGAGGGGATTATCCTGAAACTTGTCCAAAACCATCTGTTTATCAATTACCATTAAAGATTTACTTTATTTATTCACTTTGTCCAGAGTCACGAAAATACCTTCATAAATTTCTTTCATTAGGATACGATTAGCCATTTGGTGTTAAAGTAAATGATTTGCAGGCTTGTCTATATCCCTTCTCCATTGAAAAGCTTGCTACAAAGCATACAAATAGACTAAAACGAAGAAAACTGGTAATTGGACAACACAGATTTCACAAATACAAAAACAAACCACTAAATACAACATTACATTAATGAAGGTTATCATTATCTGTTTGTTTTCAATAATACTAGAGTTTACATTTAAAAGCATTTAGAGGTAAATACACTGTTACTGTCACAACATCCTATGATCTCTTAAATAAACTTCCATATTAAATAAATTTGTCTTGGGCAAATGTCTCATTTTCAACACATGTATATTGTATTGTCTGTCTGCATAGGATAATAGTTCCACGGTTTTTTGCAGCTTTATATGGTGCCTGGATTTGATAAAATAGTTTCAACAAATAAAGACTGGTGATGTAATTAAACTCCACTAACATCTGGTGTGTACAAGTACTTTAAATCATAAGTACAATGAGACCTATATACCTTAATTAAAGCCCATGGGCTGTAAGGATGACAGCAACAAGGCACAAAGTGAAATACATTATCGTGCCTGTGAATAGTAATTTCAAACAAGTAAATGAGACAAGTAGGCAGGGTAATAAGAAAGATTCAGATATTAGTTAAAAGCGACAAGAGACATCTGTGAATTTGAAACATAATCAAAAGGGCTGGCATAACTGAGCAAAAACTTAATATATTCGAGAAATATTTTCCCAATGAAATTAATAGCAAAGTGCACAAATATTTTAGTTTTTTCAAAATGGCAGACAAGATGTACAAAACCATCCATGGTCAAATGGTATTTCACTTCATTCCATAGCTACTGTATAGCAGTGATTAGCCAGATCTCAAAGGATGTTGCAAAGCTGACCAAATCTTCATAAACCATAAGTATTGACAAGCAACAAACTCTGAAAACGGAACTCATACATTAGTTGATTCACTAGATATCATGCACATTGAAACAGGTCAAACGTGGGATACCACTAGTACAGTACTCTCCAAGCATGCCAATATAAAAATGTGTTGAGAGAACAATTTGCACCTCATAACATTATATTAACTTTATAACTAACAAAACATTAAAATGTGGTTAATCACAGTTGTACTTGGGTGTGATAAAAGTATGAAGTTCACAATTTTCATCTGGTCTTTCCTTTGCAAATTGATCATCTTATTTGGCAAAATATATTTGATTATTCATTTTATGAGCATTGTGAGATATCACAGCCTTTTATCAGTTTAACTTCTAATTATCGCTAGTTTGAAAACTAACAGAAAGATGCAATGAATATCAGAATAGTTTATAATCATTTATGATTCATTTGGAAAAAAAATCATTAGGTGGGTGTTGGCTTATCAAAAATATCATGGATTATATTTTATTTTATTCATTTCTTCATCATAAGAACTTTATTTCAAATTATCAACAATACAAATACAATTAATGAGCTTTCTATGAATATATTATAAGCCACTTCATATTACTATACTTTATTCAGAATAATTCATCCATCAATATTGTTCTTACATTTTATTTAATCTGCAAAGGTTGTAGGGATATTCTGCATTAGAAACAACCCTGAATCAGTTCAGTCAGTCACACTACACTCTGACAATTACGCATAATTTCACAGTATTGATACAGATTGATCTTACAGGGTCTATAATGTTGCTTTAATAGTCTCATTTTATCATGTTCCATGGGAGTCTGAATATGAAACGAGTGTCATGATTTTCTGATGTACTAGATCAAAGAAATATCTCTAATTTAAAGTGACAGTAGAAATAAGTGAAGGGAAATTTGAACCAGTATCAAGGATTCAGAATGATATTACCAATCAATCTTCATGTGAAGTGATAAATAGACTAACTTGCTTTTGATAAATTAATATGCGCATGGACATGATTAATAACAAACTCAAATTATTGGCCAAATCAATGATAAAAGCCCTCTCCTTAAATTGACCAATTGCACACTTGAGACATTCCTCTAGACAATTTATTATATCATTTCTATCATGACAACCAGAACAATGCACCCATGGGTGGATTTAGTCAGCTAATATAGCTTATTCTGCAAGTTTCTAACTTTTATCTGTAGCAGATTAGACCTAACAATTTGAGATGTAAAGGGTATTTTTAAGAATTTATTTTTTATTAAGAACTTTGCTATGATATCATTAGCCACAATTTTCAAGTGCCTACTTCATTCTTGGACATTTAAACACATTAAGCAAAACTTTTTGGTAAAGTCTATCAAATTTTATATTTTGTACTTTGCTTTTATCATTTTAAATTGATTTTTTGCCAGCTTGTGACCTTTGAAAGACCCTGGTGAAGCTGAGAGCAAGTCTCTATGACATTACCACAGTAACACAATACTTTTTGTTCTCACCATTCCAAGTCATGCCTATTTCAGAAAATTAGAATTGTATGGAAACATTGACATGATTTTTGAAAAAACAGTTTTTAACATTTTATACTCAATTTTACATGATACCTTCTAATTCCTTTATGAATGGAAATCAATGAAAAATGTGAATTATGCACAGACGTTAGAGGCTTTAATTTCACTATCTTCATAAGCCAGGCTCAAGGTTGGTGAAAGTTGAACAATTAAGACATTTGAAATATGGTTTTAATAAGCCGTATACACGATGTGAATAACTTTTTACGAAAATATGACAGGTAATCCATCATTGTTAGTAGAATAAAAGAAATGCACTGATATTTCACTTGATCTTGACAAGTAGAAATATTGTACCCAGCTAGTGTCTGTGACTCAATATTTCAATACCATAATGTACTAAGAACCTGATCATTGTCAAGTTCACAACTTTCCTTCTCAAGATAAGTCCAAGATTTATTGAAAAAGATCCACAGTACACCTACAAAACAGCACGTTAGTTAGGAATTACATGCAGTTACAAAAATGATAAGTGTTTTAGATTTTTCGGAAAAGTGGAATATAGAAAACAATAAATATTTAAAATCTGATCCCAACTCTTTAGATAGATCTATGAAGGACTGCTCATTGATAAACATTCACTATATGAAGCAGTTCAGAACAAGAGAAAATTATGTGATGAGAGATGGCATGTTACATTCAGGGTGTTCTTTCTTCCTTTCACCAGACCCCTAATTAATTACTCAAAGAGTTCCCTGTCTACTCGGGAAATGACATCATTTGCTTGAAAGTTCAAATTGTGAAATTCTTGGCACAATTTCTTGCAATTTGTAAAACACCCATCCTCCTAAGCAGGTGTCCAGAATCCGTACCTCCTTCTCCCCCCCCCCCCCGCTATAAGCAGTTAGCATTTCCCCGATTAAGAACTCGCAATTTGATTCGCTGTCGCAACTTTGCGACAGCAATCATGTATACGTCATAGGCGCATAATTAGATCACGTGATTCAGTTTAATCGGACGCTTCCAACTTTTTTGGTTATAGCAGGGGGTAAAAAGAAAGAAGATATTCTGAATTTGGAAGCCCTGTGATCGGAGGATGTAAAACACCACACATTTGATATTTACTTTGATGAAAATGAAATTCGGTGTGATGTAATAAATCCATGGGAATCAAAAATCAGCAGAGGCAAGGAAAAAGTAACATCAAAACTGGATAAAATGCGATTTGAAATGACATTAATGAATCTACTTGGCAAGTCATGCTCATTTATCAGCTTTACCAGAAGACTTCTCAAATGAGCTTACGTGACTTTCCTGTTCCTCATAGGAAACCATCATCATAGTACTATGGTTCAACGTCAATAGAGAGACTGATCTGTAATTAAGTGATGACTTTGACAATGGCCTTCTGATGGCATCCATTACACATATATGTATTGTAATTGTTACTGAGAATAGTGCATTAATGCTAGAGGCCCATTTGGTTCTGACATCTTTTAAATATTTTTAAATTGTTCCTGTTTTTTTACTGTCATATAAGACTATAAGGAAAGAGTCTCAATTTTCAGCAATGCATCCATGCTGAAATGGGTCTGACATTTGTAGTATTCCCTTTACTATGATAAGGAATAGAAGTATAACCTCAATGGAAAAACTGATGAATTATCCCGTATTTGGCCGTGAGGTACATAAAACAGGTTTTTAAAACATATTATTTATATCAGCCCCATAATACATTAAATATATGGATTAAATACATTGAGATTAAATAGTATTGAAACCGTGGGAGCAAAAATATTTGATTTCCTCATTAACACAAATTGACTACGACAAAGTCAAGGCAATTTTTACCCTTGAGTGTGATATAAATTGTTTTTAAAAGAGTGAAATGTCTCAGTTGCCAGGGATAGGGAAATGTGTAGTGGAGTTCCATGTTCCCTGTTGGAATTGTAAATTAGGCCATAAGAAGCAGATTCTTTGTTTTGCGTCCTGGCAAAATCCAAATCAAGCAAGGGTACAAGGAAAACAAACACAAACTCAAGAATAAACACAAACTTGTTTGCTGAGAAATGTATACATTTTATTGGCATGAAAAGGAATGACATGCCAATTTGCAGTGATTACAAACACATATCTATGCATTTTATACGATATAATTAAACATGGCTATTATTCAAGGGTAAAAATAAGAAAATACACAATGTATGCCAAAGTAATCAATAAGACTTTCAATTTTGACGTACATCAAAATATCCGCCATTTCGTCTGAACGAATTGCGATGGTACTTTCAGACCCCTGTGATTGCTATTTGGATGTGTTTGTTTTTTCTGATTTACTCAAAATCATGCAAGCAAGGGGACGCAAAACAAGAATCTACTTCTTATGGCCTTATCTGATATTACTTCAGAGCTTCTGTGAGCTGTATCCATTAAGCCTGTCAACTGAAATCATGAAGTCTCAAGTCTTACTGTCACTACTGTGGATAGAGTGAACTAACCTTGGATTCATATTGACTGTTTAAAAAAACAAAACAAATGGTTTTCTATTGCATTGTTAATGTCGGAATTAGGGCAATGACTTTAGGAACAGTGGTTATAGAAAAGTAAATCGCTCAATTAATTACATGTATGTACATGTAGTTCATTTGTAAGGTTCAGTAGCCTTAGCAGGATCTAGTGCGGTTCCAAGATTTGTAATTTCAATATTCTAATAATCTAATGTATGACATCATTCCACTTGCTTTAGAATTTTCATTTCTGAGGTTCTGTGACCACAACATTCTACTGCAAATCAAACTCTCTCCCCACCTAGTGCCGACCCATAGAGCATAAACAATAAAATTAAAAATTAAGGCAGTTCCGCAATTTCCCTCAAAAATTGGAAAATGTAATTTCAACATTAAATCATATTTTTTCAATAATGTTTAAATATCAAATTAAAAATGTGAGGGATATTGCCCATTTCATTGATAACTGAAAGCCCATGGTACTATAACCATCAAAATTACAAAAATTCTCAGCATGTTAAAATACACTGACTGTAATAAAAAGATGAAGTTCATATGCTCCTGCTATTCATTTCTATTAAAGTACAAATATTATTCTAAGGGCAACTGTAAGGCAGCATTGTGAATGCATGTCACGTGCCAGACTAAATGATTAATGAAACAAGACATTAATCATGATAACCATTACTACACATTAAAGACTCAATAAAAACAACATAATTTTCCTACTATTACCCTTTAATCTCAATTAATCTGTACTGTAAAACCTGTTCAATTGCCAGTGTTCATATCTTATTCTTTTGAACATGGTAGTCAATGGAAGAGTACAAAATTGGGACATGTTAAAAGTGTTCTATCCAGGTACTCAGATAAGAGAGATGTTCGGGTATACAGGTTTCACTATATATTCAATACATAGAGGTTATTTAGTGGGAACTTTTTGATACAGGGTATATCTGAGGGAAATACAATTCATATACCCGAGGGACCGAATGGATTTAGCAAGTATGGGATAACACTTCTAGCACTAGTCTTCACTCAAATATTGCAACTAGGAAAATAATTGGCTGAAAATATATTTGTTACCAATTGAAAATTTGGGAAATCGAAATTTTGAAATTAACCATATCATCAGAATGAGTAACATGAAATTTCGAAACCAGTTAAGAAAATATCTTGCGAAAAACACTGAGTACATATTAGGTATAGAGTAACCCAGGATACGAGAGACTGTTAATCATTTTAATCAAAGGAAATAAAATAAACTGTACGATTACGGCAGGTCATCTTGTACTCTTAAGGTTTAAATCACGCCGATCATCAAACGGAACTCCGTCAAAGGGGAGGGCATTGGGAGTGATAAAAGCAGCAGATACAGCAATTACTGTTGGATCTTAACTATCACGTGTAAATTGTAAATAAAAGTATTTTTCCATAGCAAAATCAATACACTGATGATTCCATACAAAGACGATAAAAACAATTGATATCTTAGATAAGGGGTCTCCAAAACACAACCACATGTTTATTCCTTGAACCCAGCGAAGACCAAGCGTGCAGGATGAAAAATATCTCGATCATGTAGCCATCAAATTAACACCTCCCTCTATACCCTGAATCCAGATCAGCTAGTCTCTCTCTCACAATTACAGAAGATTTTAGTTTAAAGCTCAGCCTGATAACCTCTAAAAGATCTCAGACTTTGCGTTCATTGTCTTTTAATGTAATTAATGCTTATAGATCTGCGAATAATGCTAAATAGATAAATGTCAGACCAAAGGACGATTCTCGGTTTGGAGAACGAAGTTCATCAATCTAAATGAGCATTATCCCTGCTTCGGACAAATTTGATTTTTTTACATAATATAGATTTGAATGTCTTCTTTTGAATAGTCATAATTTAATTTGGGTAATATTTCTAGATTTTTCGCAATAAAAAAATATTACCGCAGTACACTGATGAACTTCTTTCCCCAAATCGAGACTTGTATTTTATTAAATCGGTCTAATTGAGCGTTATCCCTGCTTCAGACCAATTTGTTATTTTTACATCTTGTAGATTTAAATGTCCTCTTTTGAATATTCATAGTTTAATTTGGGTAATATTTCTATATTTTTCATGAAAATAATTATTAGCCCAGGAGACTGTTCTCCAAACCGAGAATCGTCCTTTAATGAAACAGAGGCAAGATAAAGAAATCATGTCTATTTTAAAGAGTGGAGACAGGGTTAAGCTCCTGTATAGAGTGAAATAACCTCCTAACATGGCAAAACCCTTTATGTATTCCAGGGACCTTAGCAACAACCACCTGACAGAGCTACCAGACCTGGATGTACAATATAGTAGCCTGGTAACAATAGATGCGAGGCGTAACGGAGACCTGGTACACATCCCGACATGGGTCAGCAATCTCGCAAATCTGACCTCACTTCTAGTCGATAAAGGATCCACATGTTGTGTACTTGAAAAAGAAATGTTAGCACAAAATGGTAATTCATCTCGACTTCTTAAATATTTTTCTTAAGAAAGGCAATGAATCTGCACTTGGACACTTGTTTTTGATACTTTATTCAAGATAGTATCAATAGGTTTAAACAACAGAAAATACCATAATTTATATCTGAAATTGGTCAAGTAATTATACTTTTAATTGATTACAAATTCAATAGACTAGATGCGAGTAGAAATAATCTTGATTTACGTCATTAAATATTCAAAATACAGACAAAGTGATGTCATATTTGAAATCTACATGTAAAAGTACATCTAGAAATATGGTTTCGAAAATTGTTTATCAACTTTGAAAATTACTTTTTTTTGAAAATGTGACTTCTTGTTCGGGTTGATTCCTCATAGACCCCATGTTACAAAATCACAAAAAGTGAAATGTCTTTTCTTGTATTGGACAGATAACATTTTCTTTTACTGGACATATTTTAATTTGTACAACTATTAGATACATAAGGGTTATATAAAAATTGAACCACTAAAACAGACGTAATTTAAGTTTAAGCGAACTTTCTACTATACCCGCCATGTTATCTGACCCGAACAAGCCACCTGGTGGCGAAACTGGTAACTACCTACTCACATCTGCGTTATTAGGAAACATTTTAGGAACTGTATAACATTCAAGAGAGAGTGTGTGAGAGAGGGAGGGAGTGAGACTTGTAATAGAAGACAGCGAGGGGGTTGATACAAGACTATATTTCTAAAAAAAATATTAATTTTATTGTTTTCCATTTTCAGGAACATTGGGTAAACACTGGGTAGAAACAGTGTGTCAACCTACTGTACCAAACACAGAGTGCACTGACCATCTCCTAGATATCTTTACCTTGGTACTGTATGGCTTAGTGGCTGCAGCCTCCTTCATCATAAACACATGGGTGAGTACATAATGGGTATAAAGGGGTGGAGTCTACCGAGATAAGGTAAAGAGGTTTGAAAATATTATATTATTAGAGCCTCCAACATAAACATAATGTAATCCAACATAATAAACATAAGGTTTAAGAGCTTCAAAAACATGGTACAAGGGATCCAAAAGTTCATATCTTTATGAATTGAAAGATTTTGTAACGTTCCAACAAAATAATGTTGTTTCACCAATTTATGGTTTATAAGACCCATAATATCATACAACTTCACTTCTTAAAAGAGAGCTTCGTCTTCACTCTTTCAGTTTACAATAAATCTCTGATCTCACCAAGCCAATAAGAGTTTGTCTTCGAAAAACAGACATAAGGGCATGTGGGTCTTACCATAAGGATAAGGATTAAGAAAACTCCAGATATAGCCCCTCACCATAATACAGGGGGCGAAATAATTTTTTTTCAGTTTGTCCCTTAACACTTTTCACACTCTCCTTCCCTCTGAAACTTCAATCCAATATTTATCTTTTGTTCAAATTATATATTGCTTTATTCTAAAAATTGATATAGGCTTATAAATCATAATGGACTTTTGTGTGTCTTCCCTTGATCTGCTCAGTAGCTAATTGGAGAGAACATAACAATTCGTGTTTTTACTTCCTCTCATAAAACATATCTTATGGTTGAGGGCTTACATAGAGATTATCTGGAAAGGGGTTCAGGATATTGTGATTATCCCAAGGCAAGTGTAATATATCTGCCCAATAAAATACAAATTCTGATGGTTGCCTTTTAGAAAGGCACACAAATTCAATTGTGATAAACAATATATTTCAACCTAAGACAAACTCAGTAAATGTATCATATTCCTAATGATCTAACCTTTCCAATGGTATGTCCCAAACTGAGAGAAAATGATGTCATTCTTACACTTAACACTCGAACTGAGCTTCGTGATAGATTGCCTATATTAAGAGAAATTCCTCATAGAACACACATCCAAACAGAATAAACACACGGGCATTTTGTTTAAGATCAATGTGGTTTAAAGGGGTGATCTGTTCCACATCTTTACAAATAAGCCAATGTTTTTGCTTGTTTGTTTTACCATGGGCTTAGTATACAATTAGTTAAACTATGTAAACATATAATAAAATACTCCTGGCCATGGGAAAATAAAAATTAGAAACAAAAAATAAGGTTGGGATATTAAGAAACTTGAACCTGGGTATTGTGAAGTATTAATCCCTTGATAGTTAAATGTTTGTTTAACTGGGCCTGTATTTCACCAAAAAAAAACCTAAATGAATTACCTGCCATTTTTCGAATGATTTTACCACTTTTACTTCATTTTGATTTTCATTAATATTCAAATTGTAGAGTAAAAAGTAGAAAAGTCCAGTCCCTTGGTCTTGTTTTAAAAAGCAAAATGCCTGCAAAACTCAGAATTAACACATATGTGCCTAATACAATGCACCAGTCATAACAAACTTAGTTTCAGAGCATACATGTAAAACAATAGCCTGCACCTCAAATTTTGAGGGATTTTGATTTAAACTTTTTCTCGGAGTCTTATTTAATACAATGGTTCTCAATGCATATATTTTTTTGTATTGTAAAATATTGAACTTTGGACCTTCATTCAATGTGACAGCCCGCCAGGGGCCCAGGCTATCACAGAACAAGAAAAGAGGAAATTGAACCTAGAATTTTTGTTTTGGGAATACCCTTTTTTATTTTGTTGCACCATATGTGACAGCTGAGTTCATATAGACTTCTATGGATTGATATAATCAATTAGATTTTATGCGAGCTAATAACCTTCAAACGCTGCAGCGCCTTTGTGCTTCTAGTAATTTTGAAATTGTTCCATTATCTCCAAGATCAAACTCAAGAAAGACCCCCACAAACAACCAAACATAGACACCCAACAGAGAACACTTCAAATAGTTTCATTCCCCTATCTTTTCAGGTACTGGTGGTCCTCTATGGTACAAAGAACAGACGTACAACCCCTACACAGCTACTTATGGGCCAATTCCCTGTCTCCAACCTACTAATGACTTTCTATACTGTTGTCTTACTAGAGAGAAGCGTCTCATTCTACAATGAATATCATTATCACCAGGAATCGTGGATTCACAGTCAGTTGTGTACATTATGTGGATTCATTTTCATCACATCAAATCTCATGTCTACCCAGTTATATTTATTGACAATCATAGAAATGTATATCAAGATCGCATTTCCCTTTAAAGATCATTTACATTTGACAGGCAAAAAATTAAACTATGCGATTCTGATATTGTGGATTATATCATTGTCTGTCGCAACGCTTCCATTGTTTAAGAGTGTTCGAATTGGAATGTATAACGTCACAAGCATGTGTATACCTGTCTATAGTGGAACACTGTTTGGGTTAGAGACTAATATATGGCTGAGGATATATGCCAGTATATTAACACTTTGCTTTGAGACTATTGTTGTGTTACTCATACTTTTACTGAGATCTGTGAGTCACCAACGTCATTCGAATACACTCACGCAGGAGAACAGACGATTGGTTTACAACGTAATATTTATGATCGCAATCCATATCGTATTATGGTCAGTGCTCCTCATATGTCTCTTCATGTCAACGTTCGGAACTGGAGAACTAGGATACTATGGACGTATAGGATTTTCTCGACTTGCGGTTCTTGAGACTATTCTCAATGTTACTGTGTATATTATACGTAAAAGAACATTTCAAGAAGACACAAAACGATTCATTAAATTATTTTTTGAAAAAATAAGGTGTACCTCAGTTTTATGATGTTGCCCACGATAAATGTGTCTACGCACAAGGAAAGCATTATACATGTACTGTAAATGAAAATACTTTATGAAATTATAATATTTAGATAAAATATCATGCCAATTAAAAATGGAAATTGTTTATTTATAATATCTATCATTTTTAGTTGAATGTATTTTTGTCACAATCAAGGGTAAATAAATATTAAATATATGAATATGTCCCATCTTGTTTGAAAAATATTGTCAAGAAATGAACTTCTTAATGTATGATCCCACAAAAGGCAATTATCACTGACTCAGATATTACTTATACCAACATACAGGCCACCTAGACTTCCATCAACACGAACATCAGTTCTAACGTCATGCGAACCACGTTCCTTGCACTCGAACCACGATTCTGACATTGCGTGAGTAAAATCTAGAGTTGCACACCACTATTTCCTCGCTCCCGAACATATTTCTCTACTCATGCGCAGAGATCCATGCTCGCGAACCACTATGTACATGGTGGTGCGCGACTAAAGATTTTACGTTTGTGATTGTGGTTCCAGTACAAGGAACGTAGTTCTCAACGTCAGAACTGATGTTCACATTGATGGACGTCTATGAGGCCTGAACAGAAAGAACAGCAATTCTCATTTTAATTCACAGTTATACATGATAGCGCCATCTTTAGAAAACATGAATTCCTATTCTGATGAATCTGTTTCTAATGTGATGCATCATTCGAACGAAATTTATGTATCTAATAATAAAGTGCTAATCCAAATCCATGTTTTTTTTATTTCGATACAATCAAACATGGCATTTCTGCTTAATTTGATCGCATCTCCTCAAATTAAAGTCCTATATGACGATGCAAAACAAGTACAAGGGTCCCACCAAGAAATGGTAGCAATAACTTCTTGGTGGGGACATAAAAATGACAAAAAAAAACTCACCTTTCCAAGTGCATCCTCATCAGTGACCAATTTATAATGTGGGGAGTCTGAAAGCACTCTCCAAGCAGTGAGCCCAAGTTTTGATGCACTTGCTACCTCCATGGCAGAGTTAGACTCCTCTGTGCAGCTTCCAACAATGATTAGTTTGTGAAGTGGATGAAAGATGGCGCAGTTGATACCCCTAGGATAGTGTGTACCAAAATGGAAAGTGTGCTCTTTTTTAAAATCTCCATCATTGCTGGAAAATAAGAGAATATCAAGGCTTTAGACACTATATATAGCTAAAATGTTTTACTGTATGTGGGGTATTTAATCTGAGTGGTTCATTTGCAGGATGAGCAAAAGACAAGTCTCGATTTGCAGAACAGCCTTCTGGTAAATAATTTTTTTTGGAAAATATAGAAATAACACCCAAATTAAATTATGAATATTCAAAAGAGGACATTTAAATCTACAATATGTAGAAATATCAAGATTGTATGAAGCAGGCTTTCTGTGCAGTAGACCGATTCAATAAAAGACAAGTCTCGGTTTCGAGAACAAAGTTCATCAGTCTACTGTGCTAATATTTATTTTATGAAAATATAGAAAGAACACCCTAATTAAATTATGGATATCCAAATGAGGATATTTAAATCTACAATATGTAAAATGTCCAAAGCAGGTGTAACGTGCAATAGACGGATGAACTTCTTTCTTCAAACCGAGACTTGTCCTTTTATCATTTTTCTAATTTTAATTCTCCAAATGACAAGAAGCTTCCCACTGGATATCATTATGGAGATAATATTTCCGAAAATATATTTTCCAAACCTGGCAAAAATTAGGCAATAAGGAAGTTTATGATAAGGTAAAATTACCACTTATACAGGATGTCGACAAATAAAATGATGTTTTAGTTGTATGCATTGGTTACAGTTACACAGCGGGTTAATCTCTTCATAAAAAGGTTCATAAAGAGTGATTTTTGAGGTGTTCAATAGGCACAGAATCCTTTGCATGCTAACCCTGCTGTACAACAGGTATGATTGTCTATAGGGGGCAGCACCTTCCAGTGTCTAAGACTGCTGGGGAGTTGAGAGATTGTTATACATGTACATGTATCATATTTCAAAACAAATCTCATGGAGTAATCATTGAATATATAAATATACATGCATATATTTACACATTTGGACAGTTGCCGATATGGCCTAAAATCTGTTTGTCCATTCATAAACTAGGCAATTTTGGTAAGAAACTGGCCTTATGGGCCTTATTTTTTGGGGCCTATTCTTAAGAAAATGAATTTTTCAAATGCAACAAAGGAACCTTTTGGGTGCCCCTCCTCTTGAATTGCAGGTCCGCCCCTTAATCCAGTTTCTTTCTTTCCAGATCTTTCTTTAGGATGCTAGTTATATGAAATTCTCTCCTTCACTCCCTGTGCCTTTGAAACATTTCTCAACAATTTAGTATAACCACCTTGTCCTTGACAGTTCTGATTTAGAGCTCTGTTTACAAACTTTTTCAAGTCACTTCAACACAAAATAATTCAAAACATTCAGGCAAGGGCTGATTTGACCTAAAAGAGGAAATGAAGAATGAACTAGTTGGTTCTACTAATGACATACCTCCTTTAATAAAGAACAAAACAATAACAGAAACATTATAATCCAGAGTTCATGAAAGTGTATAACAAGAACCTAAGCCCTATTATTAGAATATTTGAAACATTTCTAGCATTATGTACATTATCATCAAGATTTCTCAAGTTTATTCTTGTAAAGTATGCGCTAGGATGTAGTTCATAATTGATCCATTTAATATAATAATATATATGTTTAAATTGACATATATAAAATGTGTGATTGAGTACTCTAGGAGATTTATAAAACAAACAACATGATATATTATTCCTGGGCCTCAGACGAGAACAATCAACTTCAATAATTCTAATGTGTTTTGTGAAACACAAAATTGGTGATAACAGATTATAATACATCTCATGATGATGAAGCACATTTAAAATAGCATAATTAGCATGAAACAATAAATATTAAATGGCTATATGCTCCAAAGCATGTTATCCTCTCAGGGTGGAACTTTTGTTAACCACATACACTTTCAAGATGTACTTTCTCTAAAAAAGGTCTTAATGGAATCTTAATTATTAATCAATCAATGGATCTTCAAATTAAACATTTGAGCCTTTCCTATGTTCTCTTTAATTGGTCAATAGGTCCAACTATGTCATGGCATTGTAACAGGCATTTTACTTTATTTGTTAATCATAAGTACCCCCCCCCCCTCAACATTTGTGTTAAATGGACCAGTCCTCATAGCACCAGTTCTCACATGATCTCCTAGGTCACCTTCATCCATGTAGTAATCCAGGGAAACAACATTAACTGCGGATTTTATCAAACAGCTTTGAAAAGTGAAGGGACTTCTACGAGTAAACTGATCAGACAAGTAGAAGGAGAAATATGTTTGGATTCTTTTTGCTGTTAATAGTGGCACAAGTTGTCATATGTGATAGCCACACACAGGAATCAGCTTGTAGAAGATATGACATCAGAGCACTTGACTTCTGGAGAAATGGAGGAGAAATTGGTGAGTTGTCTGTATTTGAACATTGGTGCATGATATCTGTATCCTTTGACATGGTTGTATAAATTTCAACTTGGTTTACAAAGTGAAACAAGAATTTATAAAGTTGAAAACAGTTGTACAAAACTGAACATGGTTGTACAAATTTAAACTTGGTTTACAAAGTGAAACATGGTTTTATAAAGTTGAGAACACGGTTATATAAAGTTGAAAACAGTTGTACAAAACTGAACATGGTTGTACAAAGTTAAACAATTGGTTGTACATGTTAGTGTGTATTGTACATTTTTGAACATGGTTGTATGTTGGTATATATGGTTGCAAATGGCTGTACATTGTTCAAAATTGAACATGGTTGTACATGATTGATTGTAAATGGTTGAACAAGTCACACTCCAACCTACATGTATTTTTGAATTTATCAATAATATACTCATTGGTAATGTGATCATGAAATAATGTACAATTTATATCAAAACAAATTCACTAATTAATAAACACTCCACTTTGTTCAAGCATATAGGCTGAATAATAATTAGATCTACTGTTAATTTTTTAAGGTTACATCAACATCCGTGGTAACAGTGGAGAATATCATCATGTATTCCGTGAGATTAACAGTGCGGGGGAAGTCTGGCTGCACTTTGGAAGGCAGGGACAAGTGGACTGGAACTATATAAACTCTATCTCAAACCTCAGCCCTATTGTCTTGCTACAACAGAGGCACATTGATGCAATTTCTGACTTTCACATTCTTGATTATGCCATAGATACTGATGTAGACTTCTATCTACAGGCTGACGATAGCACCAACCCGAGTCTCTTGAAAGTTTTCTGACCCAGCGACGATGTTTGAGATCAAAATGGATCGAGGTGGAAATCATGCACATTTGACATTTGCGCCAGGTTATTTTGATAGAATACAATGTACAGGTGCGAGCAATAGCAACACTTGTGGTCAGTTTAAGAAACCACTGAAGGATCAAAACACTGACCCAATCATTATTTGGGAAGCCAACTTTAGACCAACTGATACTGATCTTGGGGCAACTGCTGCCAATGTTAATGGAGTATACTGGCATCGTAATAAGTTTACTTGGAATGGTACAAAATACATTGTGAAAATTAAAATTGAAGATCAAAAGTAAAAATATATTCTTGGATTATCTGACTGTCAGATAAAGGCATATTGGACATTTTACTGTTACTTTAATATAAAGAGAGAATCAGATATAGGGAGCAGGCCAACAAAATTTTTTAAAAAGTTTCAATTTTAGACAAGGCATTAACATGACAAAATGTCACCACCTAAAACAATTTGGTCAATTTAAAGCAAGTTGGAAAATACCTTTCAACCTTAAGAAGAACTTCTGAGAACATGTAGATGATTTTGAAAAAAAAATTAGTCAATTTGAAGCAAGTTGAAAAAAGACCTTTTTGACCTTGAGAAGGTCATTGAAGGTCAAATCTAAAGTCAGATTTGAACTTCTGAGAACTTGTAAAGTCAAATTTGAACTTCTGAAAAGATGTAGATGATTTTGAAAAAAAAAATTGGTCAATTTGAAGCAAGTTGAAAACAGACCTTTTTGACCTTTTTTGACCTTGAGAAGGTCATTAAAGGTTAAATGTCAAATCTAAAGTCAGATTTGAATTTCTGAGAACATGTAGATGATTTTGAAAAAAAAATTAGTCAATTTGAAGCAAGTTGAAAAAAATATCTTTTTTGACCTTGAGAAGGTCATTGAAGGTCAAATGTCAAATCTAAAGTCAAATCTAAAGTCATATTTGAATTTCTGAGAACATGTAGATGATTTTGAAAAAATTTAGTCAATTTGAAGCAAGATGAAAAAATACCTTTTTGACCTTTTTTGACATTGAGAAGGTCATTGAAGGTCAAATGTCAAATCTAAAGTCAGATTTGAATTTCTGAGAACATAAAGATGGTTTTGAAAAAAAAATTTAGTCAATTTGAAGCAAGTTGAAAAAAGACCTTTTTGACCTTTTTTGACTTTGAGAAGGTCATTGAAGGTCAAATGTCAAATCTTAAGTCAAATCTAAAGTCAGATTTGAATTTCTGAGAACACGTAGATGATTTTGAAAAAAAATTTAGTCAATTTGAAGCAAGTTGAAAACAGACCTTTTTTACCTTTTTTGACCTTGAGAAGGTCATTGAAGGTCAAATGTCAAATCTAAAGTCAGATTTGAAGGTCAAATGTCAAATCTAAAGTCAGATTTGAATTTCTGAGAACATGTAGATGATTTTGAAAAAAAATTTAGTCAATGTGAAGCAAGTTGAAAAAAGACCTTTTTGACCTTGAGAAGGTCATTGAAGGTCAAATGTCAAATCTAAAGTCAGATTTGAACTTCTGAGAACATGTAGATGATTTAGAAAAAAATTGAAGTCAGTCTAAACAGTATTTGTTAAGTTATAGGAAGTTGTAAGAAATTGTTACAGACGCCGGACGCCTACCTCCAACCGCCGGACGCCAACCGTCGTCGCAAAAAAACGGAGACCATAACAATATGTCACCACTTTTGGTGGTGACATAAAAATTTCTGGCTCAACTCATTCCTTCTCATGTCTATTTTCTAAAAATCCTCAAAGTGCATACTTAATTTCAGGAAAACTTAAGATTTTTACAATAATGTATTATTTTTCCATAAGAATGGTTACCATTATAGATCTGATTCTGCCTTTAATAAAAGAAAGGGAGATAGAATATCCATACATTTCAAAAATTGATTGGGCTATCCTGCCAAACAATTAACTGATTTTAGAAAAAGATTCAAAAAACTTCAAAAATGAGTATGCAACATTATTCCTGGGCCTCAGACTAGATCAGTTGCTGACAATGAATTTAAATGTCAATGTGTTTTGCAAAGCATGACTTCGGTATAATAAAAAAAACATAATTCAACACATGATGACAAAGCGACATTTAAAATAGTGAAGTTTCATGAAACAACAAATATCAATTAGCTACATGATTCATATCATGTTATCTCTAATAAGGGTGGAACTTTTGTTAATCGGATACACTTTCTGGATGGATCAGTTCTTTCTCTTTAAAAGTATTGATGGAATCTAAAGAAAGTAATTACTCAAAGGATGTTCAAATTAAATAGTTTGAGCCTTTTCTGTGTTGTCTCTAATTGGTCAGTAAGTCCAACTATGTCATTTTTAACAGGCATTTCATTTTATTTTTTTATCACAAGTACCCACCCCCCTACCACATTTGTGTCAAATGGACCAGTCCTCAGAGCATCAGTTCTCTCGTCATCTTATAGGTCACCTTCATGGATAAGTAATCCAGGACAACAACATCAACTGCGCATTTCATCAAACAGCTTTAAAAAGTTAAGGGACTTCTACGAGTAAACTGATCTAGCAGGTGGAAGGTGAAATATGTTAGGATTCATTTTGTTGTTAATAGTGGCACAAGTTGTCATATGTGATAGCCACACCCAAGAATTAGCTTGTAGAAAATATGACATCAGAGCACTTGACTTCTGGAGAAATGGAGGAGAAATTGGTGAGTTGTCTGTATTTGAACATTAGTGCATGATATCTTTATCCTTTGACATGGTTTTACAAATTTAAATTTGGTTTACAAAGTTAAACAAGGTTTTATAAAGTTGAGAATATGGTGGTATAAAGTTGAAAAATCTACTGTTAATTTTTAAGGTTACATCAACATACGTGGTAACAGTGGAGAATATCATCATGTTTTCCGTGAGATTAACAGTGCGGGGGAAGTCTGGCTCCACTTTGGAAGGCAGGGACAAGTGGACTGGAACTATATAAACTCTATCTCAAATCTCAGCCCTATTATCTTGCTACAACAGAGGCACATTGATGCAATTTCTGACTTTCACATTCTTGATTATGCCATAGATACTGATGTAGACTTCTATCTACAGGCTGACGATAGCATCAACCCGAGTCTCTTGAAAGTTTCCAGAATTTCTGACCCAGCGACGATGTTTGAGATCAAAATGGATCGAGGTGGAAATCATGCACATTTGACATTTGCGCCAGGTTATTTTGACAGAATACGATGTACAGGTGCGAGCAACAGCAACACCTGTGGCCAGTTAAACAAACCACCGAAGGATCAAAACACTGACCCAATCATTATTTGGGAAGCCAACTTTAGACCAACTGATACTGATCTTGGAGCAACAGCTATAAACTCAAACGGAGTATACTGGCATCGTAATAAGTTTACTTGGAATGGTACAAAATACATTGTGAAAATCAAAATTGAAGATCAAAAGTAAAAAAATATTCTTTGATTATCTGACTATCAATAAAGACATTGAAACATAATTTTTTGTTGTTGCTTTCATAAAAGAAAGGGAGATGAATATTCATACATTTCAATAATTGATTGAGAAATTGATTGAGAATTGATTAATTTTAGAAAAACATTCTAAACATGAAGTTTTTACAAGAAAGTTCCATTTCGGCAGAAAAAAGGTATATATGTAGTTATGCTGTAATGAAATGACTATAATATTTTCATACCTTATCTTGTACTTGACCAGTTTCCCTCTGTATGTAATGACCAGCAATTCAGCAGCCCTGTAACATAGTATTACAATATCACATAAATGAGGATCAAGTACTGACCTTTACAGCACCATAATACCTTAATATTCACTATGTTCAAATCTCATTTCAAAGTAGAAGCTTAAATTTAGAGAGAAGGGGTACTTATTACTTCACAAGAAGCTGATCCCAATCTGAAGAATGAGCTAAAAGCCAGTAAAAGCTCTATGCATTGTCATAGAGAATGATGTCATATTTGCCTCCATCCTTAACGGAAGTGAGTTGACTGGGAATTTTACAGTATGACTTTTACAGTCCTCCAACACTGCCATCTTTTTATGTATTAACATCATACGTAGTACTGACATTATGTATATATTTTCTTAACAATGTAATATTTCTGTGTCACTCACCAGTCTGTTGTTGGCTGATAATCTGTGAAGATCAATGATGCAATTGATCTACTTAGGTCTATATCAATGGATACATCCCCTTTTACTACATTCTATAATACAAAAGTGAATGAAGAGAATTCATGAAGTTAAGTTGAAGTTGTGTAGAAATATTACTTCAAAAATCTGATGCTGATTGCTGAATGACATATATACCCGTACAAATTCTATCAGATTAGAATGTCAGGTTTTTTTGATTCGACTCTAGTTTAATGAGAAATGCATATGATACTAGCCATAATATATCCATCTTTGCATTCAATGTTGACCTGAGTAAATGAAAATGATGAATTCCCACTTTCAATTTGACTTCTCATTTACTCACCCCAGGGATGACCATCAGCTTACTTCCCATCAGGTCAAAGAGTGTAACTTCTCCATAACTGTTAGCATATGCTATGATGTCATCCTGGGGGCTCCAGACGACCTTCCTCCACTGTGGCCTAGGATCCCTGGGCAGACTACAGCGTCCTAAAACACTGTTGAACTCATCTCTTGAGGATCTGAAAGACAAATATGATTTTTGAAGTATATCAATTTGTTGAAAATGATGCTGATCAAAATTTTCCTGAGACTTTTGAAGAATATCATGAAGCTAATGACGAAAATCTAGTTCCTTTTTCTGGTGTGGATCACCACAAAATTTTCCTGAGACGAAAAACTGGTTTGAACTAAAATGAATGTCTGGGAAATCTATTTTTCATTGGCTTTAATTCAAACGAGTATTTCCATCTCAGGAAAATTTTGTGATCCTTTTTCTGGTGCAACAAGACTAACCTTACTTGCCTTACTCTATACCAAACATTTTTAAGGTTATCTTATTCTATATTCTCTATCTATTAGTAACATACAGTATATACACAGAAATAGCAAGCATTATAAGTAAATACAATACATAACTGGCTCATGTATGAAACATCTCTCACATGATAACAAGTCTTTTGGAGTGAGCAAAAGCATTTCACTATAATTTGCATCTACCGTATTTTGACATATTCATATTGTTCCACTCTAAACCTTAAAAATTCAGTTGAATGAGTAGATTGGAAAAAATTATCAACTAAAAAAACAGAATTTGGGGTTATTATTTTTGCCTTAAATATGCTGATGAATACCCTCATGCCTTATACATACCTTATCTCAATAGCCTGATTCTGTAAGACAGCCACCTCTCTGCCTGTGTGGCTGACGGCAAACTGCCATTGTATGAGGTTGTTGGTGAGATGTACCAGAGTGTCATCAGGTAGTGAGGGAAGTCTCGCCTTCAGAGGACCTGACACAGCATTGATAAATGCCCAAGTCTTTGCTGGAATAAGAAGATTTTGCTTTTTTTTCAATACTCATTTTCCCAGATTTTTCTTTGTGGGTAAAGCTAAAACAGCCCACTGGATGGTTCTTTTTTTGGTTCTGGGAAACATCTCAAAATTAACATTCATGGCCCCTGGGGGTCAGGGTGAAAAACACAGAATATATTTAAAATAGATAAATGTTCTAAATATACTTTTAAAATTTCAAACAATAATATTTATTATTAAGATTTTCATGACAAAGTCCAAAATTTTTTTAAGTGGCGGCCATCTTGAAAAAATGTTTTTGCGTAAAACTACTAATATTTATCTTTCCATTAAATATGAAAGAAATCCATCCACTAGTAATTGAGTTATCTGCGGATGGACGGAGGGATGGACTGACAGATGTACAGATGGATGGATGGACAGACTGATGGATGGATGGAGGGCTTGACTATATCCCATGCATGTTCTTGTAGTCTAAACATTATAAAAATAGGTATACATTCTATGTATGTTTCACTAACCTCTAACCCCTTTAGGTATTCTCTCTCTTCCATGACTCTGAGCCTAAAATAGAATAAAATAGAAAAACAAATGTGTTAGCATCTATATAATGATGTGTAGTTAATTGCCAACTTGATTACCTGTAAAAGTGCCCCCAATATGGCCATATCTACAACAACATGCACATACAGGGTGTCCAATAAATAAGGTGAAAGATATTGTAACTTTCTTAATATTGCATCAATCTTGATGAAATTTTCAGAGTTTGTAGCCCAAACCTTTTTACCTCTATTCTGTGAATTTAAAGCGTCTTCTATTTGATTGGCCAGAGTTGTGGTTGCTATAGCAACCGAAACAACAAAAAGGCGGGGCAAGTTTGTTTACGTCACAACTTTCCAAAACATATTTATTCTTTCTGATAACTTTATTCATACTTCCAGGTCTATTATTTACTACCACAAATACAACAACATATACAATATAAAACAGTCCTAAAGTCCCATTGTTGTGCTATACATTATGTTATGCTTATTTTCATAACATAATGTCCATATCTAGCTATACACTTCTTATATGTCTTATGCCTTTTCATCCACTCTCTAAACACACTTTCAAACCCATTCTCGCACATTTCCTGAAGTCTTGCTAAGACATGTGATCTGAGTTCATCAGTGCTTCCAAACTTATTTCCTCTCAAGTCACGTTAGAGTTCTGCATATAAGTAAAAGTCATTGGGTGCAAGGTCTGGGGAATATGGAGGGTGTGCAAGTAGGGGTAGCCCCAGTGCCCTTATTGTTTCACTAGTGAGCATAGCTGTGTGCGAACTCAGATCACATGTCTTAGCAAGGCTTGAGGAAATGGGCAAGAATGGGTTTGAAAGTGTGTTTAGAGAGTGGGTGAATAGGCATAAGAAGTGTATAGCTAGAGATGGACATTATGTTGAATAGCTTATTTTCATAACAATGGGACTTTAGGGCTGTTTTTATATTGTATTCATTGTAGTAATAGACCTGGGAGTATGAATAAAGCTATCAGAAAAAATAAATATGTTTTGAAAAGTTGTGACGTAAACAAACTTGCCCCGCCTTTTTGTTGTTTCGGTTGCTATAGCAACCACAACTCTGGCCAATCAAATAGAAGACGCTTTAAATTCACAGAATAAAGGTAAAAAGGTTTGGGCTACAAACTCTGAAAATTTCATTAAGGTTGGTGCAATATTAAGAAAGTTACAATATCTTTCACCTTATTTATTGGACACCCTGTACCCTCTGTTTCCATTCATGAGGCATCTGAGATCTTGATTGAAAATTCAACTAATGAACACTTACACTGGTTACTGTCAAAGAGAACCGAATGCTTGAACAACTGAAAAATTGTTGTTCTTCATTCAAAATTCAAATTTTCAAGATATCCATCTGTTAAAATAAATTGAGATAACAGGTATCTGAGAATGACAAGACAGCCTTAAATATACAATGTAACTAGATTTGATTTATGTGGACCACATATGTGCGGATGGGAACTGCCCACCCGCACAAGCATGCCTATCACCGCAAGATGATGGCAATATAGTACTTTTTCAAGTGCAATAAAAACCAGGGTGACTGATTGAGTTGACATGTACCAGAAACCATTGGCTTCACTTGAAAGCCCACCTATAAGTGACACTACCGAGCGTGAGTGTTATTTGATTTACGAAAGGAATAAAAAAATTGTTATGCTCAAAAGAAAGCTTTAGTTTTGGCTCTACCACAAAATATGGGCAAATGATTGTCAATATGAGGCACACTGTTAGGTAGACGTGGATCCACGGCTCTACTACTTTTTTCAAGGCCTGACTGCGTCGCTAACATGCTAAATATAAGAGTTAGCTGACGTTTGGGAGTCTGACTTACCTTCTAAAGGTTAGAACCCGAATCTTAATGAAACCATATCACCTTTGTTCCGTCAACCATGGAGCATTTGCCACAACATCCAAGAGGTAAATCATGGATCAGGAATGAATGATTTCCTTGTAAGTTCCGGAAGTTTCAATACGAAAAATTACCGAACATATGTGAAAACCGAATATTTGTTCGTTGTTTTCACGATTTACAGGTTCGTTTGTTCTTCAATGTTTTGGTCTAAATTATAAAGCATCACCAACAGGTCTTACTCTATTAATCGACTAATACAGCAGACGGCTCATATTTCTACGTAGCATTTCATTCAGACCAATAGTGGGAGTGTAGATCACGCAGTTTCGTTCGTTGCGTACTTCACTTGAAATTAGATTGACTACTTCACTTAGCTTGGCGGATGTAGAACATTGCTTAATATTCTTTTAATTTTCACACCAGACATGCTTGGTTGACACGTCAACAAAGTAAAGTTCAAGGGTCAATGCGATATTTCGTGATAACTACAACGCCTTCCCGGAAGTCAACATTGATGAAAAATGAAAAAGTCAGAAAAGCATTTACGCTAATTTCTATCAAATGCTATGTTTATGCATCATCATCGACGCAACAAAGGTGATATGGTTTCATAAAGATTCGGGTTCTAACCTTTAGAAGGTAAGTCAGACTCCCAAACGTCAGCTAACTCTTATATTTAGCATGTTAGCGACGCAGTCAGGCCTTGAAAAAAGTAGTAGTGACTTATTTGACTATCGGAGTTTTGATAGGGTCACTAGAGCTCTGGAGCCATGACAAATCTCAGATGTATAAATAAAGGCCCAGAGGCGCATGAATGCACCTAACTGTTAGGCCATTACTTATTGAAAAAATCAAATAAAAAAAAATGAAAAAAATATTGAACAAATTCAATCATTTGAAATAGCATGTGGATTTAGGCCAGATTCACAGTCTTGCTGTTATATATACCGAGTCAGTTCTTAACTAAGATATATAGAAACACATACACTTTGCTCTGGTTCTTGTTGCCACTCGACGAGTATGGGTAAATCGTATAAAATGTTCTCCTGGACATTTTCTTCTTCCGCCACGTCCATTTTGTTCCTATTATCGCCCACTTCCGGAAAGACATTTCGCTTCCGGTTAGAAATTTGGTAAATCTGAAAGATGTAATTATTATAAGGAAAACTCGCATAAATCGATCATGGATTCGTCTCATTTTGTGATAAGGATACAGACAGATGATGATGAGTGTATGGATTGGACAGTTCGTGAAGAAACGGCTACATTTGACAATGTTTTAGTAAGTGTTGTAGGCTACAAATTTCGACATTTTTTGTGAAAATTTTGATATTGATTCATTTTTATTCAAATTGTTGGCTCATTCCTTTTGATTGTCCGTTGATATAGATGAAACTAGCGATGTTGACCATTGCATAAATAGAGGATATCCCCTACTCATTTGTTTGGAATTCCCTAACCAAACCCGTCTGGCCCAGTTATCTACTCTCGATATTGAGGTCGGGAGTAGATAACTGGGCCAGACAGGTTTGGATAGGAATTCCCATGTTGGGTAAGAACTCCTAACCCCTACAAATGAAATCTAAGCGACCCTGATGAAAGTGAGAGCCATTGCACAAAATATCTGTTAGTGTCATGGATTGCCGGGGAAGTCCAACTATTATTAATTCTTCTTCTTTATTAATTCTGATCTTTCTTAGATAGCCAGGACCATAAGACAAGTCAGATAAGAAACAAGGCCTCAGGCCAGGTTTAATGTTGTTGGACTAGCAGGTGTAGTGACCTTCGATATCTAGTCACTACTACAGTCTCAGCTGTAATGGCTAGTCTTTATGGCTCAGGGGTAGATTGTCTGACTCGAGAATGGAAGGTCCTGGGTTCAATTCCCGCACTGGGCATTGAATTTAGCACTCTCACTTTCGTGTCTAGTATCTGGCTCGGTATATTACAGCTCCCTGACGGACGTGCCCAAGGGTTGTTACAGTGGTGTCAGAAGTGAATCAGTTATGACAGGACGTCATCTTCTAGGGGGGATGGTGTAATGACCTTCGATAACAAGTCGCTTCTACAGTCTCAGCTATAGTAGCTGCTGCCTTTATGGTTCAGGGGTTGAACATCTGACTCGAGAGCGGAAGTTTCTGGGTTTGATATCCACATTGGGCATTGAATTTAGCACACTCCCTTTCTGGCTCGGTACATTATAGCTCCTCGATGGATGTGCCCAAGGGTCATTACACAGCTAAAATTCCCCTTTCATATCTTCATGGCTACTGCACATGTGTCTAGTATGCGTCGCACGATCTGATTGGTCGGTGACAGGTCATCTCAACCCCAAGTCAACTCAACCCAGTCAAACTCAACCCCAAGTCAACTCTACCCTGAAAAACTCAACCCCAGTAAACTCAACCCTATTCATTTTTGCGATGTCTAATTTAATTTTATGATGAGCAATCTAAAAGCCTAGTGAGAACCCTGCATACTGAATGAGTGAGTTATTAACATTTTTTGGGGTAACCTGTTTTGGCTCACCCTGTATGTATTGCAATAAAAGCTGATTATCTGATTTACTTTGGATCTGAAATTTTATTTTGTCGAATATGTTTAATCTCTAATTATGTGATTTAATTGTATGATTGCCAAAATTGAATACTTTCTTTTTTGTGTTATAGCAAGTGATCAGCAAAGCACTTCCAGATACACCTGTTTATGCTTTTGATTGTAAGTACCATTTACCTAGTACATGTACAATGTATACTGTAGATTGGGTTAATTTGGCGAATTTGGTGAAATTGAAAAATTCTCCAATATAAATCTTCGCCAAAATTTAGAATGAATCCCCGGGAATTATCTATGGTATTTTGTCCACTTCAGGTCACTTCCGGCTTAGTTTTTTCCAAAAATATGAAAAAATGTCTCTTATAAATTGGCTCAGAACTGGTCAGTCTCTCATTAATACTCAGGGAAAAACTAGAAAGGAAAAGCGCAGTATAGTAGCAGCATCGATCGAGGTGCGAAATGTAAAGGATGATCTCACAAAAATGTACAAACGTGGTGAATATCGCCAGTGGTCCTCAAAAGAAAAAACTCCTACCTTTAACTGATGAAACATCGTGAGGATGATGAAATATCTGAGGACAGTTTTACAAAAAAATAAAGAGGTCAGATTTTCGCCAAATTAAATAGCCGCCAATATGCCAAAAATGGCAAAATCGCCAAATTAAGTAGCATCAAATTAACCCAATCTACAGTATCTAATATAATGGACCAATATCTGACCCTTCAAAACAAAATTACAGCAGTGCTCTCAACAGAATTCTTTCTCAAGTGGGTGCAAAATTCACATTTTCACAATTTAGACCAAATTTGGTACAAAGATTTTCAAGTGGATGCAAATGGATTTTCAGGTGGGTGCAAGCCTGTTTTTAAAATCTCAGGCGGGTGAATTGAATTGTTCGCTCCAAAAATCAAGCCTTTTAATGTTACAGTGTTTTACCAGGGTTATGTCTGGTGATATAATTTATCATATTCTCAGCTTTATCTTCAATTTATTTTAAGTAGGGTGATTCTTTTAATGTTCTGTTAGCATAACACTTGATGTATATACATTCTTTGACCTCAGGAACCTTTAACTTTCTCCAATGACATCTCTCTTGTGATTGTACTATACTCCATTTATTTTGATACATTTTATAAATAAACTTTTTAATCAGCGTCGGGAGCTATTTGAAAAATGAAAAAATTAGATTGTATGATAGTATTTGTGAAACAATGCATGTTGTTTTTTAACTGTATATTATTTTATTATTCAATGCTTTATTGTACTAAAAATCCCTTTCGGGTGAGTGTACAGCAAATAAACATGATAAAATAAAACTAAAACTATACATACAATTACAATAACATACAATGCAAATTTTACATGGCATATAATGACAATATAATGTGATTGACTGATCATTAGATATATACCAACAACTACTATTAGCCTACACCTACATGTATATATTTATATTGATAATATAGTTGTTGATCTCTTTTCAATTATTTCATAAAGGTATTTTGCAAAGGTGATACACATGTTACCCTCAGCATTAAACATATAATTAGCCTTTTCTTCGGTAGTCAATACAGTTAGATTTGGGCATATATAATTATATGTAAATGTCTTGTAATTGATTTTGTGAGGAAACCAAGTGTTTGGTTTGAAACACAATAAAATCTTGAATCTTGAATCTTGTTATTCTGATGGATGTTGGCAAGACAATGAAGTTAAATCATTAAGAGTTAATGTTAAATTGTTGCAGATGATGATGAAGAAGACGATGATAGAATTACAGTTAGAACTCAAGAGGAAATGACAAATATGATTTCAATGGTGAGTAAAGTAAAACATGTGCACGTGGAACATGTTTGGTTCCTCTACCAAGTGTTCCACTTGGGATGTGTTCCACGTACAGAGGATTTGTGAAGTCTCTGTATATATGAAGTCTCTCTGTATATGTGAACTCTCTGTATATATGAACTCTCTCTGTATGTAATTTTTCTGTTATGTAAACTCTCTGTATATGGAAACTCTGAACTCTCTATATGTAATTGTAATTGTGAATGACATATGTGAACTTTTTGTGAACTCTCTGTATATGTGAACTCCCTGTGTATAGATGAAGTCTATGTCTAGTATATATATGTAAACTCTGTTTTTGTGAACTCTCTGAAGATATTAACACTCTGTATGTCAGATATGTGTTGTTATACTGTTCTTGAACAAGTTGTAAAAAACTGAAGTGGCTATAAACAAGAAATCTCATTTAAAACTTCACATTTACATGCTTTAAGTCCATTTATCTTTCTAAATAGTCATAATACATTTACCATATAGCTGTGAATATGGTAGATGTGTAGCTTGTATTGATATAATTCTCAATAATCATGTGCTCTGAAGTTTTTGTCTTAAATTTATAGATTCTTTATTTGTTCTGTGTTTCAGTATTACAGTTCATGCCAAAGAGGAGGCACATTCACCCAGCCATTGGTAATATATCCAAGAGTTGGAAAACAACCTGAAAAGAGAAATAAATTGAATTTAAAGGTAACATGATTTTCTCACCGCAAGTATAGCTTCATTTCCTTTTTCTCATGATTTTATGTCACCACTTATAAGTCACCACTTGTGGTGGTGACATCTTGTTATCTTCTCCAACTTTTTGTGGATGTTTTACGGCAGTTGGTGTTCATTAGTTGGTGTTTGGCGATCATCGTTCTGCATCTGTAACAAATGACAGGTGGTTGCATTTTTCACAATCTTCTGTCAACAATTCTTGGACAAACGGAAGCTCATTTATCAGTTTAAATCACGACTCCTACATTTTGCTCAATTTGGAGAAACAAGTTTTTTTCAACCTGTGAGCTCACTTAAATGTTGCCATTTTTCATTTGTGATAACTGATAAGATCAACTGTTTATTGGGTCTTTATAATAGAGCAAATGTATTTATGATTGTTTGTTTGATTTGTTTGTTGAGACATTTCAAACAATTTACACAAGTTTGACCGTTAGTTACCATGGCACATTTCAGATTCAAACCAGCAAAAAGAGTGAGCAGCAAGCTACGCCTAAAGTAACCCCTCCAGTTCAAACCAGCCAGTAAGTTAACTTCAGTTTGTCTTATAGATGCTCCTCTTTAACAGCCAACTTGTTTAATTCCCAGTTTCAAAATTGCTTGTTTTTTGTTTCCATGTTAAATAATTGTTTTCATTTGTGTTTGATATTTTATTACATTTGCATACATGAGCGGTAAAGGAACTTTACCAAATGTGAAAACTTTATGACTAAAAATGTTGTTACTGTATACTTTTATTGATTTTTTCTGAGATGATGTGTTTCATATTGATGTTTTTCTATTTTGCTGTAGTAAACAGAAGGAAGGTGATATTGAAGCTATATTAGCCTGTGGGCAGATTAATCACGGTGATCTACACATAGACCAGATCCTTGGGAATGGCAGTAGTGGAACAGTATACAAGTATGTCTCACTTTAAGTCAATAACCGATCATTTAGGGTGTTACACTCTTTGAGAAAGGGAATTTCAGAATAGAAATTGAGGAATAGAAATAAGATTTCATAACAAAATACATGTACAGTGAAATCTGTAAAGTGGAACACCTCTGTTAGTGGAACACTTCAGAGTCCAACGACCAACTGACTTAATGTTAAATGAACCTTTATAAGTAGAGCACCTCCCAAGTGGAATGTCAAAAGCATTCCACTTAGATATATTTTACTGAATCCTTATTTTGAACTATGCATTTCACAATAATGTGTTATATTTGGGAAAACTTTTTGTCATTCAATTTCTGAACATTCCACCCGTTGAATATAAATAGCAATCAGCATTCTAGACCTAACATTCTGGATTCCACAACAAATATAATGTGAGAGTAAATTACAGTTTGAACATTATTCCATCAAAAACATCAATGATCAAAATGCAGAATTTACATGCACAAAACTGAAGCAGAAAACTCCCTTTCAAAATGTGACCACTTCCAAACCTCAATTACTCAGATGCGAGAAGGTAGTTACCCGTTTTGCCACCAGGTGGCTGATTCGGGGGAAATAACATGGCAGGTATTACAAAATTCCCTTAAACTTGAATATGCATCAGTTTTAGTGGTTCACTTTTCAAATTACCCTTATGTATGTGATAGTTATACAAATTAAAATATGTCCAGTAAAACAAAATATTATCTGCCCAACACAAGAAAATATATTTCACTTTTTGTAGTTTTACAACATGGGGTCTATGGGGAATCTCCCCGACCTAGAAGTCACATTTTCAAAGAAAATTAAATTTTCAAAGTTGATAAACTTTAATGATGTAAATCAAGATTATTTCTACTCGCATCTAGGATATTGAGCATGCCTTAAGAATCCACTATCCACGTGTGATTGGATGAGGCAATGTCCTAGTTATGCATTTTTTCTGATATTTCAGAGCTGTACACCAACCAACCCGTACACCAATGGCTTTAAAGGTTATACAACTAGATATTGCAGTAGAAGTTCAGACACAGATTATATCAGAATTAGAAATTTTATATAAGGTTAGTAAACCAAACCGTAAGTTTTTTGTCTAAATCATAAAAAAATTTGGAATATTAAGACTGAGTTATTATGTCTCCGAATTCTTATGAAATTCATCTCTTAGAAAAAGTTAAGAGTGGTTCAAACCATAAAAATCAGAGAGACATTCCTCTATGAACTGAATATATGTAACTTATAAAAAATCATATAATTTATGACATATCTTTAGTGCAGCTTTCTATGAATTAGTAAACTTTCCACAGTTTCAGGGCAGTTTAATTCAATCAATGTAATTATATCAAAATATCATCCATATTTTTCAGTGTAATTCTCCATATATCATAGGATTTTATGGAGCCTATTTCATAGAAAACAAGATATCTATGTGCACAGAATGGATGGATGGTGAGTAGAAGCAATGCTAATTAAAATATCAATGGTCTTCCTTTGATATATGTTATTACAAGAAATGGTGACATATTATTATAGTCTCCAACCTTTTGTGGACTGTATTCTGCATTCAGTGGTTGGTATTTGTCAGTTGGTGTTCTGTTTGGCGTCTGTAACAAATGGCAGGTGCCTAATTATTTTTTGCATGTTAATGATGCCTTGTCTTATATTTATGAGTGTTACATTGAGAGTGAGGCTAGAGACTCCAAGATGATTATTGTCCCCTCACAATAATTTTATTCTTACATTGTAACAGCATCACACATCATGGATGTGTTTACCTTTATCTTTAGTATCAGGGATTAGAGTATTGTGTACTGACTACAACATGTTCTTTACACTGAATATGTAAAAACACTTTAGAACTTGTATTTGATGTTGATTTGAGATTCCTTTGCTTGTTTTCAAGGTGGATCTCTTGACAAATATGGCCGTGTGCCTGAGCCAGTTCTAGGACGAATTTCATTAGCTGTAGTCAGGGGTCTGCAGTATCTATGGAGTCTAAAAGTCATGCATAGAGGTATGTGAATCAGCAGTATAGAGATATTTGCACTAGTCTTTGCTAGAGTCAGATTTGAATTCCAGATAAGAACATAAAGCTGTGAAAATTCCAAAACCTATGTCTTTATAGTCTATTTTACGTGACAGTAGGTTCTACACTTACTACAATTCTAGACTAGGCTCAAAGAGCATTTTTAGCCAAGGAAACTCTATTGTTGTTACGATGTAAAGTATGAAATTATTTGTAAGAGAAAATAGACTTGAGAATTTTGAGTCTTATGATCTTGTAATCACTTTAACGATCCATGCTTTCCTGTTATAGTTTTGAATTGTTTATAGCAAATAATTATGCCATTTGGTTGTTTTATGCAAAGTGTATTGTAAAGATCATGACAAACTCAGATGTGCAATAAATATAATATCCTACACTGTTCTAGCGATTGTGTTCAACTGTAACAGTACATATTGTTTATTCCAGATGTAAAACCGTCCAATATTCTTGTAAATACAGCAGGTCATGTGAAACTGTGTGACTTCGGTGTCAGTGTCCAGTTGGTGAATTCTATTGCTAAGACATATATAGGAACAAATGCTTATATGGCCGTAAGTTTGAATTAATGCATCTCTCATATGTATTAAATGCCAGAAGGGGATTTCCCCATCCTTGTATATTCATTGTGTAACATTTGTCTTAGCCTTGCCCAAGTCGGTCTCTTTTACTTATCTTGATTTCTTTTATGACCACCGGTAATAATTCAAGATCTGGATTACTAAAAAAAAATACCGACTTGCAGATTGGTTTAGTAATTGCCAAATGTGTGGGATCTGATCAGATCGATTCATGCATTTGATTATTCAGCACACATGTGTAAAACATCAAAATGATTTTATCTGTGAAAGTTCTGTAGATACAAGTACATGTATTAAACATCAAAATGCAGTCTGCACAAGGAAATTAAATAAGATTCAACTATAATTGAGGAGGTTGTTCTAGAATTAGAATTTAGAGGGTTGCATTTTTCTGTACCACAGATTGTAGAATTTTTGTACCATAGCATTTTTCTGTACCATATAAGTTCAGAGTTAAAATGGTTATGCTTCCAGCCTGAAAGAATACAAGGCCAAGAATACAATATATTCTCTGAAGTGTGGAGCTTAGGAATATCATTATTTGAGGTAAATTATGTTTTCAAGAACATTATCTATTGACAGGTAAAATAAATAGTTATCTCTTGTTATAACATTATAAGTTACAACTTTATTAAAGTACATTTCCATTAAAGTGGCAGCAAAGATTCGGGAGTGTATATGTTGGGAGCAATTGAAAAGCATGCAAATGTTTCTGTTAAAATTTTATTTTTTAGTATCCATATTTATTAGAAGAAATTCATTAAAGCCTCAGTCACATTTGTTCGATGGCAAATGATGGCGGGTGTACGACAGCCGTAATTACACAAACTTGATATAGAAATTGTACATCATACTGCTTATCCCTATATTTTATGCTGCACATTTCTTTCAATTCTGGGAAGCTACGGCTTCCCGCCGTATGGTTGCTGTAGATCAAATGTGACTGAAGCATAAGCTGACAACATATACAAAATCCATTTCTTCCTTTTCATCTACATTCACATGCATTTTGATTATTTTCAGATGGCCATAGGAAGATTTCCATATGATACAGTAAGTAGATGCAGCATTATTTAAACAACATTTGAACAATTTTATGACTAAAATGGAACCATTAATTTTGAAATGCTGAAACAGTATCAGCCTTTACCCCTTCCATCCATAAAACTCTTTAAGGCTAAGTTGCCCATGCAGATTTAACTGTGATTAAATGTTTGCACAATTCAACAAACCAACTTGTTAATTGTATAATTCCAGGTGGTTCAACAGCAGTTAAACTCCAGTCCAATGGCACTACTCAACACAATTGTCAAAGATGCGCCACCTATCTTACCAGTTGGGCAATTCTCAGATGCCTTCATACACCTCGTATCCCAATGGTAACATTTTATACACCACAGTCTCAATGGTGACATTTTTCAAATCTCATATCTAAATGGTAACATTTATAACCTCATTCTTAATGGTAACATTTATACACAAAATTTTCTATGGTAACACTGTACATTTTGTAATTCAATGGTGACATTTTCTCTATGTTATATCTCACTGGTAACATCTATACACATCATTCTCTATGGTAACACTTGTTCAATGGCTACTTTTTTTAAATCTAATATCTCAATGTTTTTATGTCTGAAACGATTGTCTTTCCTTTCCAGTATGCAGAAAGAACCGAAATCACGTCCAAACCCGGGTGCTCTCTTACAATACCCCTTCATGGCAACATATGCAGATGACAATGTGGAAGTGATTGCTTTCTGGGTCAGAAATAAATTAGAAGAGATTTTCTTAAGACAATCCAAACAAAAATTAAGTTCATAGCATTAGCTTAATTTCAATTTTAAAGACTTGGTTGGTGATTGTTTGGGAGAATTTCAATGAGCTATTTGTTAAAAGTAGAAAGACAGATCATGTTTGTATTGGTTTCATGGATCTATCCATATACATGTACTGATAAATATAAAGTTAGAGCTAGTTTTGGATCATAATCTCAAAGAGAGAATTTCAATGAGCTCTTGCCAGTAGTATTTTAAAAGACAGATTGTGTTAGGATTGGTACCATGGATCTATCCATATACATGTATATGTACATTAAATATCAGTTTTGGATCATCATCCGTACCATTTATTTGGTTCTTTAGGGACTTGAAGTCTTGAATAGTTCAATGTTGTTTTAAAAACTTGAAAGATTAAGTTCACCTTTGAACTTAATGTTCAAAATGTTGATCTGTGACAATTGTTAGAAAAGTGAAACCTGTCATGTGTAACAGCTCTAGAACTGGAACACCTGTTAGTGGAACACTCCAAAATTCCAACACTGTCTAACTTAATGTTAAAAGAACCTTGGTCTATCAAAGAGGAACATCTCCAAAGTGCAACACTTTTGAGAGGTACCAAAGGTGTTCCACTTAGACAGGTTTATTGTATTTTCAGTATGAATATCTTAATTTAAATTCTTTTATCCCGAAACTCAGTTCACAAGTTTTTGAAACATACATGTTTTGATGGCTTTTGAAGTATGTGTGCCATATTATTAAGCAGGTCAAGTTGTGTAATATTTTGACTGTCAAAGATTGTTATTCTCTTTTATTGTAAATGACAGAATCACCATATTGTAATTTATGTCATTTTTTTGTGAAATTCTCCCATTTTAATGCTTATTTCATGTAATATCAACTTATCCTTTCACATGCCTCTATCCAGTCTATGTAAACATATCAATAATACATTGAATAAATACTGCGTAATCAAATGATTACATCACTGATTTTTATTTTGAAGAGATTAATATCAAATCTATGCCTCAGTATTGTGTTACTGAATGCTGAGAAATTTTCTTGAATTTTCATCATTCACATTGATGAAATATGTAATAATTTTTTACATTTTATATGTTTAATGGAGATATTTACATAATATCTGAATATGGTAGAATTTATTGTTCAAAAGAAATACTTCGATAAAATGTTTAAATGACATTTCCCTTTATAATTTTTTTGAAAGTTTGAAACTACCTAAAATGCTTATCCAGTCTGATGTATAGAACTTGGCCAGATATGAATGTGCCGTCTCTCAAAACCTAATTATTTCTGATTGTGTTTAGTTAAGATTTCAAAAGGAAAATTCATTTTTGAAATATATTCCTCATTGGATCATATAAAAACATTTAATTCAAGGATTATATATTCTACATCATGTTGGAAAATAATGGCTCTTTTATGTCCATTTAAGGTTAAAGCTTAATATTGTTCAGAAGCATGGACTATCTTTACAATGTACCTTCAATTTGATATGTACTTTTGGAAACTTATAAGGGTAATCCCTGAAATTCCATTCATTAATAACCTCAATTTTTCAGATTCAAAATTCAATTCAAAATGATGTGTAAGGGATGGTATCCAATTTTGAACAGTCATGGAAAAAAATTGTTAAGCTCTGACCCCCTACCCTCATGTAATGAAATTTTAAAATGTTGATTTGTCTTTCACTTGAATATAAAACGAATCAACACTATTCGCTTTCGAAACCATCATTTACCCCCCCCCCCCCCCCTTCATGAAACTTACTTCATTATTGCATAACTATTGAAAATTGGACAGCATTTTTTAAATCAATTAAGAAATTAAGATTTATATCTAAGTCTTTTGATGTTACAAATAACATATCATTTTGAATTGAATATATTTTAGGGTTATTGGGTCAGAATACACATAATGGCCCTGGTCTTTAAGCATAGCTAGTTTTATTGATGTATACACTTGTACTTGTATTCTAATATGTTTTATAGATAAAAAGAGTGCAACACTTAGTCATTTTGTTGTTCCTTGTATTATCCTATGTGCTTTGAACAAAAGAAAATAAACCATCCTTATTACTTCTTGACTGTGCTTATTCCCCGATGCTAAAAAAGAAAAGATTAACTTTTGCAGGCTGGTGACATTGCACCTTTTTAAAGAAAAGCCACTCAGTAAAATTATAATTTCTCTGCACCAAGATGTTCAATCAAGATCATTCGAGTGCCTATGTGTTCCTGACACGCTTGGGCATCCGAGAATGTTGACCACCCAAAGTTTGCACGTCATTTTAACATAAATGACTGAAATCGTGAAAACAAAAAGTTGTGTTATTCTTTCAGAATTGCTTATAACGACTATTTGCAGATTTCATAATGCAATATTTTACAATCATGTAAACAAGTAAAGTACCGGTACATCTAGTCCCTATATAAAACACTGGCCTATGTGACATGTACTAACATGATAAAACTTCTAGAATTTTTCAATATGGCATTCGCTTCTGTGTTCTTTATACCCCTCTAACTGCTAAATATTAGGCAATCTATCCTCAAATAAAACCTTAGCCATTAAGTAGGTTAGAGTCTCTGGAACACTTTTGTAAATGTTTTCACAAGCAATTTTGTTTGTGTATCTCAAATTTTGTCATCCCGATTTCAGTCATAAATTACGTCAACATAGCAGCAAACCGTGGGTAGCCATTATCATTCACAGATGCCCAGACGTCTCAGGAACACAAAGATACTCAAATGATCTTGATTGGACATCATGGTGCAGAGAAATTGTAATTTTACGGAGTGGCTCCATGACAAAATACAGAGTTTTAAGCCACCTTAATTGCATATACAGCTTCATTAATCATATATAGTTTTGTATATCATCAAAAGCATTCACTTAGTTTTTGAAACAAACCGACTGGACTTCCGAAATTGAAATTTTGAATGATTTGTGATAAGAACATGCCTAAGAGAAAATGTAATTCTTACCAGACATTTCCACACAGACCCATTCATTTCGCACATAATCAACAAGAAGGCTCCTATTTAAACTGATGATACTATGAGCATACTACAATTGTACAAAGAGATTTGGATATTTGATTTGCAAAAGTTGATTCGTAAAGTCAAGAAGTCGTAAATCAATGACGTCACAGAGAACAATGGACTTAAGGAATTTTTTACTCTACAAAGTTTCTGTTCATGGGCCCCCAGGTTAACAATTAAGTAACAAGGCATAAAATGCAATATGTCACTACCGGCCATTTGTTACAGGCACTGACCGCTAAAAACTGTCCAACTATAACAATATGTTACCACTTGTGATGGTGACATAATAAAAATAACAAATGAAAGCATAAAATAATCTTAGATTACTATCTCTATAAATAGTCATGATTTATTTGTTTCGTCTCATGTTTACAACTATACAATCAATGATACACGTCATACAGTTCAGTGGAAATTATTTGACTTTTGTATGTCAATGTTGTTCACAAAGCTGTGTCTGAATGAAATCATGTAATGTATGTACAATATTGTGATTTACATCATATGTTACTTTGGAACAAACAGGTAGACAACACATAACTTGATAGGTTACTTCTTTGGACATTTCAAAACTGATCAACCAAAAATTGATCTCAAAGTTTAAGGAATTCATTATTTATTCAATGATATGACAAACTAAAAGTGAAAGTTATAAAACATATAAATAAATAACTTCTACGATTATTGTGTTCAACTTGACAAACATCATAACATTACATATTATAATACATACAAAAAGTAACTGATTTAATACTATATGGAAGTAAAAACAACATTTTATCATGACTAACTTGGGTGCCATATATGTTTTACACCAACTTATACACTTAACCTATTAGTTGGGGTGGCTGAGTTTACTTTTAACATGTTCAAAGGCCATTGAGAAAATAAGAAGTCCATATAAAATTTCATTAATATTTTGTCAATGTATTATGAAGAGAAATGGGTTAAGTGTAGAAAGAACTGCAAAACGTTTAGACATTTTGAAGACAGTTGAGTTGAATGTTAATGCATTGAAATGGTAGTACACCTGCTCTCATGAACAATCGAGTCTTAAAATCAGAACAAGAGGCATCAACTGCCCTGCAGTTAAGTTACATTATCATTTTGATCTAACACAGGTTGTTCAATGGATTATTCTTATTCATAAAATACTGAATTTTGCTGTATATCCAATGTTAAGCATCAATTCCTCTTATGTTTTGGGGGATGAGATTGAGAAGTTGTTTTAGAGTTCCTGAATTGCTTATACCTTATCATAAATGTTACCTCTCAAGTGGTGCAATATTTGGTGTTCAAGAACACATTCAGACATTACTTCTTGTTTTATCAATCCAAACTTACATACAAGACTCTCTTTTGAAACCAATTGACTTTATTTTAAGTATTCTTTTCATCAGCCTCATGTAAGGATGCTGGATTTTATTTTGAATCAGGACATCCACTCAGTCAATGTTTCTGTTTTATGTGTAAGGTACATGAGACATATTTAATCTGTGTTTGTTTATACTATGTACAGCAGGTCCTTTAATATACTACAGTCGCACCTAGAAATTCGTTCTTCCTTATGAGCTTAGTTTCAATCCTGAAATTAGATGAAAAAACATATTGTAGTGCATGGCAAACTGTTGTATAGCCAGTGTATGGTATTATTTGGAAATTGCAAGAACTTGTGAAAATAGAATAAAACAATAATGACTAGAAAAGCAGCACAAAAAGCTTGCAGAACCCCCCAAAACATAACATTAAATTGAGACCGTGAAACAATTTCATGTTTATTTTAAAAATGATGAAATATTACAAGAATGGATATAAACAAATGTAGAAAGGGACTCCATATAACTAAAAAATGACCCCCCCCTCCATTATCAATATATAATTAAGCCAAAAACAAGTTAAAGATAGCAAATATTTTTTTAATTTGCCAAACAACACAAATAAATAGTTTAAACACAAAAAAATCTTTTTCCAAAAGGGTTTTCTGACATGTCCCTCATGCTCACTGCAACCCTGTATTCTTTTTAATGTGTATGTAAAACAGTATGAATCTAAAACGAACACAATTCATAAAAACACAGCAGAGTACAAAAAAAATATCAACATACTTCATGGAAATCATATTTCCAAATTTTCACATCGAAAACACATTGGTGAAATACAAACTACAGTAAAACCTGTCTAATCTGAACACCCATGGGACCAGCCAAAAGCGTTCAAATTGGCAGGTGTTCAAATTTCGAGGATTTTGTTGGTCGAGGGGGGGGGATTTTCATCGTTTAGTGCACCATATTGAACACTTAATACTAAGTCAGAAAACAATACATGTTGTTGATGAGTTAATTCTACAATAGGCCTATAGCTTATATGCTATGTTTTATTTATATTTTGAACAATTTCATCATTTTAGTAAAAATAACTCTTATATTTTGGCAAAAACTTTGTAATACACTGTAAAAGTATATGATAGTCTCGTACGAAATCTTATGCTTATCAAATGGCTTATCCCATATTATTGTTATATAGCACTGCTTTACTTTTGCTTGAAAAAGTCCTTCATTGTTGTTTGTTTCTTGGCACTTTTAGCATTAGCAATATTTGAGTAGATATCCTCTTCAAGTAAAAATAATTTTTCATGAGTGTTCATTCGAGATGATGTATAATCCTTCAAAATATCAAGGGCATTCAGGATGTCAGATGTATGCGAATATTACAAAGTTGGAATTTTTTCTCCTTCTCGTGATATAATCGTGTCTGCAAATGGCGTCTGTGTTGTCTTTGTGATTATAAAACATTTACTGATTGAATCTTAGCTATCATAACAGACCCATGGGATATCAAACAGTTAAGACCTGTTCATAATCCAAATCAAAAACATCCAGTTAATTTACAATAAGGATAAACCAATTATCTCCCAGACTCTCACCTTTCTCTTAATCCAAATCAAAAACATCCAGGTAATTTCCAATAATGATAAATCAATTATCTTCTTGATTCACACCTTTCTCTTAATCCAAAAATAAAACATTCAGTTCTTTTCTAATAGGATAAACCAATTAACTCCTGTATTCACACCTTTCCAAAACATCCTGTTGTTTTCCACAAATTAGGGATGTCACTGAGACTAAATAATTTAATTAGGACAATTGGTTCTTTGATTGCATTTGTATATATGTAAAGATAAATAACAACTTTAACATTGACTCAATATGTGGCTTTAATTGAAATGTCCAGACTTTGATTTCTGATAAAAATGTTCAGATTAGACAGGTCACTTTTTCAAATCTGGTTGTTCACTGTTCAAATTAGGTGGTGTTCAGATTTCAAGTTTTTTTTAACATGGGAGTCAATGGGAGGAAAAAATGGGACCGAAAAAAAGTGTTCAAATTGGAAGGTGTTCGGATTAGCCAGGTGTTCAGATATACAGGTTTTACTGTACTTTGAAATTACAATCTCACAGACTCGTTTTTAATAAAAACTTATTTATTTGTAGCAGTATTATTGCCAAGCGGTGACTAAATTATATCAACCATTGTTTAGTTGGAACAATAAGAATTAAGTCTGTAAGATTTGTAACCAAGTATGTGCAAATATGCAAGTGCTCCCACTCAATCACGTCATGTCACGAAAGCACCCACCAATGAAATACCACCACCATCACCAAAAATGGCAATATTACTGGCCAAATACTGTTCTAAAACATTTGTCTGGAAAAAATTATCATTTAATACATTAGTAAAGTCAGTTAGTTGAAATATTTTTTAAATATGGATTATTTGAAGAAAATGAGTAATCAAGATCTCAAGTTTATATAATAAAGTAGTAACATGCACAAGTGAGAGCTTTGAGTATGACCATACTCGTACCATGGTTAAACATACCAGCGGCCTGAATCTCGAATGTTTTGTAATATCAATTGCCAATTTTTCTTTAGTTTGTCATTGTCATATTTACATCCTGACAAAATTTCGAGATATGGCCTAAGAACAGTAAAAGCTGACACCAGGTGAAAACTACAATCAAACCTCAGTGGCAGTTTCTTCCGGAGGAGAATTCACATTGCTATTGCTATAGTCGTACAGTAAAAGGGAGAACAACACAATTACACAATAGATAGTAATCAATGAAAAAAGCAACATTTTTTTGACTTCAGGGAACCTTTGTGAACAAACTTTGAAACAATCGTTTTGTCTTTTTAAAATAATGCAGATATACCTGGAGACATGTTTAGAATATTTCAGACTGGCCATTTAGTTCAGTGCTGAGGCCTCCCCTGCCACACAGTATACTCTCTACATTATAGCTCAATCATTAACAGAAAGTACCAAAGCTACAATAATTGCTTATACAGTACAATCCTAAGATGTACTTTCTATATTGGGACTTCCTGTCTATGCAAGCTGCTTCAAATGATGCAATCATTTCTTATAAACAACAAATAAAAATGACAAAGCGTACATTCTGTTTTACACACTTAAGCTTCAACAGTCACAACAATAAATCATAATCAAAAAATGCTCCTAAAAACACTATGAATTAAATTATATTCGCATGCATAGCAACATAATATCTAACATACAGATCAATCTACTAAAAGACCTAAAAACTATTTTAAAACTAAAATTTCTCGATTTATGAAGCAAGCAGGAATGGGAAACCCTAGACAGATTGATAGATTGAAACCTACCTGTCAACGCCTCTTCTGCAAAATACTTTACATCAACATCTGAATCTCCCTGGAGTTGCGTCAAGCAAGGTAAAACCGCGTCCTTGAGAGCACTGTAAAAACATATTAAGTTCGTTTTTATTCAATAACATATTGGAAATATATGTATTTTCAAATTTCTGATTTATTGAACTTCATTTTAAACATCAATGCAGAAATGTATTGCATATGTATACATGTACTCAAAGATTTTCTCAACATTAGAGAAAGTGGATGCGGTACTTGGAAATCTAACTAGTAAACATAACACGAACCTTGTTCAAATTGATGAGATAGTTTGAATAAAAACTGATAAAATCACAATTTAGCATCCAGTTGAGATAAAATCCTTGCAAGATCACTGATATAATAGTAGTATACATGTAGTTGCATTATAAGTATGAAACACACAATATTTAAATTTTCTCTATATCATTATAAAAACAACAAATACAAAGATATATTAAATAGTATATTATCAATAAGATTAATGCAATTTTTACTTTTAATGTATATAGTGTTAGAAAATCTATGTACAGTATGTTATACTGCAAATGTAAATTATCAATTAACATGATTTGAAGGATTCCATTCTATTCAACTCTAATAGATATCAAAACTTACATGTAGGCTATAATTCATTATTTTGCATTAAACATTTCATAGTATTTTGAAAAAACGAGACTACAAATCACAGGTTCTTTACATGAAACTAAATATAAGCTTATGGAAAAATACATGCACAAGTGGGGAACGTTATTAGTGTTTCATTATTCAAACAAACATATATTATTATTATTGTTAGGCAGACAGTGCAAAAGTCTATGACAACATACATTCACATATGATTCAATACCTGGATCTAGAGGCCCAACCCTCAGAAATATTAGACATCTGAAAAGACCACATATGGAATGGCAAATGATTTTAAATACCCAAATCACTTTCCATGATGACTTTAACAACATTATTCATTATAAAACAAAATGTTTTCCTGAAGATAATAAAAGAATCAATCTGACAATCGAAAATAACTATGGATTTATTGTTAGGACCCCATCTCAACATGTTTTTTCAACATTTAGGGCTTACTTTCGAAAAAAGGTTCTTTATCTCACATTTTTCTCTCTCTTTCCGTCTCACAATTTTTTCTTGATACATCAGAAAGATAAGAGGAGATGATACGCTACAGTCGAATAAATACATATATCCCATAATAATTTCCTATAGGAAATGCTATCCACCGTTTTCTGCCAAATATTCAAGAGTAGAATTTCCACACCATTCTCCCTTTGAAGAAGTGTTATACCTCTTATGGTATAATCTATTAGCCTAAGCAATAATAAATAAAAAATGAACTGAAGAAGATCTGACTTTTAGAAAATAAGTTCAAGATCTTGAAGTGTCAAATATGAGATCCTAATCCTAATCCATGGTTTGTCAGAGTCAAAGTGATAATTTAATTTTCCTGGGAACATTAACATATTATTTTAATCAACAAAAAAGTTGTTGCTATGGTGAGATGAACTTATGGTCAAAGATATGACTGTTAAAAATCCCTCGCCATACCATAAGCTGTTCTTTTTGTTATTTCCTTTTAGTAAAAGATACTATTGGATACACCAAATTTCAAAGCTATTTATGATTTCAAGAAATAGGCTGCCAGGTAGTCATTCAAAATATAAGCATGTAATGTTAAACAATGTCATATATCGGGTGTCCCAAAAAAAATGAGACACTTTTTGACAAGTATTTTCTCGGCAACTGATGAACCAAATTTACTGAAAATTCGTACAAAGTAGCCCATAAATATTGCCAGTAAGTTGTAAAAACATAAAAAAAAAGATTGGGTTAATATTATGTGAGAACTAAAAAATTCAAGATAGCATGTCAAAATGTCCCATACCGGAGCATCGCAATGAGAATTTTATAGTGTTTGTACCAAAAAATGGGAAGCAATTTGACAAGTAATTTCTCAGCTATAGATGAGCCAAATTTTGGGAAAACTTTACCTGAGGCACTTTAGGGTATCATCTGCTAGTGCTACGAATTTGTAAGAGATTGGTCTCATATTATGTGTGTATTTTCTGATTAAAGACAGTGCTGTATGTCAAAATAACCAATATCAATGTAAAATTCGATTACTAATCCATTTCCAAGCAAAATTACTTTTCCGTATTTATTCTAACAATATCACCTCCAATTAATTTGGAGAATGAATCGATTTTGGATATGTGGGTAGAATGAAACGGATTAAGTAGATCTAACACATAGGCAAGCTATTTTGACTGATTAACAGTTGCTATCACCTGATAGGTGGTACAAACACTATAGCGGTCTCATCGCAGAGCTCCGGTATGGGGATTTTTGACATGCTACTTTGAATTTCCTAGTTCTCACAGAATAATTACTTGATCATTTTTATATTTTCACAATTTGCTAATGATGCTCTTAGGCTATTTGTATAAATTTTCCGTGAATTTGGTTGATCAGTTGCTGAGAAAATACTTGTCAAAAAGTGTCTCGTTTTTTTTGGGACACCCGATATATTCTATATCTACAAACTAGGGTGGTTAGTATGCTTTAGATAAGATGAAAGGGACATTTCTTACCATCACAGTATAAAAATACCAAGCAGGATATATATGATTACAAAACAGACAAAATGATATGACTGAATATGGGCAATAACCATATTTGGTGATTCGTCATGCACTGGGATGGTGTAACAAATGTTAGGGATGATTTGCTGTATATAATTTTATATTACATTATGAAATATTTCATTTCTGAATTGTGTGACAAACAAAAAAGGTCTGAACACTACTGATTCTAATATCTGAATCAAATTTAAATTGGTTTTAGTAAGCAGAAAGCAACACAATAACTCTGTAACACACAAGCCTTTTACACATATGGTATATCTTCTACATAGCTGTCCCTCTTGATACTGATGAAACGGATTTTCAGTAAAAAATACATTACAGGTTATACTGTGTAAGAGTTGGTCATTCAGGACAAGGGGTATAAAGCTGAGAAAGGCCTTTTATTAGAACTGGCCAGGATTACACATGGCTTGTAAAGTGCTTTAAGACAAATGGTAGTTTTTAGTGACAAGTGGTCTAGCGGTTTACAAAGGCACTTCTAATTGTGAGTACAACTCAATCTAAACAAGGTTAAAGCTTTAAGTACTTCTTAAAACGCATAGTGAAATTCCAGTAAATAATGGACCTGATAACAAATGATCATACGTATATAGGTGGAAATATCGGTTCTGATCAAAATGGTCAGATTGGTCACATTAAGCTAACATACTTGAAGGACAGCTATGTATATGGATTTCTGTGAAGAGTTTCAACCAGCACTATTCCCTTGTAAATGGTCTGACCTGTTGTGTGAATTATCAATCTAAGTGGCATGACTTGTGTAGGTTATCAAAGTACATGATCTGACCTGTGTGAGTTATCAATGTAAATCGTCTGACCGTACCAAATGACAATATACATGAGCGGAAATGTACCAGTTAACAAAGTACATAGTGTGACTAATGGTAACTGATACAGTACACAGTTAGACTTGTGTTAGTTGACAGTGTACAAATTCCAACCTCATGCTATTTGATACTGTAAACCTGTGCCTATGAATTATGAACATAGTCTGAGCTGGTTCAATCTATTGTGTTCAAAATGGAAATGTACATAGTCTGACCAGTGACAGCTGTTAACATAAATGGTCAAATCTGTGTCATCTGATAACATACACGATCAGACCTGTGCAAGTTGACAAAATACATGGTCAGACCTGCACTAGTTGACAATATACATGGTCAGACCTGCACTAGTTGACAATATACATGGTCAGACCTGCACTAGTTGACAATATACATGGTCAGACCTGCACTAGTTGACAATATACATGGTCAGACCTGCACTAGTTGACAATATACATGGTCAGACCTGCACTAGTTGACAATATACATGGTCAGACCTGCACTAGTTGACAATATACATGGTCAGACCTGTGCCAGTTGATGATGTACATGATCTGAGCTGTGAAGTAACACTGAACAAAGTCTGTAACTGCATGATAACAGACACACTCCAAGTGTATCTTAAAAAAGCAAAAATATTGAAAACTTTTTGTGTCTTCAATACCAAAGCCTTCATATCTTATCTTTAGAAATGCCTTCAAGTAACAAAAATTTGGAAAACTTCTATATCAAATTTTGATTCACTCTTAAACATGATTTAATGAATCATATTGCATTATCTTGGAGTGTGTGTAAGTATAACAACTAGCGAGGGCCACAGGACCACTCACCTTTGTCCAATGACATTGCCAATTTTCTGGAGAGTTTTACAGACATTAAACCTGACGTTAGCAACTGGGTCTTTAGCAAGGCTAAGGATGACGGGTAACATCAGTTTTGACGTTGCCTCTGGGCCACAGGCGGCCGCTATCACCTACAGCAGAGTATATATGGTCAGCTAGATTTACCTAGATGTTTTATCAAATAAAGGAGGCTACAATACACATCTTGCAAATTTGACCTTATTGCCAGCGATTTGAAAAATTTAATCGTATTATAATACATGTATATCACTCATTCTATGGAAAAAGTCAGACATGTTAATCATGCTGCATTGCATTTGGTTTAATTGGCCTGACAATTTGAGGGCAAAATAGAGCAAGATGCCAGTGTAGGTCACTAGATGTGTGGGGTCCTAGTTGGTGCACATGCACTCCACAACAAAAACACTCAAGATGAGAGACCACTCTAGCATACACAACATGTGAACTCTACAAGGAATTAACTTCCTATTTGTTTAAATGTAGCTTTTATCATTCTACATAGACATACTTCAGGAAGATTTATTATTGTCTTACACAGGGATCTAATGCAGCTTGGGTCAAAGTACTTGAAAAAATCATGAAAATAGTGATTTAAAACTTTGGACATTTCAGTGGAGAAAGAGTGGAGAAAGAGTTTGTGTGTTTGTGTATGCTAGGGATGGTTTAACCCCTTCATGTCCAGCCAGTTGCCTCGACAGCTGGGTGCAGCCTGGACCTAGAACCTACAAAGAAACTCTCTCACCTCTGATCTAAACCCGAACTCAATTTCTGGATAGTTTTGGCAACGTTAAACCGTACGTTGGGCACTGAATCTTTGGCTAATGACACAACAGTGGGGAGCATCAACCTTGAGTTAATTTCTGGGCCAGTTGCCTCACAAAGCATCTGCAGAATATATATATAGCACGCAGCACTGATTATAGCAAACATACAAATACAAGCAATAATAAAAACATCATTAACCAGAAAAATAGATGTCAGTGTTGTCATGTTTTTCCAAATATCAACGTCAAATCATGGGAGGGCATTGCGCCTTGGAATATAACAAATATCCTAAGACATGCAGGAAGTAGTCCTGGCATTCTGCCTTGGTATTGTTGAATAAAGATATTTTATCATTATCAAAAATATTAAATCAATAAAATGTGGACAATTTTAAGCATAAGGGGTCTTTCTTTGAGAGATTGAAACTGGAATACACATGACCACTGTACTGTTATTCCTAAAAATTAAGCAGTAAGCACAAATCCTTTTTCATATAATTAATTTGCTCTACTCCTGGTGATGCTCAAGACATGGATGGGTTTAAATAGATGGGGAGGTTGAAACATTAGAATTTAAGCACAATGTTAAGCCATATGTAAAAGGTTTAACATCTGGAGGGTTTAATTATTCAGAGAGGCTTATTAAAGCATATATGTTTATTATTTAATATCTGGGGAGGTTTAAACATTTGTAGATTTAGACATGTGGAAATGGTCTTTAAATGAAGATGATTTTCTGAATTGTAAGCCAAATATTGTATGATGGGTTTTGAAGATTGAAAGGTATTAATACATTTCAAGGTTTAATGTATACTGTATGTATAAATAGGATTCAACAAGTGAGGGGGTTTAAACAAATGAGCTGTTTTAATACACAATGAGAAGAAAATATATAATATGACAGTTTCATGAAGAAAGTTCAACGTTTAGATGTTTTATATAAAGGTTTAGGGAATGAGGATAGAGGCAGACTGAATAGAATTACAAGCTGTAATATATATAATATTGATACTCCTTTGTTTAGATAATGAGTAAATGCGGCAAATTATCACAAGTGGAGATATGTGGAAGGGGGATTAGAAAGTGAATACTTGAGGCAAGCAGAAATTTCATGAGCAAATACACTGAACACTAATTTCAAAATAAACTGCTGATAACATTAAGTGCAACACATCATGCTATAGCCAAGATCCTCCATTCAATGCATAGGATTATTAATTCAATAATTAACAATTTTTCGGAGGCCCCAATGGGGGGGTCCTATTAATTTCATCAACATTATAATCTATTCATTTATTCTTCCTTGCACTTTCTCCAACTTGTAGCTAGGTATCAGCTATCTCCAATATGCTCCTACAAGGGACATGGGTTGAACTTGGTGGAGAATTTTTTTTCATAGGTCAAGGTCAAATCTAAGTTTTTTAAGTTTCTCAAAGCGTCACATTTCAATATTTTTGCCTGAATTTTTGCATACAGATAAACATATGTATTCTATAAATGTTTAAGTTTCACCAAAAAATTAATGTCACATTTCTTAAATAAATCGGCTCCAAATTCTCAGAAGTTTGAATCTGACCTTATATTTGAGATTTGACCTTTCACTGACCTTTCAATGGTCAAAAGGTTGATTTCCCAAATTGATTATTGGGATTCGTATTTAGTTGATATAGATTACAAATACCAAGGTCTGGACTAATATCATTAAACTAGAAAACCCAGAAACTAGAAATCTGACATTTTAAAAATTTCTTGTAGAGCCCAATAACATTTAGATTAAAATTCCACATTCTAATTGGTTACCAAATAGTGCGAGGAAAGAAACAAATCTAAGCATGTATGTCTTGACTGCCATTCAGACATTATTCAAACTTTGTGTAAAGGTCTGCTTAAGTTCTGATGTACATTGATCATCAGTATGAACAGAAAATGTCAGATCCCTAAACACTTTTATTAGTACGCCTGGCATCCTGTGTCACTTCTACTTTATATTTGTACATTTCTTAATTATATTAACAAAATAAATTGGAATTGAATTAAAATTATATAAAACATAAACAAATCTATCTAGCTGGAGGACTGTAAGTCTTACATTTATACAGAAGAGTGTGGTCATCCTATGTAAGTAGTTGCTGTCTTTAGCCATTGCTAGTACTTTGGGGATGATGGTACTTTGAGCCCACTCAGTGCCAAATTTCTCGACAAGATTCTTCAGGTTCTTTGCGGCAGCCTCACGGATAGCAAACACTGGAAATATAGAACTGGAAAATAGTCACAACTTCTACAACAAAGGGTAACATTTGAAAAACAAACTCCTATAAATTATTTGGCCCTATATACAATACATGACAATGTAAACAAGGCATTAACATGACAAAATGTCACCACCTAGTTGCTCACAATATTATGAGTGCAAACTTAAGTCAGATTTGAATTTCTGAGAACTTGTAAAGTCAAATTTGAACTTCTGAAAAGATGTAGATGATTTTGAAAAAAAAATTGGGTCAATTTGAAGCAAGTTGAAAACAGACCTTTTTGACCTTTTTTGACCTTCAGAAGGTCATTAAAGGTCAAATCTAAAGTCAGATTTGAATTTCTGAGAACATGGAGATGATTTTGAAAAAAAAATTAGTCAATTTGAAGCAAGTTGAAAAAAGACCTTTTTGACCTTTTTTGACCTTGAGAAGGTCATTGAAGGTCAAATGTCAAATCTAAAGTCAAATCTAAAGTCATATTTGAATTTCTGAGAACATGTAGATGATTTTGAAAAAAGATTTAGTCAATTTGAAGCAAGATGAAAAAATACCCTTTTGACCTTTTTTGACATTGAGAAGGTCATTGAAGGTCAAATGTCAAATCTAAAGTCAGATTTGAATTTCTGAGAACATGTAGATGATTTTGAAAAAAAAATTTAGTCAATTTGAAGCAAGTTGAAAAAAGACCTTTTTGACCTTTTTTTACTTTGAGAAGGTCATTGAAGGTCAAATGTCAAATCTTAAGTCAAATCTAAAGTCAGATTTGAATTTCTGAGAACACATAGATGATTTTGAAAATTTTTTTTAGTCAATTTGAAGCAAGTTGAAAACAGACCTTTTTGACCTTTTTTGACCTTGAGAAGGTCACTGAAGGTCAAATGTCAAATCTTAAGTCAGATTTGAATTTCTGAGAACACATAGATGATTTTGAAAAAAAAATTTAGTCAATTTGAAGCAAGTTGAAAACAGACCTTTTTGACCTTTTTTGACCTTGAGAAGGTCATTAAAGGTCAAATCTAAAGTCAGATTTGAACTTCTGAGAACATGTAGATGATATTGAAAAAAAAAATTAGTCAATTTGAAGCAAGTTGAAAAAAGACCTTTTTGACCTTGAGAAGGTCATTGAAGGTCAAATGTCAAATCTAAAGTCATATTTGAATTTCTGAGAACATGTAGATGATTTTGAAAAAAAAATTTAGTCAATTTGAAGCAAGATGAAAAAATACCTTTTTGACCTTTTTTGACATTGAGAAGGTCATTGGAGGTCAAATGTCAAATCTAAAGTCAGATTTGAATTTCTGAGAACATGTAGATGATTTTGAAAAAATTTTTTAGTCAATTTGAAGCAAGTTGAAAAAAGACCTTTTTTGACTTTGAGAAGGTCATTGAAGGTCAAATGTCAAATCTTAAGTCAAATCTAAAGTCAGATTTGAATTTCTGAGAACACGTAATGATTTTGAAAAATTTTTTTTAGTCAATTTGAAGCAAGTTGAAAGCAGACCCTTTTGACCTTTTTTGACCTTGAGAAGGTTATTGAAGGTCAAATGTCAAATCTTAAGTCAAATTTTAAGTCAGATTTGAATTTCTGAGAACACGTAGAGGATTTTGAAAAAAAATTTAGTCAATTTGAAGCAAGTTGAAAACAGACCTTTTTGACCTTTTTTGACCTTGAGAATGTCAAATGTCAAATCTAAAGTCAGATTTGAAGGTCAAATGTCAAATCTAAAGTCAGATTTGAATTTCTGAGAACATGTAGATGATTTTGAAAAAAAATTTAGTCAATGTGAAGCAAGTTGAAAAAAGACCTTTTTGACCTTGAGAAGGTCATTGAAGGTCAAATGTCAAATCTAAAGTCAGATTTGAACTTCTGAGAACATGTAGATGATTTAGAAAAAAATTGAAGTCAGTCTAAACAGTATTTGTTAAGTTATAAGAAGTTGTAAGAAATTGTTACAGACGCCGGACGCCAACCTCCAACCGCCGGACGCCAACCTCCAACCACCAACCGCCGTCGCAAAAAAACAGAGACCATAACAATATGTCACCACTTTTGGTGGTGACATTTGAATTTCTGAGAACATGTAGATGATTTTGAAAAAAAATTTAGTCAATGTGAAGCAAGTTGAAAAAAGACCTTTTTGACCTTGAGAAGGTCATTGAAGGTCAAATGTCAAATCTAGTCAGATTTGAACTTCTGAGAACATGTAGATGATTTAGAAAAAATTGAAGTCCGTCTAAACAGTATTTGTTAAGTTATAGGAAGTTGTAAGAAATTGTTACAGACGCCGGACGCCAACCTCCAACTGCCGGACGCCAACCTCCAACCGCCGTCGCAAAAAAACGGAGACCATAACAATATGTCACCACTTTTGGTGGTGACATAATAAACTAATTAATCATTCCTTGATAAAAATGAAATTTTGTACTTCTCATGAAGTACTCATATAACAACGAAAATCATATTCTAGTCAATAAGCGCTATTAGTGCAAATGAATTAATATTTATCCTAAGTGGGAGTCAGAAAGGAAAGAAGATAATCATCTGATTAACAAAGTCTAAACTTCTGTTTTTGAATAATTGAATTAGCAGAACCTGTCACAGTCAGTTGAGTGCATTAGTCAGAGGGTTCCAATGGTTGGTATATAGAGGAATAACCAGGGAGGTCTCTTTAAAATGAAACCAGATATTGGGAGTGAATCAGATGAAGTAAAAAAAACTTTTTAAAATCATATGATAAATCATGAAAACATCTTGTGATCTTTGGCTGGTATCCAGAGGGATGACCAGGGATGTGTTTATTATAATGAAATCAGATATTGAAAAATCAAATCATAAACTTTTTAAATCATATGCGTCCTATCACAGACACATCTCGTGGTCTTGAATGCTCCATTTATCAATATATTGAGAAGCAGCTTTATTTCTGGCAGTTGCCAATTGAGCTGAAAGTTGAATAACTCATAAAACAAAATAGAAGAGAGATCATAAACATGAATAGTATACACATACTACTGATATTAGCTGGTATGGTGGTTTTGTCCAAGAGCCAGATGACAACATCAACCACAATGGCTCAGTGCATAAAGTACACAACCCCAGATAGCATGAGATCAATCTGCCACAATGGCAATTCTCAGATTCAGGAAAAGATGCAGAGGAAAGATGAAGAAATAGCTGCGTTGAAAGAAGATGCAGCTGCACTGAAGGAAAACATAACTGCACACATAGCTGCATTGAAGGAAAACACAGCTGTATTACATGAAAATGCACAAAAAGAAAAACTTGAAATAGCTGCAATGAAGGAAAATGCACGCGAACAAGCACACAGAATCGTTGAATTAATGGAAAATTCACAAGAAGTTATCGCTTATTTGAGTGCAGAAATCAAGAATCTAACCTCAAACTGCAGCCAAGTAAGCCATTTTTGTAAATTCTTCTCATCAACTTTGTCAAATAAAAATTCTCATCATCAGATAAAGTTCTCCAGATCAACTAGGTCGGCTAAAACAGTGCTTTTGCGATTTTAAGGGAACCATATTGACAGCTATCATACATTTGAAACAGTTGCATTCATTTTGTTTTAATAGGTCAAGAAGGGTGACCCTGGCCCTCCTGGTATCATTGGTATGCCTGGTCAGAAAGGTAACACTGGTATGCCTGGATTAAATGGAACACATGGTGACATTGGCCCTCGGGGTCCGAAAGGTGATACTGGATTGATTGGAATACCTGGCATTAAAGGTGACATTGGCCCTAGGGGTACGAAAGGTGATACTGGAATGACTGGAATACCTGGTGATAAGGGTGACATTGGCCCTGGTGGTCCAAAAGGTAACAATGGCCCTAGTGGTCCAAAAGGTAACATTGGCCCTAGTGGTCCAAAAGGTAACAGTGGCCCAAGTGGTCCAAAAGGTAACATTGGCCCAATTGGATCAAAAGGTGACATTGGCCCTATTGGTCCAAAAGGTAACATTGGCCCTGGTGGTCCAAAAGGTGACATTGGTCCTGGTGGTCCAAAAGGTAACAATGGCCCTAGTGGTCCAAAAGGTAACACTGGCCCAATTGGACCAAAAGGTGATATTGGCCCTAGTGGTCCAAAGGGTAACATTGGACCAATTGGACCAAAAGGTGATAATGGTGTTCCTGGACAAAATGGATTGGATGGTATTCCAGGTACTAAAGGCCAAATGGGTACTGGTAGGGATGGGTTACCTGGTACTAAGGGTGATATAGGCCCTAGAGGTCAGAAAGGTGCTATCGGACCCAGAGGATTGCCAGGATTTGACGGACTACCGGGCATTAATGGGACACCAGGTGCAAAGGGAGACCAGGGTTTAAGGGGAATACAAGGAATCCCTGGTCTCCCAGGTATTAAGGGGGCAACAGGTTTAAGAGGAGCACCTGGTTTGAGAGGAGCCAAAGGTATGAAGGGATTGCCTGGAAGTAGAGGAACTCCTGGGAGGACAGGTTACACTGGACAAAAAGGCCAGAAGGGGGAAAAGGGACAAAGACCATGGGGTTAGGCTAAAAACATATAATGAATCCTTCAATACTATCAGGAATGTTCATTATAACACAAACACATGTTAATGAGAAAAAACAAACTTGTACAGACATTTCAAAAACAGAAAAACTAATTTCAGTGATTAATTAAATGCCTTTCAACTTACCATGATCCACAAGCCATGACATACAGAGAGAGTTGAGCTTCTCATCAAAGAATGCCACCCCTAGTTGGCCAGCTAACAGGGGCATATACTCAATAATAGCTAGTCGCACTCGCCATTTTGAATCTTCAGCTAACTCTATTATAGCAGGCAGTAAACTTTGAGATAATTGGTGTATTCCTATAACCTGCAAATACAATATTTTTGGTATGTGCATTTAAAGCATGAAAAGCAATCTATAGCAGTATTAACAGAAAAGGAGAAATATCACTCATACATGATAATAAACAGTGTACAATATAAATCCCAATATAGCTTTAAAAGTATTTTTGTTCTATACAATCGCATTATTGTTGTATCTATGAATAGAATCGCTGTATCTATGAATAGAATGAGGTTTGTATCCAAAATCCATTGATAACAATTTAAGAGTGAGTTGTTTGATGTTGCATGGAGATGTTGCATGAACTTCCAGTAAGAATACATTTCATCCTTACAATTATAAATTTCTCTAGATAGTTCCGTCTTTAATTGAAAAGACTATCAATATCAAGTGTTGTATTATAAAAATCCATTTATATACTACCCATAATTAGCAAAATGGGAAAATTTTCAATTCATATATTTTCATTGGTGCCATTGACTTACCATGGAGATATCATCACCCTTGCTGAAATCCTCATTATATCAGAACATTGGCATGGGTCTTACCCAGTAAAATTATGTTAAGGGTATATGTTTTATCAATTCTAATTTACTAGAATAGGGGTTTTTAAATAGGAGACTTCACTTGGTTACCTCCATTTTCAGTGGAATTAAATCATAGGCTTATTTGTTAAAGACCATCCTCCTAAGCAGGTGTTAAGAATCCATACCTCCTTCTTTCCCCCTGCTATAACCAAATTAGAAGCGCCCGATAAAACTGAATCACGTGATATAATTATGCGTCGATGACGTATACATGATTGCTGTTGCAATGTTGCGACAGCGAATCAAATTGCGAGTTCTTAATCGGGAAAATGCTAACTGCTTATCGCAGGGGGTAAAAAGAAAGAAGTATTCTGGATTTTGAAGCCCTGTGATTGGAGGATGGAAAAAGACCATTGGGTGGTTTAGTGCTTCTTGCATACCTTCTTACCTTATGCCATTTGCAAACTTTGTGTGAAATATTAAAAGATGGCAGCCAACTTAAAATGAGCACTGCATTTTTAAATGACAAATTTTGAATATAAAATGTCTTGCTAAATGTGGATAGTTTGAAAAAAGTTAGAACTACAATATCAAGAGAGAAATGGGGTCGCATGGAACATTCCTTATAATTTTATTACACAATACATTATACAACCCACTGAATATCATGCCATCTATTGATGTTTCATTTGAATTTGTGACAACAGGCAAAACTATTACAAACACCTAGAGCAAAATTATTAGAAATTATAAATTTTGACACAGAAATGGGCAAATGCTAAAAACAAGAGAAAACGTGTTGCTGAGCGCCAAAATTATTACTATTAATCTTAACTTACTTGATTTACACAGTCTAAGTTGGATATAATATTCAGCCTAACATCTGGAAATTCGTCTTTCAGTTGTGTTAAAAATAAAGGTAGTAAGTGTTCAATAGTGCTGAAAATAAAATATTCAAAAACTAAATAACAACATTTCTACAAATACCTCATCATTTTGGATGATAGAAATAACCAGGAAATAATAGAGAAATTTTGGCTCCTTTTGACAAAAATACACCCATTTGCGTGAGTTGGCAATACTTGAAAGGATGAGTCATGTCTGAAAAACCAACTCAATCACACATTGGATTGGATGGAGGGGGGGCATAACGTGTATACAAGACATGATAAGACATGCAACTTGAATTTATTTATGACTCCAAATTTTCCCATTTTTCATTCTCCAGAGATATAATATCCAGTTTCTTACTTGGGTACTGAGTTTAGTTTTTCCAAAAACAGGAGTTCTTGTGAATTTGTTCCATCTAAAGACATATAAATCCCCCCTCCATCCATTATTATTTATTTCGATTATTTTTTATATAACGCATGGAAACTAACTTTAAAAGTGAGCAATGTCATTAGTATTGTGATAATAACGTCCCTTGTACCTATCTATTACAGGTCGTGTAGACCATTGTTGCCTGATTTATAGCAAAAACATTGACTTTTGCACGTTGGTGATGATGCACCTTTTTTAATAGATCTCATATCTTAGAAGGGTATCGGTTCAAAAAAAATACTAGATGACCTAACATATTTTGCCATGCACTGCGCCTATTCATTTGGCAATTCAGTTGTAAATTTTCTCTTGAAAAAATAAATCTTCCAAATTTGTAATGTTGAGTTTTCTTGCAGAAATTGCCTAATCCCCCCCCCTCCATCAATTTTGTATGATCACTGGGCTTGATAACGACTATTTGTATTTTGTTGTGATAATTATTTCAACTCTCAGCAGGGTGTTGATTAAGCATCAAAACTCAGGAAAAAGTGCATTTACTCACCAAATATAACTAGGACAGTAATAAAAAGCATATTTCACGAATATTTTAGTGAGGGACAAGAAAGGGGCAAATATCCTGACTCATCCTTTCAACAAAATGTCACTACATTTTACTTCTAGATGGTGACATTTGATAAGGAAGGATTGGGTCTGTGAGCCTCTCAGTGTGATTTGAATTAAAAGAATGAAATTAAATAATTAGAAGCTCCCTTAACTTTCACTATAACAGAAAAGAACAATTTTCAACTTACTTATCTTTTCCTAACATTGGGGATATTCCCATTATGACTGATGCAAGTGCAGATTTAACATGTTGATTAGGGTCAACTACTAGATCCTTTACACAAGGTAGCACATTTGTCATGATAGCTTGTTCCCTTACATCAGGTGATAACTTTTCACAAAATTCTGAAACAAAATATCTTGGTTATTAATTCTATGTGACATACTTTTATAGAAAAAAGGGTATACATTTACTCTTTACACCTTAAGTATTTTTAAAATTCAACAAGGAACATGACATAAATGAAATCATATCATATTATATAAAGTAGACACCCAAAACTTAATAATGAACTGTATTAATTGGTAACAGGTCAACTGGTACCCAAGACAAGTCGTACCCAAGACAACTGGTACCCAAGACAACTCGTACCCAAGTATATATTTTGTTTTAAATCAAACGTTGGACTGGGAATGTAAATAGATATACATATTATAATTGTTACATACTGTACAGAATAGTTTAAAGTTTGAAGAAGCATTTTCGGAAGAAATTGATTTAATTTTGTGACATTTTGAGCTTTGAGTGTCAATTTATTTGGACTATTATTTTATATTGGTCAAAGATTCAGGATGTTTGAGTGAAGAGACCTATGTTTATTCCACATATTTATAATCATTTTTCAAAATGTTTATGAGTGTTTAGAACAAGTGTCAGATCTAATTCATGTTGAAAGGTGGTATTATTATAAATGTATAGATTTATCAAATCTTGGGCCTTATTTCTTATTTAACAGATAATCTATTTGTCTAGGATTTCATATCATCAGAAGTCACATTCATGATATTTAGCAATAAAATATTTTGAATAATATAATATATATATAATAATATATAATATCAATATCAAATATTATTTTGGTACTTATTCATACATGATACAATACATTTTGTACACATGTGCTCAAACATAATCCAATTTAGTTCCAAGTAGAACAAGGCACAGGACGTGAACGAGATCACACCATCAAATAGGCAGACACTATGAACCAGGAAAACTGTTCTCCTATTACGTTTACAAATTTCAAGAACAAGAAAACAAGATGGCCGCCCAAAAGTTGACAAGATGACAAGATTTTTCGAAAAACCTTCAAAGTGGCCACTAGAAAACAAGATGGCCGCCCAAAAGTGAATCAGCTCTAGTACTTGATATCCTCTATCATGTGTGTAAATTTGAAGGAAATCCGATGAGCGGATTTTCTGAAATGGGGATGACAAGATTTTTCGAAAAATCTTCAAAATGGCTGCCAGAAAACAAGATGGCCGCCCAAAAGTTAATCAGCTCTAGTACTTGATATCCTCTATCATTTGTGTAAAGGATGAGTCTGGGAATGAGTCTGGGTATCGACTTAGAAAATATTAAAAATTGTAATGTCTGAAAAACCAACTCAATCACACATATTATTAAACTTCAATATCTTATCCTTCTTCTGAGATTACTAAAATATCAATTTGTATCACAATTGATGAAGAATATTGGCATCAAAGACAGTGCATATCACTTTATCAGAATTGAAAAAAAATCAATGGCAAATATTAAATGAATTATTTATACAAAAAGTTTGAAACATATCCTCCAAAACATTGCTTATTTTCTTTGTATAGACATTGAATGGTATTTCTGGATAAGTGAATTTGTGTTTATCTGGGTAATCAAGGGATTATAGTCACTCAAAGTTACTGAGCATCCAGTTTTGAGACTTCAATTGTGTTGGTGAAGTTACACATATTTCAGTCAAATTCATGCTGAGCACAGCATTTTGGTTTCAATTTTATAATCCCTATACATGACCCTGGTGATGAAGAGTCAGATTCAGTCAAAAAACCCAAACCGGAAAACTGTGCTCATTGTGAAAACTAAAAGTGAAGCAACTTTTTTTCTGATATTTCTTACATCAAATGGCAGCCATCTTGTTTTTCCCCCTTCAAATTAAACTGGCGGGAAATTCAAAAATTTGAAAAAAAATGTAATCCTTAAATATATTTCAAAAATATGATTTTCTTTATAATTCTTCATGGGTCTTAAGTTATTTCTTTTTTGTATGTCATACATGTTGCCATTGGTGGTTTTTTTCTATGATATTGACTATTTTTTGTTTGTTAGGCTACATATTCTGACTCTCAGCAGGGGGCTAATTATGCATCAAAACGCGTGAAAAAGTAAATATACTTATCAAATATAACTAGGACAGTAATAAAAACCATATTTCACATACATTTGACTGAGGGACCAAAAGGGCATATACCCAGACACATCCTTTGAACGAAATCCAATGAGCGGTTTTCCTGAAATGGCGATGACAAGGTTTTTCGAAAAACCTTCAAAATGGCCACCAGAAAACAAGATGGCCACCCAAAAGGTAATCAGCTCTAGTACTTCATATGCTCTATCATCTCTGCGAATTTGGAGAAAATCTGATGAGCAGTTTTCCTTAAACGGCGATGACAAAAAGCGGGACGATCACGACCACGATCAGTATGACGACTATATCCCACCGATGGTGTGATAAAAAAATTAACAGATTAAACTTCCTTTAAACTTTCTCTAAATGCACAAAATTAATTGTTTGATTCATTTGTAGAAAAGTTACAATTGTAATTATATTTATTTACAAAAAAATGTTGAGAGAGCTCTTCAAGTACTTCTTTTATTTTATATAAAAAAGGTGATTCAAGTTAAATCAAAATGCTTTACTCAATCCATTGAGAAAAAAAAATGTCTTCTAAATTCAAAACTAGACAGCAGCAACGCCAAAGCGTAGCAAATCCCATCGAACAGCCATAGCTGGCATTTTTACAAAAAACAAAGTATATACCAAAAATGGCAGCCATTTTTCAAAATGGCCGCCTTCTACCAAAAGTGTCATTAGACAGTGTGCCATGCTTATAGTATTCACATACCAAATATGAACAAAATCACTCCAATACTTTTTGAGTTGCAGCAAAAATCGTAAAATAACGAGTAAAGGCCGCCATTTTTCAAGATGGCTGCCATGTGCTTCTTTAATCATAAATGGATACATTTCTAGCTTTATCAATGTCCTACATAATTTTTCTACATTTAAAACATATTGCTATTTTTAACATGAAAACATGATGATACAAACTCAATTTGTTTTCCTAATATGCACCCATAATACTGAAAATAAACTTTTTTTTTTTTTTTTTATAATTTTTTTATTTCAAAGAATAAGCATGTTAAAGCAATTGCAAAAAACAATTACAGTACAGTTACATGGTAAACCTACATTTAACAATTTTACAATACAGTACAGTGGTTAAATATTTCGTCTTAAGAGATGGGTACAAGTTGTGTTGGGTACCAGTTGTCTTGGGTACGACTTGTCTTGGGTACGAGTTGACTAGGAAGCGTAACTAATTGGTATAGCTTCTTTGTGCACAAATTTTAAGAAAATTCAACAAGTGCTTTTCCTGAACATGCGAAGACAAGATTATTTGAAAAACTTCTAAAATAGCTGAAAGAAAGTAAGATTTTCCTTAGATTACTTAAGATGGTTAGAAATATTTGAAGTTCTCTGTATTTTTTCAATCCAATGAGAGCCTATTATACCTTTAACTTTATGTGCGGATGCAGCCCTCACTTCAGCTTCACAATCTTTGAGAAGACTTTCGAAAGCAGGGACAAGATCGTTTTTAGTTATTTCAGGACCAACTGCATTTTGTAACTAAAATCAAACAAATAAATTAGAGCTCTGGAGGAAACAATTGGAATCTGACATAAACAAAATGAAATGGAACAAAATTTCGTTGATATAAGTGTTTTATTCAGTTTGTTTAATAAATTGTTTCTAGTTTCATCATGGTTACTTCTTTTTCATCGAGTGAAGTGTGAAAAACATTTTGACCAGTTTAATTATCAGAATAAGAGAAATATGAATTCATAACACAGAAAAACAATATCACTTCTTGTGTGTATATTGCATGAATCTTACCTCTGTGAATTTATCTGCAACCATGTATCTTACTCTCCATGACTTGTCTGCAACAGCATTTCTTAAAGCGGGCATAATTAGGGTTTCTGTGTCTTCTGAAGGGAGTAGAGATGCAATACTGACACATGCCTCGACTGCTAGCAATCTAACAGAGTCCTACAAAGATATTAAGATATTTTCTTTGATTAAAACAGTATTAACTTGAAAACATTAAGTTCAAAGAATAGCAAATCTCGCAGAACAAAACAATGTTACATGTTTTGATAAATAGTGGCAATCTTGAAAATTTCTTCTTGAACAGACCTTTTTTGGCCCTAGATATCACCATATAAAATTTGAACCAAATCTGTCTAATGGTATTTGAGTTAAAAAAGATGTTATTTTAGGAAAAATGGTGGCCATTTTGGATTCAGCTGTCATCTCAAAGATTTTTCTCAAGCAGGGCTTCCCTGTGTCCTTAAGCATCTTCATATAAAATTAAAACTAAATCCGTCCACTGGTATTTGAGTTATCAAAGATTGTGTTTGTAAGATGTTACGTTTTTTTATGAAAATTGGTGGCTATTTTGAATTGACCTGCCATATTGAAAGTTCCTTTTCAAGCAGAGGTCCAACACCAAGAAGGCATAAGCCTATAAAATTGGAATCAAATCCGTCAAATAATATTTACTTCATTAATTTTAAATTTCAATATCAAATGTACAGAAATAATCTATTAATCTTTCAAATATAGGGTAAGAGCCATTAAGAAAGTTGTTAAGTTATAGACTGACTCACCTGTTCATCTTGTGAAAGGGTTTTAAAGAGAGGTATGATATCAGACTTTAACTGTTCCATCTCAGCTACTTTTGCAAACTCTCCCAGCTTTCCTGCTGCAGCTCTTCGCACCATTGGAGTATCATCTCCACAGAGTGTACGGAATTGCCTGCAATATGCAGTTTTCAAGTTGTTCATTTAATATATTGTCAACAAGGGTATTTTAATTTTTATTTATAAAAAGACAATTTATTTCATCATAAAAAATATATCATACACAATGGCTTGCCAATCACCTCTATGGCACTACAGGCCAAGCTGAACTACTGTAGATTGGGTTAATTTGGCACCCGCTTTAATTTGGCAAATTTGGCGAAATTGAAAAATTGGCCAATATAAATCTTCGCCAAAATTTAGAATGAATCCCTGGGAATTATCTATGGTATTTCGTCCAGTGTATTCAGGTCACTTCCGGTTTAGTTTTTTCCAAAAATATGAAAAAATGTCTCTCATAAATTGGCTCAGAACTGGTCAGTCACTCATTAATACTCAGGGAAAAACTAGAAAGGAAAAGCACGGTAAAGTAGAAGCATCGATCGAGGTGCAAAATGTAAAGGACGATCTCACAAAAATGTACAAACGTGGTGAATATCGCCAGTGGTCCTCAAGAGAAAAAACTCCTACCTTCAACTGATGAAACATCGTGAGGATGATGAAATATCTGAGGACAGTTTGACAAAAAAAACAAAGCGGTCAGATTTTCGCCAAATTAAATAGCCGCCAATATGCCAAAAATGGCAAAATCGCCAAATTAAGTAGCGCCAAATTAACCCAATCTACAGTATTTTTAAATCAAACAACTGATAATTTTGTCTGCCTGGGTATGGGGGAAAATAATGCACACAAAGCATGTACAATTATTTTCACTTACTGCCTCAATTCAGCTTGTACAGAGGGTGACACTCTAGCGTAGCACACAGAGAACAAGCCACATGCTGATGTCCTAGACGTAAACCAATCCCCCTGGGCAAGTTTTTTCACTATTCCTACGAGATGCTGTTCAAGATCTTGTTTTGAGTGTAGATCAGCAATCTTACGTAGAGACTCTACTGCTTTGTCACGTACAACTGTCTCCTCTACGGTGGCTAAGCTTTCCAATGGTGGCTAAAAATTCATTGGTTTCATATAAAGGAAAGTGCACAATTAAAAGTACTCTACTCTGTAATAAAAATTAAGCTTTCTCCAACTGGAAAACTGAAGTGGTATATGATTTTTAATCATGATCTTAATTCTTTACAGTCAGTTAAATTATTATTAACATTAAAATATCTCACCAGAAGACAGTGTACAAACTCAGGTCCTCCCACTAAGGGTGTGAATGTGCCCAATTGCTCAGCAAGGGCCAAAAGAACCTCATCCTCATCATATATAGCATCTGAAATCAAACAAATAACACTTATTATACCCTGTTGCAAACCTTTTACACCCAGCCAAAATGGTAAAATATTTAGTTAGTTTGCCCAGAACAGGTAAATTAGGATTTAGAACCATGTTGTTTACACTTTTCCAAAATGGTGAAATACCTCAAGATAGTTAGCCTAGAACAGGTTAATTGGATTTAAGAACCACTTTAACAAAAATTCTAGAGAGAACACTGTGCAGATTTACATTCTGCTTTACTCGCCTGTGAGAAATGGTATAAGTTCATTTCTAGTCCTTTCCACACCAAGTGCCAGTGCTATTGTTGACAATTTTTTGACACTGTTCAAACGTAGCTGAAAATAAAAATGACAAATTATATCTCTTATACATTTTGATCTAAATTCAGCTATTAAATAGTAGAGGGAATCAGATCTAGTTTCAATTTTAGAATATTTCTGGCTCATGTCATTCCTTGTCATGTCTATTTTCTAAAAATCCCCAAAATGCACACTTTATCTCAGGAAAACTAAGGATTTTTACAACAATGTATAATTTTTATTTTATTTGGAAGAATTTAAACTTTTTCACCCATTTTTGCACTTTGAATCCGTAATAACTTCATCAATTTATAATGTTTCGTGAATCTTTTTAGAGATATTGTATTTGACATTGTAAGGGATAGATTAGTAGTGGTAGGTCAACTGTACATGTTGCTTGTAATTTTGTCACCCCTAAATATCTGATTCTGCCTTTAATAACAATTCAATCGATTTAATAACAATTCAATTTCAAATTTCTATCTTTTTAATAAAATAAAATTTTGACTTGTCAGCTTATGTATTAGTCTATATGAGTCGCTTTCAAATTCAAAATTAGTTTCTCAGTTTTCTGCAAATTCCTTTTGCACCTCTTGGCTCTGGTATAATTTTAAACTAATGGTTTAACTCATTGGAGTTGGGGCAGACAATAACCAAACCAGTGTGTCCAAGTTCTCTACTCCCTGAATCTGAAATGTTGTAGATCTGGGCCAAACAATGTCCAATAGAAAAACAGGTGTATTTACTTCAGAAGAAACATGTCACTAGTGCTGCAAGCACCATAGGTGCGGTGAGATAAACTGCATGGTCCAGGGACCAGGTTATGCACGTTAATCTAATTCTGAGATGTAATGATTGGCCGATCAGCTTGTATTCATGTGCCAGCAACTTGTGTCAGTATGTGATTAATCTACTCATTGTTTTATTATGGCAGCTACATTCGTGATTGCTGATTGGTCTGACATCTTGAAAAGGTCCCTCCACTTTGCTGTCATTAATCTTGATCTAAAAATCTTGATTGAAATTGCTTCGACATTATACTTATAGAGCGAAGGATTTACGATAATTAAGAACTCAAGAATTACAATTTCAACTGTATAAATGAAACAGGAAAGAAGTGGGCTGGTCAAATAAAGGGTAGGTCTCCAACTAACATCATAATTTTAACATTCATGAGGACAGAATTCCGCGACAATCTATTCAATGGTATGCGAGATGTCCCTAGTAGGACTAGGGACATCTTGAAGTCTAGTTTTGGATGATATGGATTATGTGTTATTTTATACTTCTTGCACACTGAGATGAAATGATTACTATAGAATTTATTGCGGGAAATGCAAGTCATCTAACATAGAGTCCATTTTACTGCTTCATTTCGTCAGTAGAACGGCAAAAATAAGAAATTGGGAGACCATTGTGCAATAATATATGGAAAAGTATATTCATAATGTACATGAATGACATTTGTATATTTCAGATTTTTTAGTTTTTTGTGCAATAAGCCTGTGCCGTCTTGTAATTTGAAGAATTTCAGCCATGTTAATCTTATTGAAAATAACATGGCAGAGAAACATCCAAATATAAGAGGCCACACACTTTATAAGCCAAACTAGAAGCAATCTAAGATATACAAATGTCATTCATGTACATTATGAATATACTTTTCCATATATTATTGCACAATGGTCTCCCAATTTCTTATTTTTGCCGTTCTACTGACGAAATGAAGCAGTGAAATGGACTTTAAACGAGAAATAACAACACTGAGACAAATTTATGTCGAAGCCCGGTTTGGACCTCTAAAAAAAATAAGATCTAAAATCTGAATGATGAGTCAGTTCTGAAGAGTGATTAAGGTTTGCCGCATGTGATTTTTGCCATAAACCACAACATATTAAATATCTGAAATACGAAATTAATAAGGAAATAATTTACCATTTTCTGAAAAAAATTCCCAATGATTTTTTTCGTTGCTCGGGAATTTTTTTCAAAATATTCCAAAGAAAATCAAAATATCTAATGTTAATAGTCTTTTTGAGCCTTCAAATTGGCACATTAGATAGAATATATATGGTCCTTAATGCTTACTTGAACATCTTCGTTTCTAAGCTCATCAATAAGCACTGCAATGGGATAAAGTGAGTCGTCGGAACTGTCAGTATTAGCCGCCATCTTTATTTTTCAGAAATAATTGGGGTTTCCAATTTAAAATCAGGGGATATAGCCTCAAAGCAAACAGTTCGAAAAACGTCAACAAAGTTTTGTCTCTGAGACTGTAAACGTGAACATAAAAGTAAGAAATGATCTCTCTCATCACATTTTACTAAATATTGGCGTAATAATCTTTTAATAAGTAATCTTACTTAGTGGATGTACTTCATACAGTATACATGCTCTGTTTGAAGTGATAGGAAGAATAAATTTCTGTTCATCTGAAAGAAAATGATCATTTTTGTGTGGGCCCCGGTGGTTTTTTATTTTTTATCTTACCTTAGAGTCTATTTCACTGGTTAATTGCACGGACCTCTGCCAGATTACCTCTTCTTCAGTGGTGTCTAGGCTCAATATATGAACTCAAGGGCAAGACAGAAGATCTTCGGAAAATTTATTTTCCTTGATTTTGGAGTCAGTTTATCAATAAATATCACATGTCATACCTCAAACGATGCATACTGTTACCTTCAACTCCAATCACTAAAGCCACACATCCAAAAAAAGCGTCTGTTGATAAAAGCGCTAAAAGCGAGCGTATATTTAATGGAGTGCTCCGGCTATTTCCGTTGTTCAAATGTTTATTCCCAAAGTCAATTGCCTTTTCTGAGAATGTGATGCTACTCCGGATGACGTCACATCAGAGATTACCAAGAAGTCCCATGATGTTTCTTTAAACTCCTGTAGAAACAATAACAACGGTTTGTTAGGCTACGCGATTATTTACTTTCATTGGCTTTCATACAGTGGTGAACAAATGGGGCAAATCTTATATATAAATACTCACGATAAATGTGTCATTATGAGGATTGTTCTTTAAATCGCTTCGATTGTCGCCGACAATATTATTTTCGGAAGGTTTCTACATTTAGAACGTGACGTCACTATTGAATTAGAACGTTCAATATTAGTAGCGTAAATACTCCAATACCCGATAACGTTTAGTTTAGTTCAGTTTAGTTACCTCCCGTTCGAAGAGCTCTCATGTATGGTACAACTTCGTCTACATCCGGGTTCTTTCCCATTGGATTACACAGGGGTGCAATTTTCAATGCCACACTGCGACTCTATTAAACATTTATGTAGAGTTGCATTTGCACAAATGATAGGTATGTATGTAATTAAGATATATAACAAGGCTTTTTGAACTGTAATCCCCAAATCCTAAGGCATCTGTAGTTGAAAATGCCGTCCAATTCCAGTAACATCACTGATTTCCCAGAAATTGCTCAGACGCCATCGAAGATCGAAAAAATATAAATAATGTTACTTTGAATCTCCAATTATCTTTCTGATTATTGAATAAAATGGATCATATAACTATGCTTGAGAGCTGATGGAAGATCAGAAGCTGGAAACGTTCAGAGTAATCAGCTCGTTCGATGGGCCAATTGAAATTTGTCCTTTCCAACATGTCCAAAGCGATGCATCATGGGAGATATTTATGTAAATTACCACCTGAACTCCTATCATGAATAGGACTTTTACTCCCTAGGTTTCATACATTGGTGTAATGCTCACCGGGGCGCAGACGGCAGTAGTTCGAATCCTACTTGGGAATTTTATTTTTGTTTTTTAAAGCTGCCTTTTTTGAAAAAATGCAATCTTGGATTGTTTTGGGGTCCAGAGTGATATTTTGAGCTATAATGAGAGAATATATAATAATAAACAATTGGGGGAAATGCTGTAGAAAAAAACTCATGATAAAGGTGTTATTATGGTGATTGGTCCTTCTATTGCTCAGATGATCGGCAGGCCATTTGATTTTTCGAAGATTTCTAAATTTAGAATGTCACTTTACTAGCTAATTAGAAGTTTAGATAAGATCCATTAAATTACCCCCGCTTATAAGTGATGTCGGGGTAGTACACTGGTAGAACGCTCACCTAGAACGCAGACGCCCCTGGTTCGAATCCCTGCTTGATTTTTTTTTCTAATTATATAATTGGCTTTGATTTTACGCTTAAAAACATTTATAAATATGTCAACTTTATATTAAAACATTTATTATCTTTTTAGTTGTATTAAAATGTAAAAATAATATATGTCAGCTTATTGCCTTTTCGAGAACAGTCAAGGTTTAAAGAAATGGTGAATGCTTTGCAACATTAACCAATGTTGACAATTTAGACAAAGTCAAGGCTTACTAATACCAGGTCTGGTTTTGACAAAATAAGTTTATAGACATATTCTTGACTTAAGATAAGGATAGGTGTGTTCTGTTTGAAAAATGAGAGTTAAACATGCTGACTAGTAACTATAGTTAGCCAGAAAATCATGTGTAAATCATAGATCTATTAGACTATATAAAATTATTGAAAATACTGTAACTGAAATATAATTTACAGTTTAGCCTTTATGGAAACTTTGAAATCAAGTTAAAAGTATGTCTATCAAATTCAACATTTTTACCCCTTATCCTTGTCATTGAGAGTTGAATGGTTAAAATGATGATTTTTCCATGAATTTGAAAGCATAATTATTTAATGGTCATATTATAAACTGGATTAAAGGATTCATATAGGCTAGTTCTGATCAAGATAAAATCTGTATAGTTTCATTGTAAAAGTTATATTCGGAACTATATTGCTATAGTTTAATCAGTTGTTATCTTGAAATATGTATGAGCCTACTTCACTAAATCAGTTGAGATGTGTAAAGATAAGACAATGTGACCCTTAATGATACTATATTTGATAAATGGTTAATCAATGCTGTCATAATTTACTACACGTCCTGTCAATCAAGTGCAAAGTATGAGGCCACTCAGGTTAATGGTAGAGCACAAATTGACAAAAAAAGATAATAAACTAAAAAATGCCATGGCGGTTTTGGGATTAACCAGTTGGCATTGATTTTATAAACAGACGATAATGAGCCTATGTATGTTTAAAAATAAACAAGCAAATATCAACTTTTATAAAAGGCTCCAAGAGAATCAAGGCCATGAAATATGAAGTCCCTTTCAAAATAATCCTTTCCTAGCAAAAATTTAACTTAAAATTTTATTATGCTTTTTTAATGATAAATTTTTCCAGATATTTATAATTCCTGAATTTGAATTGTAAGTACATGAAGTAGTCATTAGGCTACTCATATCATATATGTGAGAAAATGCACATGAGTGTATACATGTACAAAATATGTAGACAGTCAAGGTTATATTTTTACCTCATAAAAAGTAGACATATCAAACTGTTTTTTTATATTTATAGTCCAGCTTCTTGGTGTGTAGTTATTAAGCAGTAGCAGTAAGAACTTCTGAAAACTAAAAGTCAAGAAATGTCGGAAAAACAACGCCAACCTAGTGGAGACAGGAAGTGGGTGCGGCCAGACCTTCCCAGTAAATGCACGTATAAAGTTGGCATGTGCCCTGAGGATTCCCCACATACACGACGAGAGAGGTAAATATATGGTTTTTGTAATTTCCCCCAAATATATTTTCGGGTAAAGAATATTGTTAATTGTAAAATGCTTATTTAGAGGATCAATTTTGTTTTTTTTAAATTAACAGAAGGACCTAATTTTTTTTTTTTTTATCTTTAACACTGAACAGAGATACATATTTATCCATTAAGTAAATAGATACGATGTAGACTTTATCAATAATCTGGAAAATATTAATCCTGAAGTTCTAGTTCTATGTGTACATAACTATTACTTTCTTTCAGGAAACCTAAGCCAGCAATTATGCCAAATATTCTATCTAATATTGGAAATACACCTCTAGTCAGACTCAGCAACTTATCAAAAAGTTATGGAATTAAATGTGAATTATGTAAGTACAAATACGGTATATTGTTCATTATGTCTCTATTCCAACTGGTGACATATTGTTATAGTCTCCAACCTTTTTGTGACGGTGATTGGTGTTGGGAATTCCACGTTTAGCATCAGTTACAAATGGCAGGTGGTGAAATTTGGTAGTTAATGGCTTGTTCATGTACTTGTTATGTACATTCATGTTTACTAATGAATTATGTTTGTATGATCATGTTCACTTTTGCGATTGTGTATGTAAAATCATGTTCACTATGCATGTACATGTATGACTGTATGATCATTAAGGAATAAATAATGATAGGCCATTCAATATGGTGAAATTCAGCATGAGTTGAACAGAATGTGGCACAAAGCATAAACCGAAGATGAGTGCATTTGGACGACATTCTGTTCAAAGAGTGTGGAATTTCACCATATTGAATGGCCTATCATTATTCATTCCAATTCTAACATTAAAATTGAAGTTTAACTTGTGATTCTCTCGTCAAAATGTGTCCGTGGCAATCTCCAGGCAGAGACCTAAATGTAACGTCAAATTCAATACAGATTCCCAGATGTGCATAATGCAAGGTTTTGCATGTATGGAGAATTAGAGAATGGTTTTGCTGCATTCTGATTGATTGAGAAATTCAATTAAAGCATATAGTTATGTTTGAATGTGCAATAATGAATTATGTGTGTATATTTGTGCAATCACATTTACTAATGTATTGTATTTGTACTATTACGTTCAGTGACATCCTTGTATATGTATGTGTATGTACTCATGTCTTTCTATTTGCTCAACCATGTTCAGTTATATATTCTTTGATATGATGATGTTCAAGTGGCAAAATGCCTGTTCAGTTATATATTCTTTTATGTGATGATGTTCCAGTGGCAAATTGCCTGTTCAGTTATATATTCTTTGATGTGATGATGTTCTAGTGGCAAAATGCCTGTTCAGTTATATATTCTTTGATGTGATGATGTTCCAGTGGCAAATTGCCTGTTCAGTTATATATTCTTTGATGTGATGATGTTCCAGTGGCAAAATGCCTGTTCAGTTATATATTCTTTGATGTGATGATGTTCCAGTGGCAAAATGCCTGTTCAGTTATATATTCTTTGATGTGATGATGTTCCAGTGGCAAATTGCCTGTTCAGTTATATATTCTTTGATGTGATGATGTTCCAGTGGCAAAATGCCTGTTCAGTTATATATTCTTTTATGTGATGATGTTCCAGTGGCAAAATGCCTGTTCAGTTATATATTCTTTGATGTGATGATGTTCCAGTGGCAAAATGCCTGTTCAGTTATATATTCTTTGATGTGATGATGTTCCAGTGGCAAAATGCCTGTTCAGTTATATATTCTTTGATGTGATGATGTTCAAGTGGCAAAATGCATGTTCAGTTATATATTCTTTGATGTGATGATGTTCCAGTGGCAAAATGCATGTTCAGTTATATATTCTTTGATGTGATGATGTTCCAGTGGCAAAATGCCTGTTCAGTTATATATTCTTTGATGTGATGATGTTCCAGTGGCAAAATGCCTGTTCAGTTATATATTCTTTGATGTGATGATGTTCAAGTGGCAAAATGCATGTTCAGTTATATATTCTTTGATGTGATGATGTTCCAGTGGCAAAATGCCTGTTCAGTTATATATTCTTTGATGTGATGATGTTCCAGTGGCAAAATGCCTGTTCAATTATATATTCTTTGATGTGATGATGTTCAAGTGGCAAAATGCATGTTCAGTTATATATTCTTTGATGTGATGATGTTCCAGTGGCAAAATGCCTGTTCAGTTATATATTCTTTGATGTGATGATGTTCAAGTGGCAAAATGCATGTTCAGTTATATATTCTTTGATGTGATGATGTCCCAGTGGCAAAATACCTGTTCAGTTATATATTCTTTGATGTGATGATGTTCCAGTGGCAAAATGCCTGTTCAGTTATATATTCTTTGATGTGATGATGTTCAAGTGGCAAAATGCATGTTCAGTTATATATTCTTTGATGTGATGATGTTCCAGTGGCAAAATGCCTGTTCAGTTATATATTCTTTGATGTGATGATGTTCCAGTGGCAAAATGCCTGTTCAGTTATATATTCTTTGATGTGATGATGTTCCAGTGGCAAAATGCGAGTTCTTCAATGCTGGAGGGAGTGTGAAGGATCGTATAGGACTGCGTATGATAGAAGATGCTGAGGAGTCAGGAACACTCAAGAAAGGAGATGTTTTAATTGAACCTACATCAGGAAACACAGGTAGATTTTTGTTTAGCTTTAGGCGTGCTTGTGGTCTTGCGGTCAGAATCGCGAAAAAAGCATGAATGTCACTTTTCTAGTGTTCACTGTTGTGATAAGGCAATACATATTTAAGGCTCTCAAGCTGTTTGTATGAGGGAATCTATAAGTATCACTATGTGTATTGACTGATATAGAGATATAGGTACTCATCCTTTAAAATCACTAGTTTCTAGCCAATTCTTGAATTGACGATCTTGCACATGTACTCATACAAGAACCTCTATTTCTTTTTCTATTTGAAAAAAGTTTAGGACATCAAATTATCCAACTTTAACTTGTATTATCTTGAGAATTCCAAGGGTGTCTTTAACACAAGTATTCTCCATATTTATTAGGAATTGGTCTGGCATTGGCAGCAGCTGTAAAAGGATACCGCTGTATAATTGTTATGCCTGAGAAAATGAGCATGGAAAAGGTATGTATTATGTAAATGAGAAAATGCTTTAGAAGTAATGTAAAATGCCCATACAGTATTTTCATCTTAAATGTAGTAGAAATGATAGTGACGAGTTTAGAGAAATTTGTTAATTCATGAGAAAATAAACAGGAACTTGAGTGAATATATGTAGCACATTTATATCCATCAGTAGACTGAATATGGCCCTTAGGTAAGATATGCTTATTTTCTCCAGGATACACCCCATATCCAAAACCTCCAATAACACAATCTTTGTAGATTTCATGACTGATTTATATATAGTACATGTACTATCAAAACATATGATACTTGTGAATTTTACAAGTACTGAAAGTTAATTATTGTTTTTAAGTTTTGGAGGTGTGTGTTGTTGTTCAAGGACACATTATCAGCTGTGTTTAACAAGCAATTAGATCTCATACATGTTCTAGTGTTGATTTTGATAAGAAACAACTTCCCCTTGGGTGTGTTATTGTGCAATAGTGCAATAATTCCAGGGATCATTTCAAGATTAACAATGCTGCTCAACCAATGGAGTTACAGAGCATTAAACGGGAGCATTTCAAAATTCAGTTGAATGATAAATAAAGCTTTATAAACAGTATTCATATGGAGTTAAATGACAACCAGTTTTTAACAGAACGGAAGAAATGTTCATTGGTTATGCATCATTCACTGAATATGCTTTACATTAAGCATTTCATAAACAAGTTATTAATTCTCAGACATTATTTTTTTTATAACGAGCCTTATCTTATGATTGTAAGTGTGCACTTGGTTATGAGTTCATGTCTAAGTAGGACGATGACTGATTAACACATAAGTGCAACCACTTGAGGAAATAATTTGTGTCACCTTGAACCTTGTTTTACCCCAGAATATGATACACAAATTTCTAAATTCAGAAAAAACTTTTTTCAGTTTCATGGTTGGTTTGAGGTATATCTATCACATCGATGAAATGATTAATAACGCTGCATGTATTTAGATGTCTCACTGGTCTATAAAGATGTTTTGGCTTGTACCTTTTAGCACAATCCTCATCTGTATATTCCACACCATTAGTTACTTGTGGTTAGACCCAGTAATTCCAAACCATGTAAGTCGTAAGACATGTACACTGGTATTATGGGTCGTCATTATGATTTGCAAAGAGAAAGCTATTCTTTATTGATAGGTTGATGTATTGAGGGCACTAGGGGCTGAGATTGTACGCACCCCAACTAGTGCAAGCTTTGACTCCCCTGAATCTCACATAGGCGTGGCCCATAGACTCCTCCAGGAGATCCCTAACTCCCACATTCTAGACCAGGTAAGGAAACAAGCATGAGTTCTCTTAAATGGCTAAGATAAAATGTAAGTCTGTGGATAGATTCCAAGCCTTGCCTTATTTGTGTTTAATTTTTTGTTTTTTCATGAAAACTTTCATGCGAATCATTACAGACGATTATTTGTCCTTTTATTTTACATTATTTATTTGTTATATACTATAATTCATGTACATTTTTATTGTTGGCACTAGGTGCCCATAATACTTCAAAGGCTGACAAGTTTGCCTCAGTCTTACTCTGAATCAGAGCTTTTTTCAATATTATGTAATACATAACTCATAATTGTTTTTGTTGACAATTTTAATTGTTTGTTTCAGTACCGCAATGCAAGTAATCCACTGGCTCATTATGATGGCACAGCAGAAGAAATACTAGAGGCTTGTGACAGTAAGACTGCTTTTTTACTTAAAATTATATTCTTCATTAAGATCATCTCATATATGTTATTGTGTTCAGCTAGCCGATAACTTAAATATCTGTTCTCAGATTGGTTCTAATTTTGAAGCCTGATGACATATTGGAATAGTACCTCTGTTTATAAAGGAGTTTTCTTGCAAGGTAGATATTGTCTTGTGTAACTGTTAAATGCATCGCAGACAAGATGGATACTGTGTTTGGTAATGTGTAATTGTTCTTTGTATTGCAGATAAGGTAGATATTGTCTGCCCGCTAATGTGTGTTTCATTGCATTGAATATAAGGTTGATATTGATTGCCCCTTAATGTATAATTCTTCATTGCATTGTAAACAAGGTTGATATTGTCTGCCCCCTCATGTGTAATTCTTCATTGCATTACGATAAGGGGGATATTGTCTGCTCATGTGTATTTCAATTCATTGCAGACAATGTTCATATTGTCTGCTCATGTGTATTTCAATTCATTGCAGACAAGGTAGATCTTGTGGAAGTAGGGGCTGGAACGGGAAGAACCATTATATCATTGCATTGCAGATAAGGCTGATATTGTCTGCCCCCTCATGTGTAACTCTTCATTGCATTGTAGACAAGGTTGATATTGTCTGCCCCCTCATGTGTAATTCTTCATTGCATTGTAGACAAGGTTGATATTGTCTGCCCCGGGTGCCCCCTCATGTGTATTTCAATTCATTGCAGACAAGGTTGATATTGTCTGCTCATGTGTAATTCTTCATTGCAGACAAGGTTGATATTGTCTGCCCCTTCATGTGTAATTCTTCATTGCAGACAAGGTTGATATTGTCTGCCCCCCATGTGTAATTCTTCATTGCATAATTGTAGACAATAGAGGTGTCAAGTATTAACCGGTTAACCGGTTAACCGCCGATAATGCCTTGACCGGTCTGAGTTTTTATGGGCGGTTAGTTGACCGTGTATAATTCTGTCATTTCCCGCGCTTATTTTGCATGCTAATCCGTTTGGTTTTATGGTGTCAGTTTCACGTAAGCTACTCATACATGTCATAAGTCCCATAACTCCTTACAAACATCCAATCAGCAACTTTAATCCCTGCCACATTGCTTTCCCGCGCTTACTTTGCATTTTAATCTGTTTGTTTTCAAGCATCAGTTTCATGTGAGCTACTCATACATGTGATAGGTCCGATAATTCCTTACAAACATCCAATCAGCAACTTCAATCCCTGCCACATTGCTTTCCCGCGCTTACTTACATAGAATAGCATAAAGCTTGACGAACGTAAAAAATAAACGCCGATATATCATTTTTTCCAATTTTTTTCAACTTTCAAGATCGAAGATGAAGATTTCATTTGAAATTATAAGTTCAAATTTCCCGCCGGTTAACCGACTTTAACCGGTAAAAACCCCCGGTTAAACGGTTAATGCTCAAGCGGTTAATTGACACCACTAGTAGACAAGGTTGATATTGTCTGCCCCCTCATGTGTATTTCAATTCATTGCAGACAAGGTAGATATTGTCTGCCCCCTCATGTGTATTTCATTGCATTGCAGACAAGGTTAATATTGTCTGCTCATGTGTATTTCAATTCATTGCAGACAAGGTAGATCTTGTGGTAGTAGGAGCAGGAACTGGGGGGACCATAACTGGTATTGCCAGAAAGTTCAAGGAAAAATGCCCATCATGCAGAGTAAGTGTAAATATGCAGAGTAAGTGTAAATATGCAAATTAGTGTAAATATGCAAAGTAAGTGTAAATATGCAAATTAGTGTAAATATGCAAAGTAATTGTAAATATAAAAATTAGTGTAAATATGCAAAGTAAGTGTAAATATGCAAAGTAAATGTCAAGATAGTGAATAAATGTAAACTTGCTGAATAGTGTTATAAAGCGTCAATATACAGTTGTAGAATAAAAAAATGCAGCTTAAGTGTAATTATGAAATATATAAGTTTATTATGCACTATACTGAAATCTGATTGGTTCTAAACTGACCAGAAACTTAATTACGTGTAATCACTTTTTGGGAGGGAATTTAAAGTCCATTACATTTTATTTATGTACACATTTTTTAAGAAGAAGTTTTTTAGGTTATACTTGTTTAATTCAATACTTCATATTATCTTTCAGGACTTTTTGAAATATAAACCTGATAGTGGTCAGATAACGTTCCATATTAATATGTTTCAGGTAATAGGAGTAGATCCAGAAGGGTCTATTATCGCTCGCCCCGAGAGCTTGAACAAAACGGATGTGACATTTTACGAAGTGGAAGGAGTCGGATATGATTTCATACCAACAGTTTGCGATCTTGAGGTATTCAATATTTACCTGTTTAGATGTGAAATTAATCAAATTAATATGAACACGCTGAAATCAACTTATTGAATGGTTGCAATTGTATTCTTCGCAGTTCTGATTAATCCTACTTCATACAAAGTAGGCCGCCAGTTGTTATGGTTACATGGGTAGTATGTCATTGAGTCACATCCAGATGGTAGATTTTCCTGGTCAAAGTCTGAAATAATTCAAATCCGCACTTGGCTTCCAACTGGCTGATTAAATGTTATAGTTCCATCGGGCACATGATCCAAAAATGATTGCCTTGGCTTTACTGAGTCTTAATATTAGTCAAATAAAAAGGTCTTCCTTTATCAGCCAATTCCATTGATAAACAATATGTATAGATTATATGCATTATGATATGATTATATATGCATTTCAGCATGTCGATCAATGGTATAAGTCAAATGACCAAGAATCACTGTTAATGTCCAGAAAGATGATCAAGGAAGAGGGGCTATTGTGTGGTATGTACTTTAAATGAATTAAAACATTTGATTGAATATCTAGATCTGGTGGATATTTTTAAACACCATGGGTATACATGTATCTCTAAAGGTAAGGATGCAAAATCCAGGATTGATTGGTATGAACTTTACATCAGATTTCAGGGTGCTAAATATGAACAATATTTTAAAATTGAACTGAGTCTTTAAAAATCCATTAACCCTGAATGGACTGTTTTTCCTATTATGATATATAAGGCAGGGATGGGCTTTGTATGAGAATGATATTTTCTTATCTTATTTATTTTTAAAACTGACACTCTCGGCTTTCCAATAGTGTATTGTAACCTTAGTGCAAATGAGGTCATTTATTTGATCCAAGTTTGCACTACTATCACCAGTTTTCAGATTTACACACTCTAATTCTATGTGAAACCATGTGTTGACATTTTTGTTATATAATGCTTTGTTTTTAGGTGGTTCAAGCGGGGCAAACATGTCTTGCGCTATACGGGCTATCAAGGAGGCGGGACTCAAGGAAGGTCAACGTTGCGTCGTGATCATGCCTGACTCTGTTAGAAATTACATGTGAGTATTAAACTGTGAAGGTCTCAGTTAATACCAAGAAAAATAAAGAAATGAGGAAATCATACGCAGAAAAAGTAATTTTATTTTAGAAACGTTTGATTTTCAGTAACAAAGTTGCCATGCAACAGATACATTGTCAACTCAATTCCTGAAACAAGGGTCAAGAAGAATGCTGTTAACTTTCTAGGAAAGTAGACCACGTCCCCTTAACCTCTTGAATACCCAGAGTGACGGATATATCCGTCACAAATGAAATAAGACTGGTGCCCAGAGGGACGAGAAAATCTGTCACAAAATTTTTCGCAAAAATTGCTCTCATTTGAACAATTTTCATCCAATTTACACAAAAATTGTTTTAAAACGTGTAGAAATGATCTCTGCCGTCCAATTTTACTTAGCTGAGCATCTAAAGTTGTATAGGTATGTAATAAAATGTCAAAAGGTGGCAAAAAATGAAAAATTCTCTGGTTTCATGCCAATTTTAGAGCCTGGGACTCAAGAGGTTAATCAGGATATTTATTCTTCCCCTGATTGATCTAGTAACTCAATTAAGAGAGAGAAATGGTCCAAATAACTGCTGCCTAGCAACTTTAAGCTCTTCATTGATTTAATGAATTTCATGTGTTCTGTCCTAAAATCATAGAGTAAACTTAAGATTGTAATTTGTTTTGGAAGAACATTTGTCATTGTTAATTATGAAATTCTTTTCCTTGATAGGACAAAGTTTCTAAGCGAAGATTGGATGAGGGAGAGGGGTTTTATTGAAACAGATGCAGACCTTAACACTGCTCAAACCTGGTAGGTACATGTATTATTACAAAATTAGAGCATTTATTTGAAGTCGTTCAAATTTAAATTAAACAAATATGATTGAGAACCAATTTTGCATGAAGGATCATTTTGTAGCGCAAGCAAATCTATAAATCTTCCAAGCTTGCCAAATCTTTAAGAGTATATCTGAGCCTTGATGTCTTGAAAATTAAATATTGCCCTTTGTAGCCAAGTCCCAAAGAGATCAGTTGAACCCATAGAACAACATTAACTAAAGAGGCCTTATGAATCCAGCTATCGCAAAACTTGATTGCAAAAAAAGATGAAAAAAGTATTCATTTGGAATGAATATTTTTGTATGTTTTAGGTGGTGGAATTTAAAAGTAAGCGCACTGAATCTGAATGCTCCATTGACAGTGTTTCCCCACATATCAATACAGGAAGTTCAGCATCTACTGCACACAGAGGGCTTTGATCAGGTGCCAGTTGTTGATGAAACAGGGTATGTATCCAGTGGAGACGATAACCCCATTTAACGTGAAGTACGGCAATCGCCATGTTGCACGACAATTGACGTGAAATTATGAAGCATAAGTGCGCATGTCAATAGATAATAACGGCAATTGCCGTCATGTCCGTCAAGTGACGTGCAATATTTTGCACGACAATTGACGTGCAAACTATTATCTTGAAAAAGTTTCACATATTATCGGCAGGACAACAGGCAGTAATAAACTTTGAAACTAGTGGGTAAATCATGATCTGCATCGTATGTAATAGTTAAAATCATAAACATTTGCTATTTTCCGGGTTGCGTTTTGAACTAACAACTATTATGATGTGCTTACGTCAATGTTTACAAGAAATATTTATTCAACAGCAAACCGGAAGTAAACAAATGACGTGAAGAAAACTAATAAATTCTGATCTAATGAGGATATGAATTTAAATTTTTTATAATTCATTTAAGGTAATCATTATATCATTGTAAAGAAGGTTTAAAAACTAAATCAAGCCAGGGAAAAAACGAAAAAATCAACAACACGCTGCGGTCAGGAAAACACTTCCGGTCAAAACGAAGAGGGAAAGTAGACCCCATTTTAGTGATTTCCGGCGGTCTTTTCTCAGAATTGGGGCTCACGTTATGTTCAGAGATTAAAAAACTATTGGGTCAGTACCAATTTCGTCGTATAACCTGTCGGAAAGACGATGTCTAGACAATTGAAGGAGTATTAGTAATTCCAATATGGCGTTTTTCTGGGATTCGTGAGAGGTATACTTTGATTAGTTCTAGCGCAAAATTCCCACATAGGATCGTGAATTCCTACATACAAGTGCTAGATTAGATAAAATACTTGAAGAAAATGCAATAAAAAGCGTTCCATCGATCGATTTAGACTTTCCAAGAATGCAATTTCGGTGGTGACTTCATTGGTTCGTAACATTTACAGAAAATTCACAAGATTGAACGGCATTTTCTCCACAATTTTGAAATGAAATACATCCGCGGCATTTAATATATCATCAATGTTTACCTAAGTATACGTACTATAAAAGAAATATTACTTAGATTGTATATATATTAAACACTGGGTCTTCTAATCAACCTGGTGTTTCAAATTATGAATTACAATGGACATTATGCTTATTGGCGTGATTAACGTCAATTGACGTGCAAAATGGCAATCTCCGTGTTACACGTTAGATGGGGTTATCGTCTCCACTGGTATCGAGTACTTTTGGTTTGGACATCCTTTTGATTATCAGATTACACTTTTCATGGCGAAAAATATTTGTTTGACCAAGACTTGATTCCGACAAATGGTTAATTGTGAAAAAACATTCCTAGTGATGTATCGAGTACATTTTGTATTGGACATCCTTTTGATTATCAGATTACAATTATCATGGCGAAAAATATTTGTTTGACCAAGACTTGATTCCGACAAATGGTTAATTGTGAAAAAACATTCCTAGTGATGTATTGAGTACATTTTGTATTGGACATCCTTTTGATTATCAGATCACACTTATCATGGCGAAAAATATTTGTTTGACCAAGACTTGATTCCGACAAATGGTTAATTGTGAAAAAACATTCCTAGTGATGTATCGAGTACATTTTGTATTGGACATCCTTTTGATTATCAGATTACAATTATCATGGCGAAAAATATTTGTTTGACCAAGACTTGATTCCGACAAATGGTTAATTGTGAAAAAACATTCCTAGTGATGTATCGAGTACATTTTGTATTGGACATCCTTTTGATTATCAGATTACAATTATCATGGCGAAAAATATTTGTTTGACCAAGACTTGATTCCGACAAATGGTTAATTGTGAAAAAACATTCCTAGTGATGTATCATAATTGTTTTTATTATGTCACCGCCAGAAGTGGTGACATATTGTTATTGTCTCCAACTTTTTGTGAACAGTGCATTTGGAGTTTCACATCTGTAACAAATGGCAGGTGGTGACATCTTGCATGTTAATGCCTTCCTGTATTTGCTGTCAGTTTTAATATATAAAATATGCTCTCATGTTGCAGTAAAGTGCTGGGCATGGCCACAGTGGGTCACATGATGTCTCAGCTTACCAAGGGAAAGGCAAAAGCTACTGACCCAGTACTGAAAATTATTTATAAACAATTTAAACAAGTGAGTTCTGAATTTTCTTTGGTTGTTCTAATGTAAAATATGTGTAGAAATGCTGCATACTTCCATCTTGTATTTTATGGTGCCCCCCCCCCCCTTAATCATATTGGATTGATATTGAAAATGAACCCTCTAATTGTAAATGATTGTTCCTTTCATTACATACTGAATCAGCTTTTACAGACTGAGCATGCAAAAACACTTGGTGGAGATGACATGAGTGCTCAGTATGCAAATAACAAAGCAAATAGTCATTATTATCACACTTTTTAAAGTGCTATATTGTTGACATCTTGAGCAAATGGATGTGCATCCGTCTTTATGCTGTCCATCTCACTGTGTCTGTCCATCCATCTGTCTGGTTGGGGGGTGCCACATAAATCTTGTCATGAAAATTCCAGGTGAACCACTTATCAGTTCAACTCTTTTTTAAATTCAGTTGAACTTGAAATTTTTACTTATCCAAGAGCTAGTGCCAACATCTGATAAGAGTTTGTGAATGCTGGATACACTACATGGTTGCCAATTTTAAGTTGAATGAAGAAGCAGTTATCCTGGAATATTGATGACAAGAATTTTCACTGTAAAATAGCACAAATTCAATTAAAAATGACTGTTGTTATTTGCACTTGATGCTCATAAAATTGCACAGGGTGTTTTCGTAGAATCAGTCTGCTTAGTAGTAGGTGAGAATTGGCAAATTGTTTTTAACCAATTTGAGTAAATCACATTTAGAAAAGAGCTAACCTACAATTGAATATTGTATCATTTTTCAGGTCCATTTAAACTGTACATTGGGCAACCTGTCCAGAATGTTAGATACTGATCATTATGTACTGGTAGTCCATGACCAAAGACAATGTAAGTGAATCTTTCAACCATTCTTTTTCAACCTTTGATTCAACCTTCTTTTCTGAACATATTGGTTAATGAATTACATTAATTAAAGCAAAAATCCGTAAGATGAATGCATCTCATTGATATTACACAAGAAAAAGTGTTATCCACCTGAACAAAATTCTGGAGGAATATGGAGAAGTTATCCAGCTCTCTGTCCATTTTGTGTTAAGCATTAATATTTAACTAGGCCTGCTTTATCAATTGAATAACACAAAGCAAGACACTTAAAATTCTTGAAACAAGTACAAAAAAAATAAAGTTAATATTTGAATTTATTTTTTATGAAGCTCAAACAATTAGTGAGTATACTTTATACTAAGCATTATTTGAATAAGATATTTTTCAAAAATGTTCAGTGTTTATTTTTGAACTTGATAAGTATCCTTTTGATACCTCAATGACCCAGATGATATACATTTGTATTTGTTTAATTTTGAGATTTGAACAGAGTGCCCCATATTAATATACATGTATCTGATTCATGGCTTTACAAGACCTTTAGACTATACTATTGTAATTCAAGATCTCAGTCTGTTTAAGCGTTTGTAATCATTGTATTTTATTTGAATGATGATTGTTTTGAGACAATTTAATTTCCAAAATTTAATTTCAATTAGTTTAATTTTATGATTTTGTTTTCGTTCCAAATTGAATTTTCATCGCACATATACATATTACAAAACTTTTCATCCATTATGACTTGCATAAGATTCAATTTTCCATTGGTCTTTTTTGGCTTACACTGTATCAGAGTTCTGCATTAGAATTTAGTGTCTAACAAGTGCTTACATTTCTGTAATTGCAACTAGGTGGTGGATTTTCTCATGTTAATGCCTTGTTTTAATGTTGCCATTTCTTAATTTTCTCACTGTCTCCCAGGCCTGTAGCCAGGATTTGCCAAGGGGGTCACCTCAGGGGGCTCACTTTTGACAACTTACAAAAATGACCAAAATCACTTGAAAAGTGCTCAGAATGGTGAAAAACTGCATGATTTGAAATATTTTTTGCGAGGGGCGTTCAATCGAGCCCCGCAACCCCCCCCCCCCTCCCCCTGGCTACCGGCCTCTTCTCTCCTATTTTCTCAATTTAAAGGGTGGCTTATCAGCTTATTAGGTTGAGGGAAATTATCAATAGGATTGTTTCAGATACTGGAGCTGGCGAAACAAAGATGAACACCATGATATATGGCATGTGTACAAGGATTGATCTGCTCAACTTTATATCTGCGCAACCTAATACTAATGGAGTCTAATTTAGGTGGGTTGCACATTTTATTAGCCAACTCTACTTCTTTGAACGGTTGTAGTACAGTTCATAAAAATTTTAATTGCTGAATCGCCACAAAAATTTGGCTGGAAACACTCATTTTATAATTGTAGGAATTAATATGATTGATGAAATATGTCAGTTGGGTATGTGTCATAAATTATTTGTAGATCTTTTCATGGACAACCATAGAATATGAAATTCTCGTTATAAGGTCTCATTTTTTTATTGAGGTTAATTTACCTGTACCTACCTGTTCAATTAGCTTGTATATGCAGAATGTTCAACAAATGAAACTCCTGTCTAATTTCAGACTCATATCCCCAACAAAAAGGCATTAAGCGACGCATGCATGGTGTGTTAATAGAGTGCTTCCCAGGAATTTGGGAAGAACATGGAGGATAACTTCAACAGAATAATTTATACCCATTCCAGGATTATTTCAACATCTGGGATAATTTCCACATACTACTATTACTATATAAGAATTACTACCAACAAGTACTTGCATGACTACCATGCATTGGATTACTACTTACTACTAGTGTTGTCGCGATGTGCCATAATCGTACATCGATGTATCGGCAATTTTCAGTAGTAAACATCGATGCACATCGCGATGTACATCGAGAAAAAGTCTGAGAAAAGTGCACTGAAATACCGAACGCTAATGCACTAAAATACCGAACAGAACAAATTAATAAGAGTACGCTAGCACATCCGGGAACTTCTAGTAACGATGAAATAAAAGTAAAGTAAATTTTTTTAGATTAATGGTTCATTTCGACTAGCTAAAACAGTTTTAAAACAAAAGAATATCAGAAAACATTGGAAAATGAAATAAGACATGAGAAAGGTTTGCGTCAAAATAAGACAAGAAAGGGTGATTTTTAGCAAATTAAATTTTTTTTAAAACACCGATGTTTTGTTTCACACATCGATGCATCGCCAGAATCAGCTTTGGCGATGTATATCGCGATGTGTCGATTAATCGCGACAACACTACTTACTACCAATGACTATATACTTGGAATTGGATTACTAATACAGCAAAACCTGTCTAAATGGAACACCTTTGATACCCCTAAAAGTGGTCCACTTGGGAGATGTTCCACTTCAAGAGGGTCATTTTTATGTCCCCACCACATAGTGTGGGGCCATATTGTCGGCCTAGGCGCGTCCGTCTGTCTGTCCGTCTGTCCGTCTGTCTGTCCGTACGTCCGGCAGTTTTCTCCAAAACCGCTACAGATATCACCTTCAAATTTTCAGGGATAACTTATGAGTGCATACAGATGTGGATGAAAAAAAATTAACTCGATACCTACTTCCTGTCGGCCATTTTGAAGTCAAATGCTAAAATCCTTGTCTGCAAACTTTAAGAAAAACTGCTTCACAGTTGCTTTTAAAACTTTAACATCTTGTTCAGCTCACTTCATTCTAGATCTGATTAGGTTTTGGACCTGCTAGCTCAGTCATGTCAGCCATTTTGAATGTCTTAAGAAAAGTTAGCGCGCGATAATACTTTGTATCATATTGAATGGTGTTTTTGAGTTTTCATACTTTAACTATTTAGTAGCTTTATAAATAATTTCAGATGTACTTTGCTGTAAAAGCCTACTTTATTGTTAACAGTAGTTATATGTGATAATTTTGTAAAAAGAAATCAGCAAAAACTCATAAGGACTTTTTTATTGTCGGCCATTTTGGATTTTTCGGTCCTAAAATCTTGTCTGTGAAGTCTTGTCTGCGCGTTTTCAGGTGAACCGTTTGGTGGATCAATTTCAAATTTTCAGGGATGATTCTTAGTATAAAAATCTAGATCTCATTAGTTTTTTGGCATTCTGGGTAAATGTCAAGGCAGCCATTTTGGATTTTCCGTCCTAAAATCTTGTCTGTAAAGTCTTGTCTACTCGTTTTCAGGTGAACCGTTTCGTAGATCAATTTCAAATTTTCAGGAATGATTCTTAGTATGAAAATCTAGAACTGATTAGTTTTTTTGCATTCTGGGTAAATGTCAAGGCAGCCATTTTGGATTTTCCGTCTCAAAATCTTGCCTGTAAAGTCTTGTCTACGCGTTTTTAGGAGAACGGTTTGATAGATCAATTTCAAATTTTCAGGGATGATTCTTTGTATGAAAATCTACATCTGATTACTTTTTTTGCATTCTGCGTAAATGTTAAGGCAGCCATTTTGGATTTTCTGTCCTAAAATCTTGTCTGTAAAGTCTTGTCTACCCGTTTTCAGGTGAACCGTTTGGTAGATCAATTTCATATTTTCAGGGATGATTCTTAGTATGAAAATCTACAAACAGATTAGTTTTTTGACATTCTGGGTAAATGTCAAGGCAGCCATTTTGGATTTTCCATCCTGAAATCTTGTCTGTAAAGTCTTGTTTACATGTTTTCTGGTTAACTGTGTGACGGATCAATTTCAAATTTTCAGGGGTGGTTCTTAGTATGAAAATCTAGAACTGACTAAATTTTTGGCATTCTGGGTAAATTTTAAGGTGGCCACTTTGGATTTTCCGTCCTCAAATTGTGTTGGTAAAGTCTTGTCTACTCATTTTCAGGATAACCATTTCACGGGATCACCACTTGGTGGGGACATTTTGTACACATTTGTGTTCTTGTTAAATTATTTAAAATTATTTTTTAATGTTTGCATATAGTACACTAAGTGTCGGATAAGTATATGATATCCTATGATTTTGAGAGATATCATTTTTATCCATGAGTTGATATCAATATCTGGACGAGTGAGCGTAATGAGTGCAGATATTGATATCAACGAGTGGACTAACATAATATCACGAAAAAATCATAGGATGTTCTATTCATCCCATAGTTGACATCAAATCATCCCACAGTTCACCTTAAAAGCATTTCACAACATCATTGAGTTTTATTTTGTCATTTGAACTATAGCAAACACATTAATTATTTCCATATTTGTGACGTCGTGAAATCACCATGTAAGCATATAACATGTAACAATGCACGTCACATTGGTGGGAGTTTTCAAATCCGTGGAAATACAGATGTCGCTTTTTTTCCACGCATTTGCAAAATATCATAAATATATATACATGTTATTCTACAGATTTGACCTCAACTATGGGATAAGCTGGGATAACATTCATATGTAGACTGGGATATTATTGATGTATAATGAGGTTACACTCATGTGTACTGGGATAATTCAATGTATATTGAGATAACTCCCATTTATATTGGGACTATCCCATTTATATTGGGACTAAGCCCCTGTAAACTGGGATTACTAAATGTTTAATGGTTTTACTTCAGTATACATTGGGATTGCTAAAATGTATAATGGGATTAGTTCAGTATCCATTGGGATTGCTAAAATGTATAATGAGATTAATTCAGTATACATTGGGTTTGCCAAAATGTATAATGGGATTAGTTTAGTATACATTGGGATTGCTAAAATGTATAATGGGATTAGTTCAGTATACATTGGGTTTGCTAAAATGTATAATGGGATTAGTTCAGTATACATTGGGATTGCTAAAATGTATAATGGGATTAGTTCAGTATACATTGGGATTGCTAAAATGTATAATGAGATTAATTCAGTATACATTGGGTTTGCCAAAATGTATAATGGGATTAGTTCAGTATACATTGGGATTGCCATTGAATGTCCAGTACTGTGATAACTCAGATGTACAATGGGATTACTCAAATCTTAATGAATACTGAAATTACTCAAACATATAATATATTGAGATTATTCCCATGTACATTGAGATAATACTTGGAGTACTCTCCTCTACCCTGTGATTCCTACCATGTATACTGAGATTACAACTGTGTATGATGGGATTATCCCACCCTAAGTGCTTTATATGATTGTATAATAGCATTGTATAATTGCATTTATAAAACCAACACTCATCGTATTCGTATATAACTCTTGAGAACGATATACAACTCCTGGATAGCGTATACAACTCCTGGGCAGCGTATACAACTCTTCGACTAGATATACAACTGATGAATTTTAAATTAAAGGAATATTCCTTGCCAAACCATCTCTCTCCTCATATGGTAGCTATAACCATTATATATGCTTGCCATGTTTAGCAAAACACGCAAAAATGCTTTGATATGGTCAAATTTGATCACTTAGAAATGTGATGCTCAATTCCAGTAAGCTGCCATCTTTTAAAATTTCACACAGGAAGTGATGTCATTGACTCTCAACTTTGAATATAGCATTACGTGAGGAGCTATTAAGAATTACAAAACCAGCTAAGATATTCTTTTTCAACTTTGTATCTTACTTAATCCTTCTGAAAATCTCTTCTTTTATTCTAAGTTGACAAGCCCTGAAAATATTTTTGCACAGAAAGTAATGATCACTTGTCTAGAAGTGATTTTGTGCTACTTTCCTATACTGTTATGGGCAAGGCTATAGAAGTTGAGAGTTGGGATGACATCACTTCCTGCAAGAAATCCTAAAAGATGGCAGCTCACTGGAAATAAGCACTAGATTTTTAAATGATCAATATTGACCATATTAAAACATTTTCCCATGTTTTGTTAAATATGGAAACTATATATATGATTATAGCTACCATATCAAGAGAGAAAGGGTCTGGCAAGGAATATTCCTTTAACCTTTTATTGATTAAAGATTAGGGTGGGATAATAAGATCATATAATGGTTGATTCTGTATATCGTTATACTCTCGTGAGTATATGATATATTCACTCGTTCCCTTCAGTCACTCGTGAATATATCATATACTCACTTGAGTATAAACACGATATATGGAATCAACCATTATATAACCTCATATTACATCCAAGTATACAAGGATTACAGACCTATCCAGAATGTACATCCATGTATAATTGAATAACTTCAATGTTTGTTGGCATTACTCCAATATATACTATAGGATCACAATCATGCTAAACCCCAATCACTATTATAGAAGTAACGCACTGACTAATACTGCCATGGTCACATTTGCTCCGATTTTTAGTACTGGTGCCCCGACCGATGAGTATTTTGTTCATAGTTGCATTCAGTTTTGAACGTTATACCCATCAACCGAGGGGCAGCGTTGAAGATTGGAGCAGATGTGACCACAGCATAACTTATCACCATTTACTGTTTCAACTTATGTGTATGAACTCACCTGTATTTGGGAGAATAGGGTTAAAGAACAAATAATTCATTAATACTGCTGCATTGTTTTATGAACTCATTATAGATATTATATAAAATTGTGCATATTTTATTCTAGAGTTTACATTTGTGCATGTATAGTGTTGATACTTCATTCTAGGCTGATATCATTCTACATATACATTGTTGATGTAGATATCTCATTCTAGGTGTTACATCATCATCATACATGTACATTGTACTGTAGATATCTAATTCTAGTTGTTACATCATCATCATACATGTACATTGTTGATATCTCATTCTTGGTGTTACATCATCATCATATGTTTTCGTTGTTGATACCTCATTCTAGGTGTTACATCATCTTACATGTACATGTACATTGTTGATACCTCATTCTCGGTGTTACATCATCATACATGTACATTGTTGATATCTCATTCCCGGTGTTACATCATCATACATGTACATTGTTGATACCTGATTCTCGGTGTTACATCATCATACATGTACATTGTTGATACCTGATTCTCGGTGTTACATCATCATACATGTACATTGTTGATACCTGATTCTCTGTGTTACATCATCATACATGTACATTGTTGATACCTCATTCTAGGGTTTACATCATCATCATACATGTACATTGTTGATATCTCATTCTTGGTGTTACATCAATATCATATGTGTTCGTTGTTGATACCTCATTCTAGTTGTTACATCATCATCATACATGTACATTGTTGATACCTCATTCTCGGTGTTACATCATCATACATGTACATTGTTGATACCTCATTCTCGGTGTTACATCATCATACAAGTACATTGTTGATATCTCATTCCCGGTGTTACATCATCATACATGTACATTGTTGATACCTGATTCTCGGTGTTACATCATCATACATGTACATTGTTGATACCTCATTCTAGGTGTTACATCATCATCATATGTACATTGTTGATATCTCATTCTTGGTGTTACATCAATATCATATGTGTTCGTTGTTGATACCTCATTCTAGGTGTTACATCATCATCATACATGTACATTGTTGATACCTGATTCTCGGTGTTACATCATCATCATACATGTACATTGCTGATACCTGATTCTCGGTGTTACATCATCATCATACATGTACATTGCTGATACCTCATTCTCGGTGTTACATCATCATCATACATGTACATTGTTGATACCTCATTCTCGGTGTTACATCATCATCATACATGTACATTGCTGATACCTCATTCTCGGTGTTACATCATCATCATACATGTACATTGTTGATACCTCATGCCAGGTGTTACTTCATTGTACACGTAAAGTGTTGATACCTCATTATTATATATGTTACAATGGACATGTATATTGTTGATACCACATTCACGATTTTTGTACAGATTTAGCTTATACCACTTTGAATTTGTTCAAAAACATTTAAATAGATTAAAACTAGAAATGGACCAATAATGGATAGTTTTCCATTCCAAATGGGCTACTTATTTCAACATGGACCACTGCAAAGTGACCCCACTTCTCAGACATTCATTACAATCAATCAGGTCCAGCTTTTTTGAGGATTAGATCTGACCTGGACCAAACTAAGACTTAGAACTGAAACCCTCCTCTAGATCATGAACATTATGAATTTATTTTTGGATGAAATGTGATTCTTTTGAATAATTTGGTTTCGTTATTTCTTACCAACCATGGGCTTTCACCAGTTTTTATTGATGTAAGGCAGCTATTTTTGTACACAGTATATCAAATATATATGTTTTGTTTTTTGCAAATCTTTTCTGACAGAGATTTGTATTTATTTTTACCAATATGTAAATTGAAGTCAAAAAGCAATCATGAGTGTTAACCATTTTGAAATTGAAATGTTGAGCTGTGAGTTAAAGACTTATATTGGCAAAGATGTGAACTAGTACTGTATAGCTAACCAAAATGTTCAACCAAGGCCTTAAGTTAAGCTTTAATGTCCTGTTTAAGAACCCCTATTCTAACTATTGAAAATGGATTCTAGCAATAATATCCCACTTGTTTAGACTTGATTAACTTGAGTTTTTTCTGACATAATGAGAATGAAAATTTTGTATCTATCCCCATGATAATATACTTAATGATATGCATCTTTTACGTCAATTGTATCTCCATGTTAAGTCAATGGCACCCTTGCTGAAATCCTCATTTTCTCTGAAGAACTCAAGTTGATCAAATCTCAACAAGTAGATCATCCTGGATAGTATTGCTAGAATCCATTTTCAATAGTTAGAAATTGCTTTTTGGAACTTTTTTTTGGCTCACAGTATTACGAATGACAATGCATGCTATTTACTTTATCTGTGTTGTTTTAAATGCTTATGATACTGTATTTTACTGTTAGTTCATTTTAAGAGTATAATTACCATGTAAAGATGAATGATGTCTATGGGTATATTTTGGTAATAAACAAAGGTGACAGAAAAATGTTTGGCTTATTTCTGTTTGTTTTTGATCAAAATCATCAATGCGCCATTTGATAACATAAAAAATACTTTTTGTTTTGCTCTGAATATAGTTTATGCATTTTAAAAGTATATCCACAGCACCATCTGTTTCCATTGTTGCATGTTATAACTATTCTAGCCCGGCCAAAAATTCTTTCAAAATCATGCAGCTTTTCATCATTCTGAGCACTTTTAAAGTAATTTTGGACATTTTTGGACCAAATGAGAATCCCCGATAAGGAGAGCTTTTTAGAAGGACATTGCTTTTTGTTCTGGATGTGATCATCATGGAAGTTTAACACTACATCAGAGATTATCTTAGATATTAGCTGATCTTAGATATTCCCAAAACAACTTGTGTGATATAAAAATTGCTTTTTTAAGAACATTTTTTGCAAGACAATGAACTCGTTTTTTAAGGTTAGACTCTAACTGTGGTTAAAATACGTGTATGGCCTGATGGGATAGGAACAAAGTGTCACAGTTGTAAGATACCTATTTATCTGAACTCTTAGAAAATAAAAAGAAATCAATGGGCGTTTCCATAGAAATATGTTTTTGAGACCTTTTCCGCTCATGAGAATGACGGAATAATGGAACCAATACATAAAAAATTCTTAAAATATATTTCTGCTGGAGCGCCCATCGATTTCTTTAGGAAAACTAAGACTTTGCTTCATTATGTTACTTAGCCACATTCTATTTTGCTCGTACAGTAATGGGAGAGTTATTGATTCTAAGCAAAATGTACCGGTTAAATAAAATTGAATTTTATCGCTTCACAAAAAACGTTCTTCAAACGCACGTTTTAATAATTCGAAGAAAATATTTCAGGATGTATAAAGTCACCTCATTTCTAAAAATATGTTAAAATTTCATGCATGATGATCACTTCCAGAATAAAATAGTTGTGTCCTTCTAAAAAGCTCTCCTTATCGGGGGTTCTCCTTTGTCAAAAGTGAAGCAAGGGTATATTGAGAACGCTTCGATTTACCCTTCAAATAATGATAGAAAATCAAATTAAATAAACAATAACTTTCTGCGACTATTTTATTTTGTTTCTCTTAAATATAAACTGGTCACACCACCATTTGGATGCAGCATATCTTGAACCAAAAAGGTATGTAGTTTGATAGTGTTTGATTAAAGCAACGCACTGATGTAAAAATGGCGTGCGCAGAATGTGCTAACCCTAAGCGTGTGCCTTCAGCATATAGCTGTCTAGTCTTTTCTTTGATCGATAGATGACACTAGCACCAACTAGGAAGACGATAGATGTGACAACAATACTAACGATAACAATCTGCTGGAGACCTGGAATAAATAAAAGAATAATTTTCAGCTCAGATAATGTGTAACTCCCGTATACTTACAATACCCTATGTATAGGATATTTTACGTGATCATAACCGTTCAATAACAATGAATTGCCAAAAAAAAGTCCACCGAAAAAATGGTAGTATTATATTATATTGCCTTTAACACAATTTTTTGTCTCGCATATTTAATTATCTCGCTTTTTCTAGATTCTGGCGACGGCCTGTCAATTCGTGACCGTTTTGAAAATATGTTTTATTTTATAATTGTACTTACCTTGTTCGTCACAAACCAGTGTACACATAGCCGTGAGCGTGTCAAGTCTAAGGCCAGTGGGACATCTCTTCGTGATACCAGACCCAAGATAACAGACAACATACTCTTCACATGGTAAACCTTGAACCTGATGATACGTCTTCGCTCCGTTTATTTCTCTGCTGTATTCTTTGGCGCAGAAACCTGATAAATAGAAACAAATGAAAATCGTGTTACGATTTAGAACGTATTTTTCGTTCATATACTAGCACAGGATAACTCATGCGAAAAGTGCAAGGCGCGAAATACACCCCATGCAGACAGATCGCCTAAAATTACATTCGTATGATGCGAGACTCGACAATCAACGGGAAGCTAGAAACATTTTGTCACCAATGTAGCAAATCATCTTTTACTGCTTAATAAATGGTGAATGACATTAATATTAGGTTTTACAAGTATGAGAATATCATGATGTTTAATATTTTAAAGTAACTCGTTTGAAAACCGAGGGCGGTGATTGAAATTACGATATAAAGATAAAACCGCAACAAAATATTAGTAGATTTCTTTGAAAAACTATTAAATATACATCACATATCGAATTTTTCAAAACAGGAAAAACATAGTAAGGCAGGCATATATCCAATTCACCCTGGTAGCATTAACATTGATCTCATATATGTCACGATTTATATTTAAAATATAACTATTATTCGAACTTATGATAGGACATAAGTATAATGTGCACTTCCAGGTAATAAAGTAGCATCATACTTATGTCCGATCATAAGTTCGAATAATAGTTGTGTTTCAAATATTAATTTCATGACATACATGTATACGTGACCAATGTTAATGCTACCAGGGGAAATTGGACCTGCAGGTCTTACTACTATATATTTATACATATTATTATTTATTCTTTCAAGGTAGACTGAACTGAATAAAGAATTAAGGTCGCGGTTACATTATATTGCTCTACGGCGCGCGTACGGCGGACGTACCTTCACAAACTCGATAAAGAATATGTACATCGTGCTTATTCCTATATTTGCATGAATATTTTCATTGTTGCATATTTTTCTCGTCTTTTTGGGAAGCTAAGGCAGTCGTACGATAGCCTTAGATCAAATGTTACGGAGGCATAAGGAATGCAGAATAAACTGATAAATCCACCTAAATAAGCATATTCCCAATGACCAGAACAAAGCTTAATGTATCCAAGTAGATTATGCTACATTACCTTCGATGTCTACACGATGCATCGCCACCTCTATTGTATTCACCAATCCCTGTTCACCTTTTCGTCCTTTCAGTCCTTTCACACCCTTGCTTCCGTCTACACGATCGCCCTTTTCACCTTGTGGGCCCGGGACACCAGTTGGGCCTATGGTACCAGGTGGTCCCGGTTCTCCCTTTGTTCCCTGAACACTATTACCTGTTCCCGGAGGACCTCCTGTTCCGATAGTTCCCGGTGGACCTGATGTGCCTGGTGGACCTCCACTTCCAGGAGGACCTCTTGTACCTGGTGGACCCCCTGAACCAGGTGGACCTCCTGTGCCTGGTGGACCTCCTGAACCTGGGGGGCCCACTGTGCCTGGTGGACCTCCTGAACCAGGTGGACCTCCTGTAGCTGGCGGACCTCCTGTACCCGGCGGACCTCCTGTACCCGGGGGACCTCCTGTTCCAGGAGGACCACCTGTTCCTATAGTTCCTGGCGGACCTCCTGTTCCTGGAGGGCCTCCTGTACCTGGTGGACCTCCTGTACCTGGTGGACCTCCTGTGCCTGGCGGACCTCCTGTCCCTGGTGGACCTCCTGTTCCTGGAGGACCTCCTGTCCCCGGTGGACCTCCTGTCCCTGGTGGACCTCCTGTTCCTGGAGGACCTCTTGTCCCTGGTGGACCCACTGTACCCGGTGGACCTCCTGTGCCTGGCGGACCTTCTGTGCCTGGCGGACCTTCTGTAGCCGGTGGACCTCCTGTGCCTGGAGGTCCTACCGTACCTGGTGGGCCTACTGTCCCTGGTGGACCTCCTGTGCCTGGAGGGCCTTCTGTACCTGGTGGACCTTCTGTCCCTGGTGGACCTTCTGTTCCCGGGGGGCCTCCTGTCCCTGGTGGACCTTCTGTTCCTGGAGGACCTCCTGTCCCTGGTGGACCTCCTGTTCCTGGTGGACCTCCTGTGCCTGGCGGACCTTCTGTGCCTGGCGGACCTTCTGTGCCTGGCGGACCTTCTGTGCCTGGCGGACCTCCTGTACCTGGTGGACCTCCTGAACCAGGTGGACCTCCTGTAGCTGGAGGACCTCCTGTACCTGGTGGACCTCCCGTGCCCGGAGGGCCGTCTGTAAATAAAATTAAAGGTGTACTAAACCGTTAGATTATGCCGCCTTACCGGAAGGCCATACTTTACGACGGCGAATCAGTTCATTTTATCATGATATCGGGGATATAAAGTCAGCACGTGACTGTTTTTGCAGCAAAACTGATTTCATTTTCAGACAAAGAGGATTGGCGGCCATTATTCAAATTCGATCCTCCGTTGCCTAACTTTGCACAATTTGGTAACAATATTTCTCACATGTTGAAGACTACTAACACGCGTGACTAATGCTTCTAAGAAGTTTAAATACTATAATGAGCTTGCTAGAAATATTATGAGTAGGCTAATTTTTCACGCCAGGCAACGGAGGATAGAGTTTGAATATGTAGGGACGCAATGCCCACGACAACGTTTGATCGAAATTGGGATTTCATAGAATACAACATCACAAGAGCTTAAAACACGCACAGAATTAGCGACGATAAGGTCTTATGAAATGAGATCCAAGTGATTATAGAATAAGAGTTGAAGCGCCATTTGTGACAACGGTATCTGACTTGACAGTTGTCAGGGTGTCCCGGTGTGATTTGAGACAATACATCGTTTCAGCTGTCTTTGCATTGAATAGTATACTTTTTAAGATTATCAAATATGTATCATACATGGTTTTATAGCCGATACAAAGTAGTAAAGGATAATATATAAATGCACTATTAACTATAAAGCACGGATAGTGGGAAGTCATCCATCTAGGAGGAGGAGGTATATACACCAGGGAGAAATAATATAAGTAATATATGGAGGACTTCCCACTATCCGTGCTATAAAGAGTCTAGCATCGAGCATGGTCCACAAATATCTAATTACAGTTTCAACCATAAATAAACGAGGAGGAGATTTTCTATCACCATTCCCATACTTTGGTGGTTTGGAAGCTCATGGTTTCCAATATTCTCCAGCTACTATACATATCCCATAAAATTTATATATATTACATTTTGTCTACTCTCATCCACTGATCATGGCTTCTTGAAATTCTCTTATCTTTAACATGGGAAATCCTCACTTCAGCAAATCCATGACTATTTACGGTCCAAACTGTAGAAGCAATATCAGATCGCTTTGCTTGGTAGCTTTCATAAATCATCCGAAAGAATCTTTATACTTACCAGCGATAGCCCGTCGATTCCTAATAATGGATGGCCTACAATTTTGATCTACTTGGCATCTATTCGATTTGGTCGAGGAAGAGACAACGGCCCTGTGTCCTGGTGGGCATGACTTAAGTGTGCTGGTTAAGATGGGAGAACAGTCAAAATATTGCCCACAGGAAAGATCATCGACGATAGGATAATTTGCTGACCCGCAAATATCTAAAACAAAATTATGATTTGTATAAATGCGACTATGGATTCCTATGGCTCATGTAAATATATTCCTTTCTTTTAAACTTTTTCTGAAATAACAATACTCGACAAAAGTGTTCTCTTAGAAATCTAGTACATAATAAGTGAGTGAATCTTACAAAATTTAAAGGTGATAATTCGATGGGCAAATATTTTTTCTGGCCGGTGTCACAGTTGAGTTTAACAGTGCCAAACGTTTGATGCTAATTCTGTGATTCTGCACCTGTTATCTTGAATGTTTCAGGTCATCATCGTTTTTTGGCATTTGCACGGTGACCCAAAAACGATCTTATTTTTGAAGAACGTTCTCAATCATAATCCATTGACTTGCTTATTTGCTTTCCGTGACTTTGCTATTGTAAAGGCAGATTGTGAGAGATTTTGCTTGAGAGCAAACCCGACTTCAGAAGATAGTTTCAGCCCATTTTTGTACTTTTAGGGCTTGCAATATATGATTCAAAGGTTTACTTCATTCGATCACACTTTGTATTTTACATTTTTAAGATAATAATCCAAGCAATTTCGTTCCCACCCTCAAAAACAATTGTTAACCTCTCTATTATCATGGACTTTCTGGAGAGAAACCAACTAGGTCTATAAATGTATTAATTAGAGCAATATTTAAGCGATTGTGATCTCTTAAAAGCTTATTGAGCCAGGGGGCGCATCCCCGGGGATATATCACACCTCAGTTGTGACCAGATTGTAATCAGTTATGTTCTTGAAGACATATCAGTTAACATTCACATTTTCGAGTCACATTTTGCTCACGTCTCTTCCTTACCATCGACTTCATCTTGATCGTAATCCTTGACAACACATCCGTTTTTTATATTAGTACATTTGCTGTCTGTGTAGGTAACCAGGCAGCAACCGAGGAGAAAAAATGCACAATACACAGTGCTTATCATTGTGCGTTACAAGGATACTTCACCCTCTGCACTGAAAATAATTAATTTACAACTCATTATTTATATCTTATTCTTATAACACCCCATAATTTATATTATTAACACATCTCCATCAAAAATATTTTGAAACTCATACATTATTAAAAAGATTATTACAAAAATAATATCGACTTTTTGGCTCACCCTGTATGTTTATTGACCGGAGATATCTGTAAATATGTACTCACTCGTATATCTATTTATCTAAACACATACTTTTAGACTATTACTTTTAAAGTAAGCTTGAAGAATCAATTCGAATTATCTGAAAACACAACACCTTCGAATTCGAATGTTATAATAAGGATTTGACTTAAATGCTTCTTACTTATGTATAAGCAAGGTCTCATGACTTTTTTATGAAATAGCCTTACCTTATCTATGATATCATATTTCGCTCCCATTCATGACGAATGCATATGAATTTTAAAAGGATATGTCACACGACCACTTTAATTATATTTGATTAAATTGTTAAGCAACTAGTGTTAGCCAATCCTTGATTGTTCATAATTAGTAATTGCCACGATGGCCAGGGGTCTGATTATGGAAATGAAACCGTTTAACGGATATGTCAAAATGATTTTAGTTGCGTGTAATCGAAACATGATAATGATATACCTATTAATTACCTAGTCATCATCGTGAGATATCACAGCCTTCTCTCAGTTTCTTCTTGTGCATTGCAGAGATGGTCTGAGTATCAGAATACTGCAGAAAATGATTCCTACAAGCCAAAAGTTGAAGGGATCAAGTAAATCAGTGATCATGAATTTATTGGGAAGGTATTTTGGTGGACTGTATAATAAAAATTCTAATATTGTATAGCCTATTTTATTGTACCAATAATCTCTTTAAGGGCAAATGTACAAAAGAAAAGAAAGAAAAACTTACATAGACATAACGTACAAGTAGAAAAGTACATAAATACAGATGTACAGGGTGTCCCGAAAGTATGGGGTCCCCCCTAGGCAGACATATACCAGTGTCGTCATAGTATGTGTCATATGTCATTTTAAAGATTATCCAAAGTTACATTGATTCACCAAGTATCATGGTTCAACTCTCAAATGTGAAAAAATTACAGGTATTTAAAAATTTAGTGTTTGGTCAAAATTAAGTTCAATTTTACACCAAATCACTAGTCAATGTGTCCTCTCGGGCCATCTTGACAGCAGCAATTCTTTTCGGATTGGATGGATATTGAGTTGGAAAAAGAGAACAGTGAGGGTAGAAACTCTAAGGAAACTCTTCTAAAGTCCCTTAACAGGTTTTAAGAGGGTTATAAAGTTACACACTCCTATTTGAAGGACTTTTAAGGTCATATCTGAAAATAATTGACGCTGTTAACACGGTCAAGGGGGGACACATTGACTAGTAATGTGGTGTAAAATTGAACTTTATTTTGACAAAACACTAACTTTTAAAATGACTGTAACTTTTTCCCATTTGGGAGTTAAACCATGATACTTGGCAAATCAATGTAACTTTGGACAAGCTTTAAAATGATATAAGACACATACTATGAGGACACTGGAATATGTCTGCCTAGGGGGATGGACATACTTTCGGGACACCCTGTATATATATGTATATACATATGTATCCGGATCACGTCGTTACTGGGTGAGTCTGTCTAGTAGAGATCTACCTACTGAGCAAAGTACTCCTTATAGAGAATAATTCATTTACCATGTTTGAAAAGATGCTGCAATATTGCTCCTCAGCATTAAATAAGAAAGCTAGTAAATCCATATCTGATAGCGTTACAAATTCTGAGTTCGGGTGGAAGATGTGGTATTTTATATCTACCCACCTCGACTTCAAGCTTGTGACTGCTAATTCTAAGCGATGTTAAATTGCGGCGGGCATCTTTATTCTTAATATGGTCAAGATAATTTTCATAATGAAATGTCACAAAAACAGAACAATTGATTAATTGGTCTATATTGGGGCATATATGACCACATATTTAAAAAGCTGTTTTTCTGGTTCGTTTATCATCTTAGAATCGTAACAAAGACCTCGATTCTATGATTTATGGAAAATATATGACCTCATTTTATTCTGGCCATTGCCAAAGACCTCAATAGCTACGCGATTTCGGTCTTTTAACAATGAACAGAATAAAAGTTTCGGTCATATATTGCGCCATAAATCATAGAATCTCGGTCTTTATTCTCTGTGTAATGTACTGACAGAAAGGCATATTATTTGGTTTGTTTTGAATGCAACATGTTTGAAGAACAAGGCACAGGGTAAACAAATTCGTTCTGATACAGTCAACCACCTAGTATAAATTGCAGTGACATCTTTTGCACAAAACTTGAGCCGAGGAAGCATTGGTTCACAGACATTGGCACCACTTAAAATGTGAATTAGATGTTTTTCGATGTTAAATTACAGGTCTAGCAAGCACAGACATCGACAAATTTCCTTTTTAATGTACAGTATGTTTGTACATTTGTATGAAACACTTTGTAAGCCCCAAACCAATGGGAAAACATAAGAGAAAATAAAATTTACGAACACTATAAAGATGATTTTGCAGACATAAAATTGATTTAGATATTCTAGATAACATTATAAATAAATGTCTTAAATGTAGCAAAAACATTCTTGGAGGCATGTGGGTAAAGCCCCCCTCACATATGACACTCAAAACCACTTAAGTGTGAAATTAATTTTGTTAAAAAGCGAAAAAAATTCTAAAATGTTTTTTTTCAAATAGACATATAGTATATATCTGTATACGATTGTACATTCGTTACCCAAGGCATTGAAGTAAACTCCAAGGAAAAATAGGCGAATTTTCAAATTGAAATTAGGGTCCGTCTCAAACATGTCGATTTCATATCTTGACCCCCTGATTAATATGTCAAGCTATTCAAATTAGAATGCAACATTTTCAAAAAACCAAGAACGTTCCTCATGGTACTTAACTGTCCTTTAAAATCGCATATGGATTTGGACTGCAAGCTTTTCCTTTTTGATGTGCATCACTTGTCAACATGAACCAATAAAATCTATAATTTTTCTCGATTTTTTTTACTTACCTTTTGTTTTTCATTTGAATAAAATTGAAAGGGTCGACTTTATTGAAACATGAATCGATGCGATCATGAAAAATGATCCTAAAGACGATAAAAAATGATAACAGTTTTATTTGGGAAAAATTGATCATTACGCTATTTCACTATTCAACCGCATGTCGATTTTCACAAGACAATTAGAAACAAATGACAATGATTTAGAAAGTTCATTTTAAGGAACGCTTACTTCACGAATCGACATTTTTGATATGTAGGATATAACTAGCTAAATTGAGAAACACCCAGTTTGTATTTGTATCCAAATATGACCACGTTCATGTAAAATTTCCCGTCAAAACCCGACATACGTAAAACATGATTTGGAGAATCCTGTCGTGTTTCACATTTTATTCTAAAATATCGTCAAAGAAAATAAACTTAGGACATGTACGTATTACGTTCGCAAAGTTTATATGCACTGAACACATCTTTTCTACATCCTCTTCACACCAACTTTACCAAAACATTGCACTGATTCATGAGACAAGGGTTTACATTTTTAGATTGAATGAGAATTGGGTGACGGATGCCATGTCGTTAAAATATTTTTTGACACCCTTGGTGTATGTTTCCCTTTTTTCTCATTTACCAGGTATGGTACCTTGCCTTGTTTTTACAATTTGAGTCATTTTTCCTTTGGGATTTGCTTTTAATGCATGCTTAGAACAGTTGCAGGTTGACATAGAGACGTTTTACTTGCATGTATCACACCAACAGGACAGCCATTTACGTAATATTGAAGTACAAACAGCATCTATCTAGATATCTAGATCTGAAATGTCCCTTTAACATATTTCAAATCAAGAACCCGATCCTTATTCTACTCGAGTGTACGTTATCAATTGAAACATATGATATTGATGTCGAGTCGAGTCCAGTAAGGCTGACGTATACGTATAGTTCAATCATGAAAATCATCTGCACCGGTGTAGAGACGTTTCTCTTGACACCATTATCTGCGGCGCGCTTCGCCGATAAACCCCCCCCCCCCCCTCTCCAAGTTCCTATCACAAGACTTTTTTCCATGACCACCGGAAGTGTTTTTATTCCTATGCTTTGCTTCATTCTGAGATTTTTGTTTTAGTCGCTATAATTTCCGCTTTAGAGAAACAAATTTCTTTCTTGTCAGACTCGATCCCTTTTCCGGATTTGTTTCTTCTGGTGTTTTCTTTGAAGCTCTTGCAGTCTGTATATTTTGGTGGTCTACCCCCGGTTTTATTTTTCGAAGAGGGGAAAAATCATCTCGCTTTTGTTGCCTCTATCGTCGCATGCGCATCTTGTGCTTTATGTTTCTATAATGCTAGTTAATTCGATTGGCGATATTTTTCAATGAGGAGCGTAATCTTATGCACCTCATCTCTTGATTTTTTGATTTATTTTATTCTCGGACATTGATTTGCATTGAATAAAGTTTGACGAGTGCATTCCGAATCTTGTACATCAGATCGTAATGTATCTAGTAGATCAGATTGTAATAATGAAATTAGAAAGTAATGATAAGCAAATAAACATCGTTGAAAAGCTATAAAATCTTTCATATTACAAATAAGAGATGGCTTTTTATGTTGTTCACCATTGAGAATGATGCATTCATTGAAAAGGAAACTGAACCCAAACGTTCATAGACTTTATAATTGAAGTCAGCAATCCCCGGGAATGCACTGAACGAAACGTTAATTACAGAGGCACATTTTGGGCTATAATGGTCTTCATAATGATTTTTGTAGTGAAAATCTTTCGGTAAATTATGCTTATGGAAGTTCCAAATAACTTATCGTCTGCTTGCATGTAACGTATTTTTGTAAAGACGTATAAAATGGAAAAGAGTACGCTGAACAAAGAGAAAACTCTTTAGCTGTTATCTTTTCATTGTCTATCAATTGATCTTTATGCGTAATTATCGGAAAACTACTATGTATGTGTTATCAGTGTATTGGTAATCATATAAAATAAAATCAATCCATTTGTGATTTGTAGAAATTACTAATTCAATGCTTTGAGTTCAATGGTATAACCATGTCGATTTTCACGCATGTCGATTGTCACAGTTTCACACCATATTCGCTCATAGATGGGGTCGTACTGGTTATTTCATAAAATGTTTTCGCTAAAATAGAGTGGATATATTGTTTTCTTGAATAGTGTCCGTCTTTACACTAGAATGCTGCCCATGTGTGAATTACATCTTGGTCGTTTTTCACAAGAAAAATGGTGAATTTTCAGAAATGTTCAGATAATGCTCATTATAATTTAATCACAATTACTATCACGATTTGGAACATGCTGATCTGATAAACTGAATCAAGGACTTGCTAACAACATATAACTTATTTTTCTCGGATTTCCCTAATGCCGTGTGGGTGTGTTTAAACGACCATGTCGATTTTCACAGAAATTTTTTTACATTTACTTTATTTGGTCTATATAATCGGTAATAGGGTGAGATCAAATACAGTGCTCTCATCACACTCTGAATGAATGTTCTCTATTCCAGCATAACCAAAATTAAAAGATGCGACCATTTATTATTGAGATATGACATGTTTTCAAAAGCGTGTTGTCCTGTTACATTGACAATTTCACGAAATTCACAATTTTGAAGCCAGATATCAACGCTACTTACAATCGGAACGATCAAAAAAGTATGCTGACGTAGTTCATATAAAGGCATTATATTTTAGAATACATAAAATGATGAGCAAACACAGGTTTAGTTTCAGCTATGTTCAATTACATCAAAAATGTCAATTTTTAACACTTATTTGTTTTCACTGATGAACGAAAACCCCTTTACGTCAACTTGCGTATTGTGGCGAATAGGAAATTAGTCAAATTCGTTCTCATTAGTACGAGTTCGTGACAGTACGTCGCAGTGTTCGTATAGATGCGTTTGTCAGCGTTTACCTCGGTTGAAATTAGTCTTTTTCGTCGGAAAATTTTGAACATGTTCAAAAAATTGCAGCGAATAAAAGTTTCGTGTGTCATTCGTTGAAATTCGTTGAAATTCGTTTCAATGCGTTAACGATCGGTTAACCTTCGCATTGGCTTCGTCAAGTGACGTTACAGGTCGCTGGGGATAAGGTCGTATCCCCATAATTTGCATATCAAGCGACTGACGACGATCCCATTACGAACCATTACGAACCTTTGCGGCAGTTTGCAACCTTGTACGCAGTGGAACGAATACTTACGAATTGGATCTACGTTAAAGATTCTCGCAATCTTTATCCAATCAGCGTTTGCGAGTGTGTCGGCTCACGTATAAAAGGCGAATCCAACTCAAATCCATGCAGTATATGGTGTATGAGGTACTCGAATAGGAAAGAGCTCGTGAAATCTGAATTTATATGCACATGGTCAATGTTTACACATGTTTGGAGTTATTGAAGAAAATGTGATATGGGTGTGGTTCCGAATTTGAAGTCATTGCTGGAAAATATGATTTTAATACGAGAAATTATATCTATAAATAAAGCACTAAAAATAACAGTACACATGAAGTACATGTATGATTGTGTCCAGAAACCCTTACAGAAAATTCTGTCTGCATTTTGTCACCATTGCTCTTTCTTCCCGCATTCTAGTGCTGTTTGAATGAATATATAGAGAATATCACATCATTTTGAGTGATATCATTTTTATCGCCGAGTTGATATCAAATATCAACACGAGTGAGCGAAGCGAATGAGTGTTGATATTTGATATCTACGAGGCGATAAAATGATATCACGAGAAATTTATCCCATGATTTCAATCACCTTGTGATGTTCTGATCCAATTTCCAGGACATTGGCAGACAATATAAACTAGAAATTCGCCAATTCTTCGTCAGACGACTTTGCACTGGCCACTGCGCAGAAATATGCACTACTTTCTGTACATGATATAGTTCGGCATAAATACCATTTTTAATCGTTATTAAGCAGTCTTCTAATCAAATTATATACACAATCGTAATTCAATACACCAATGAAACTTAAAGAGAATAAATTAATGGACCTATTTTCTCAAAAGAGAATAAATTATCTTACCTAATTTCCAACAATATTGTGGCGCGAAATGCAAATGTGATATCACACGGATATGCGTGAGATAAACGATATCACATGCATATGAGTTTGATAAACGATTTTCTGGAAAATATCACACGGATTTCAATAATATCAGAAATATCAATAGCTGTTATTGTACAGATAACACATTAATCGTGGGATAAATTAATTAATGTATTTCTAACTAAAATATATCACATTTTTTTATAAACCACAAACATTTAGATCATAAAAAAATATTCAATACTTGAGTGAGCACGATATGCAAGGGTTACTAAGTTGACACAGTAAATGACCACTGATATTGTGTTAGCAAATATGTATTAGCAGAATACGCTGTGTGCATGGACTAACACCCCTCACTTTCATAGTGAAGTGACTAATTGGTTTATGTTTACGTTTTAATGTGTTTTGGGTTCCTTGTTACAGCAAGGGGGGCCAGTAAAGTAGACTAACATGTTTGCATGGCAAAATTTGATCGAATATGTGAGACACTTTAAGCTGAATAATTGAGAGAATACCAAATTAAATCAAATAATTCTTTTGTCATGGAAGACACAGATCGTCTGAGGCTGCAGTATGTGGCTGCTATGGCCCAGCAAGAAGTTTTAACGCAGCAACTTAACATTCATCAGAGTTCATCAGAGGCCGTTTTAGGCGGAGAAGGGGAGCCAGAGGACGTGGCATCAGGAGGAGACAATGGTTGAATCCAGAGAGACGGCGCCAATTCGGCATATATGATCAGCTCATGGTGGAGCTGAGAAGAGAGGACCTCAGAACATTCAAAAAGTTCCTCTGTATGCCAACAGAAATGTATGACGAAATCTTTGAGAGGGTCCGTCCTCGGCTATGGAAACAACATAGCTGGTACAGAGAGCCTTTAGGTCCAGGCCTCAAACTAGCTGCCACTATTCGCCACCTGGTTTCTGGTGCCAAGTACTCTGACATGCAGTACTCATGGCGGGTTGCTGAGAATACCCTCTCTGTAGTGGTAAGAGAAGTCTGTCAAGCTATATGTGACGAATATGTTGATGAGGTCATGACAGCCCCCTCCACACCTGAAGAATCGAAACAATTGGCTGATGGTTTCCTCGAGAAGTGGAACTTTCCAAATTGCGTTGCTGCAATTGATGGCAAACACATAGCCATCAGAAAGCCTAATAGCTCTGGTTCCTTATATTATAATTATAAGGGTTTCTACAGCATCATCTTACTGGGAATTGTCTACCCTTTGCATTCGTTTGACTTCACTTCTTAAAAGAGAGCTTCGTCTGTAGTTTAACTAGACTCTGCACGCAGGGTAGGAATTGTCGACTCAGAGTACAAGTTCGTGTGGTTTGATCTGGGTGGTGAGTAAACTCTACATACGTTACTGCATTAATTTTGTAATTATATAGATTTAATACAATTATAGCTATATTTGCAATGTATACTGACAATATTTTATCCTCTTACTGTTGTATAATTTCAGGATATGGTTCAAGTGGAGATGCCAGGATCTATAATGCATCGGAATTCTTGGAGATGGTGCAGGATGGTGCGATCGCATTTCCACACCAACAGCCATTTTCCAACGACACCGTTGATAAGCCTTTTTTCTTGGTAGGGGATGACGCATTCAGCCTCAGTGATCACATGCAGAAGCCCTATGGACATAGAACCCTCACTAGAGAGGAAAGAATTCTAAACTACCGGTTATCGAGGGCTAGGAGGGTTTCAGAAAACGCCTTTGGAATTTTGGCCAACCGATTCCAGGTACATTGTAATTTATAATATTTGTCGGCGAAACAAACAGTTAAACTCTATCTATCTAGACTATCTAGATACGTTTATTCGACTTCGAGTAAATGAGACTTCATTCGAACTTCCGCTAATTGAGACATGAAAATAGTATGTTTTGTTTGATAAATAATTTGAAAGATGCGCATAAATTGGAACTGAGTTCCACATTCGACCTATAACAGTTTAACTATTAATCCGTATTTTCAAATTAATTCAATTTAACGCATAATCAACATTTCAGGTACTCCTCTCAACGATGAACCATAAGCCATCCACAGCGAGGCTGATAGTCAAGACATGCTGCATTCTCCACAACTTGATGAGAATGAGGTACCCTACAATGCAAAATGCACTGATTGACCAAGAGGACAGAAGAGGCGACATGGTTCCTGGGGAATGGAGGAGAGATCGCAACTTGTCTAATAATAAGAAATGTATTGATATAATATCAAAGGGAAAATACCAAACATGATCAGAAAACACAAGAGAAACAAAATCTTTAAGCGAATATTGTCATTAAAAACAAACCCCAACTATCCCAAATGAAATTCAAGCGTCAGTGTCCAACACCCCTCCCCTTCCATTCTAATATCAAATATTACGACCCAAAACCATAAAACATAGGGATATTTCATTCAAACTGAAGTAATTACAATAATTGCTTGGCATGGTAACCAATTGTACGTGTTAATAACATTCCCAATGGATGATCACTGTATGAATTCTTAATTAAGGTAGACTATGTTAGAAATCTCAGAAGAGCCATATTAAATACAGGGTGACACCACAAATTTTAGGCTAAATTTTCAAAAAACGAGCCATAAATCTTCAAAATTTAGGCCCAAATTTCGGTTCTAGGGCCTTAGGATGGGCCCAGAAAAAAATATTGGCCCACAAATATTGCAGGGCCTCTTTAGTTGGCCTCTTTGAGCATTAATTGACCTTTTTGGGCTCTATTGTTTTCAATTTAAGGCCAAATATTCAAAAACGGGCAATAAATTATCAGAATTTTCGCCCGAATTTGGGTTTTAGGGCCGTAACAATTTTACGCGCGGCCCTAGGATGGGCCTAGAAAAAAATGTTGGGCCATAAATATTGTAGGGCCTCTTTAGTTGGCCTTTACTAGACCTTTTTACTTGACCTTTTGGACCTTATTTTTTTCTATTTTAGGCCAAATTTTTAAAAAATGGGCCATAAATTTTCTAAATTTTGTTTGGTTCTATGGCCCTAAAAGGTTTTCTGCGCAGCCATAGGATGGGCCCAGAAAGAAATGTTGGCCCTAGAATATTGTAGGGCCTCTTTAGTGGGCCTTTTGGGGCATTACTTGACCTTTTTGGGCCTTTTTCAATTTTAGGCCAATTTTTCAAAGAATTGGCCATAAATTTTCAGAATTTTGGCCCAAATTTTGATCTAGGGCTCTAAAAAGTTTTCCGCGCGGCCATAGGATGGGCTCAGAAAGAAATGTTGGCCAAATTTTATATAAGGGCCTCTTGAGTGGGCCTTTTTGGGCATTATTTTTCAAAATTTGGCCCAATTTTTTTCGCGGACATATTTGAGCCCCTTTCCCTCTGTTTTTTAGGAGCGTCTTTTGTGTTTTGTTAAACATAGTCTTCTGGCCGCCCCCCTAGGATGAGCCCGGAAAAGAATGTTGGCCCAAGAATATTGTAGGGCCTCTTTAATGGGCCTATTGGGGCATTACTTGACCTTTTTGTGCCTTATTTTTTAAATTTCAGGCCAAATTTTAAAAAACGGGCTATAAATTTTCAAAATTTTGGCCCGAATTTTGGTTTTAAAAATGTTGGGTCAAAAATATTGTAGGGCCTCTTTAGTTGGCCTTTACTTGACCTTTTTACTTGACCTTTTTAGCCTTATTTCCAATTTTACGCTAAATTTTCAAAAAACGGCCCAAATTTCGGTTCTAGGGCCTTAGGATGGGCCCAGAAAAAAATGTTGGCCCACAAATATTGCAGGGCCTCTTTAGTTGGCCTCTTTGAGCATTAATTGACCTTTTTGGGCTCTATTGTTTTCAATTTAAGGCCAAATATTCAAAAACGGGCAATAAATTATCAGAATTTTCGCCCGAATTTTGGTTTTAGGGCTGAACAATTTTACGCGCGGCCCTAGGATGGGCCTAGAAAAAAATGTTGGGCCATAAATATTGTAGGGCCTCTTTAGTTGGCCTTTAATTGACCTTTTTACTTGACCTTTTTGGACCTTATTTTTTTCTATTTTAGGCCAAATTTTCAAAAAATGGGCCATAAATTTTCTAAATTTTGTTTGGTTCTATGGCCCTAAAAGGTTTTCTGCGCAGCCATAGGATGGGCCCAGAAAGAAATGTTGGCCCTAAAATATTGTAGGGCCTCTTTAGTGGGCCTTTTGGGGCATTACTTGACCTTTTTGGGCCTTTTTCAATTTTAGGCCAATTTTTCAAAGAATTGGCCATAAATTTTCAGAATTTTGGCCCAAATTTTGGTTCTAGGGCTCTAAAAGGTTTTCTGCGCGGCCATAGGATGGGCTCAGAAAGAAATGTTGGCCAAATTCTATATTAGGGCCTCTTGAGTGGGCCTTTTTGGGCATTACTTGACCTTTTTGGGCTTATTTTTTTTAATGTTAGGCCAAATTTTGAAAAAACGTGCCATAGATTTTCAAATTTGTGGTCCAAATTTTGGTTTTAGGGCCCTAAAAATATTTTTTCCTGACTTGCAGTTTGGGTCCCCCTTGTTAGCTTCCGGATCCGCTACTGACCTTTACAGCATGGGGATCTTTTTTTTTTGGGGGGGGGGTTGCGGGAGGGGGATTCGAGCCCCCCCCCCCCCCCCCCCCCCCCCCTTACAAAAAGCTGGCTACGGGCATGTATAGTCTGTCACGTAACTTTATGGATGACGGGTGAGCGAACCGTTCGCGAGTCTTCCCACTTCAGGTTTATCAATGCTACTTTTAACATGGTTTTAGACTTTGTATCTCTGTGAAACTTGTCCCATACCATCAATGTCTAAAGACGATTTAATTCTCCAAATATCTCATTTATGCGATTCCCGGTTGAAGAGAAATTCGCACTTTTGTGTCTCGGAAAATGATGTGTGTGCCATCGAATCGAATTTTAGGAATGATGTGTGGGCGTTTCCTACAATATTTTTGCCTTGAGACACTTCTGCAAGCTAAGTATTGAACAGGGTGGTCAAAAAACGGAAACCCTGCATTTTCCTCATAATTTTGTCATTTTAACAAATTACTCCCTGATATTTCACACATTTGTAAATCATTCAATTTCCTACCACCCTACCATATTTCATGACCATTAGCCTGATAGTCACAATTTTACAGCACTTTGAACAACATGCTTCAGGTTTAACCATCATCGCCTTGGAGGCAAACCTGCACAGCTGACAATGATCCAAATGCATTCCTCAGCAGGTATGGCCTGAGTGATACAGATGATCTCACTTTATTATACTGAAGCGGGAACGTTCGCCCGGTTCTTATATTGAGACTGGGAGAGGAGAATAGTATAGCGGGAGGGGTTAACAAGAGTAATTTCTACCAACTCTAAAAGTCAGAGTCATGTAGCGTACCTTCCACATATACTTACATACGACAAACTAATCCAATGTGTTTCAATAATATATTTCCAGTATAATTAATTCCTTTAGTAAATTAGTACAATACAGCTTTGTACATCATATCTCCGGTAAATCTGAATGCTCATAAAATATATATATCTGTAGAACGTGTAGAGAGTTGTAAAACTGTGTAAATCTTGTAAAGGCTAAAATCTGTTCAAATCTTGTCAAAATCTGTTCTCTCGCATCTAGTGATGACATCTTATACTGTATTTTCCTACCCTTATGAGCCAATCATGTCCATTCTCAGTCGAACGGATCATGATTGACAGCGAAGGGCAGTCTTAACCAAATAAAATGTCATCCCAAAGGTGCTCACTGACCAGGTCACGTGTCAGTAAGATGATGAACTAATGGAACGTTAATTAAAAGAAACACAGTAATGAAAACTATATGATCGTTCTGCTACAATACACTTGGTCTCTGCCATATTCCCATAGGTAGGGACATTTTGGACGACATGTGCAGGTTGGTCTTTAGCGCAATAGTGGCCACCGGGAATGTTCCTTTAAGTGCTGTAACACGGTGACTACCCATCATATGTCATGAAATATGGTAGGCTGGTAGGAAATTGAGTGATATACAAATGTGCAAAGTTATTTTTTAAAATAATAAAAATATTAGGTAAAATGGTGTAAGGGTTTCCAGTTTTTTTGACCACCCTGTATTATATTTTATGTCATGATCAGTGTAATAAAACCACACTTAATACATTCATACAGTAAGAAAGTTGAATAACTCTGTCAATTTTGCATATTCTGCCTTGAAATTTCAGAATTATTTAGTTAGGTTTCTATTCCTCAAATATTTAAAGGAGGAGGGAAATTAACGGAACAAATTTTGGACAGTCATATGTTGGATTTTGGCAATTTTCTGAGGATTTAAACAATTGCATATGTTAGGCCAATGCATTACCTCCAGGAAAATCACTTCTAGAGATGATAAAATTATTTCGACTTTGAGACAGGGTAGATGCAAACAACCCACCCACATGTTTTTTCTGAAATGTTTTCCTAATTTTCGACCCCTTCCATCCCTGCTTTTTTAATTTTTCTTGCATCAATATGTTGCATTTTAACACATAGTTAACCACTTTAAAGGAATAAGTGATTCCTTCAAGGGTTTTAAAGATACCCATTAGGGAAATATTGTTTTCCACTTTATCTAAAAGGAATCCTTTATTCCTTTTAATAAACAGGTTCCAATTCTAATAATTCAAGTTTTTGAGGCATTTTTTAGAAAAAGCAACAGACCTATTTTTACTCGATCAGTTTTTCATGCTGATAAGGATATTAAAAGATGACAGCTCAACGGGGTGGTCACGACACTGAATTTTGGCATTTTTACCCCCCTAGGAAAATATTCTTGGGGGTACTATGAAACTAGTTCATAACTCAAAGGATATATGAGCTATTGTTCTGAGTTGTATATCATACATTGCTAGTACAAATATGAATACTATCCTAAAGTTATAGGTTGATACCCTTATTGGTCTCAGAAAAAATACAATAAACAGGAAAAGGATACGCAATTTTTGTCTTGCCAATTTTATATTTGTAGCTTCAAGCAAAATATGACAGCTTTAACAGCTCATAGTAGTATTCTAAAAACATTTCCAAGCTATGTGCGGTATTGTAATACATCTATTTTAGTTATGAAGTACTATTTTGTAATTTTAATATGACTTTATAATGCCCTACCCCTGGAAAATTGAAGAAAGTGGATGTGGTGAATTTTATCATTTTGCAGCATTAAGTTAGAAACATGTATTGATAGACACCACAGGCCCGTAGCCAGAATTTTCCAAGGGGGGGTTCGTTTTTCTAAAAAATTCTAGGGGGGGTTCACTTTGGCAAAAATGGCCAAAAATCACTCAAAAATTAGTCAGAATGATGAAAAACTGCATGATTTTGAAAGAAATTTTGGCCAGGGGGGGGGGGGTTCGCCCGAACCCCCCGAACCCCCCCCCCTGGCTACGGGCCTGCACCTAATCAATAAATTCATACCATCATCAAATGTTAGGTGACATTCTAATTCATTTATTACTAGAATATAGGACTTAAGATATTTTATATGTAAGTTTTCAATTTAGTACATGTATCATAATAAAATCTAGTGTAATCACATACTAGAGAGGACATTGACATAAAGTCTAAACATTATAATCATCAATTGATCTCATTTGAGCAACTAGACTACGGTGGTCATCATGCACAAGTAATGTACTACAGTGCCCCATGTACTAGGGCACGAGTTATTTGAGCCATATACTCGTATACCTCCTGGTATATACCTTTACAACCCATTCAGAAGGGTCATTTACAACGTGCAAAACATGGCAAAAGTTCCGTAAAACTGTTAGTTCTCATCATCTGACCATATAGCAGAGTCCTCATAAGCCATGATGCATCACAGCCAGATGTTAGAAAAGTAGCTAAGAATCTTTTTTATTAACCAAAGATGACTTTCCCACCGATGGTGCCTCACACTTGTACAACTTAGTATAACTTATTCATTATTATTTGGGAGAATTTGAACATTTCCCCTTTTTTACACTTTGAATTTTAAACAACATTACCAATGGGAAATATTATATTTGAGATTGTAAGAAATACATTGGTAGGTCAACTGTACATGTTGCTTTCAATTTTGTTTACTCTACATAGATCTGATTCTGCATTTAAATACCAAGACTTCAGTTTACTTCAACCGTCATGACTAAAGCATTTGATAGTATTTACATAATAATGTTATAAAGGAGCATGTAGGTTATCGCAAACAACTTCAGACAATGGTCCTTTTTAATGAGATTTTAGGAGATCTGCATTTTAACCATTAAAAACTAACGTTTTCTTCTATCTGATGGCATATTTGAATTCTGTGAGTAATTCTCTATCAAAACAACTTTGATTTGCACTGTTATTTACCATTATTCAAATTCTTACAAGGATCACAATTTTAATGTGAAATCACAATCTACATGTCAATAAGATCATATAGTTACATTCCAATGATGTTTTAAGTTGATCTAAATGGAATTACTTCTTAAATCAAGAAATTAAGTGACTCTGGCAATACATTTACATGTATTCTAGCCCTACCCAAGCTCTACCAATACCCATGATGCCATCTATTTTTCATTTATATGGAAAAAGGTCAATTCTAACTTGAATTATGAATATTTTCTGACCATGAACATGGGTATACCTTTTAGATCTATTCATTATCTTCAAGAAAAGTAAATATAATCATGATTAATCAGACCTAAGTGATATTAAAGGGAATGGCCCAATTAACATACTTTTTACTAAAAATGATGACCTAGATTTACCAAAGATGCAACCTTTAATTATATTGTTGAATGCATAATTAGAATATGCTTTGAGACATGTTCTATTTCCTAAGAGGAAAAGTGGATTGCTCCAGGGACTTTAAAGACACTGAATTTAAATGACCAAAATGAACTGAAACCAATGGATAGCATGAATTTTTTCAAAGGGGAAATAACATGGGGAACACTAATCTTAGGGGAATTAAATTTTCTTTTCAAGAGCTACAGTGTATTTGATACATTAAAATAAAGAACAGTAATGAATTAAACATTGTTAAAATGATTGCATTTTGGTGAAAATGAGGTCAACAACTTTGAAAAAATATATTGATGGGTTGATTGCTAGTGAAATATCTCCGAGTCCGATTGACTTTATTATCCCTGTATACCTGTCTTCATGGTCAGGAAATAGTCGATATAACTGTCTGAAATTGTTTGTGATAACTTACCTGAACCTTTGCAGGTCAAATCAGGAGTGACACAATTTATTTCCACCAAATTTTTGACATGTCTTCAAATACGATAGTATTTTCTTCATAAGATAGAGTGAAGATTGGGCATTAGGTGTATAAGTCCCAGACCACGATAAAAAAACAACAACAACAAAATGACATAGAACTGATAAACGTTTTCTCTTGTGCGTGTCAGCCATGGTCTACCAAATTAATTGCTATTCAGTGGGAAGAAACTCACTTTTCAGTTTCCATTTTAATTTCCTGACAAATAGAGCGATCATCCCAGCATTTTTTCTATGATCTATGTGTCGCCATAGCAACTTCTGTTTTAGAGAACAATAGAAAAGATTACTTTACCATAATTTTAATCATCCCACATTGTAGACATATTTAGAATTAAAAATATGAAGAGAATGACAAAAACCTCTTAAAACACATTTCTTAGGAAACAAATAGTGTGGTATTTTTGTTACTATGGCAACAGAGTTTTTTTCTTTTTGTCATACAGATTACCTATCATACCAGGACCAAATCCTGAAAATTGAAAATTTGAATTCAGTATCTTCATTAGTATCTTAGATATATAGGTTTCGCATAGTATCCCCTGCAGATTTCATCGAAGTATAAGGAAAATGCTCTGAAGAGGGATGCCCAATGATGCCACTTAACAGTTCTGGTATTTTTGAGTTCCCAACCCTCTATTAATGGGAATAGTTAACCATTATAAAGCTACTTATGGTTAACTGACAGAATTGATTGTATCTTCAACTAAGAAGTCAATAAAATGTTAAAACCAGAAGAAAACCACACCAACTTTCTTCTATTTACCAGGGGTAGGGCACTATAAAGTCATATTAAAATTACAAAATAGTACTTCATCACTATAATAGATGTATTACAATATCACACATAGCTTGGGAATGTTGTTAGAATACTACTTTGAGCTGTTAAAGTTATCATATTTGAAGCTTGAAGCTACAAATATAAAATAAGCAAGAAAAAATGACAAAAATTGCATATATGACGTGAACGGACCTGGGGACAATTCGGGAAATATAGGCTGATTTCAGCTTTGAGCGTTAATCTCTGCCTTATTTAAAAAGCTAGCTATGTGTTTTATATATCATTTTGAAGTATTTTTTATTCGCATTTCAGTGAAATTATTTTTTCTTCAAAATGTTGATGGGATCCAACATATTTTTAAAGTTAAACATATCCCAAAATCGTCAAATACGCTGTAAGACGTAACACTTTACACTTACAGGGCTCGTTGAAATTGGGATAACTTTTGAAATAATGATCAAAATCCCACTGAAATTTCACAATTTATTCAATGGAACATGTTCATTTATGACGTCACAATTGCTTAACGGCTACAGTTCAAATTATCATATATGAACGCTTTTAAAATTTTCAAAAGTGTGTAAGGTTTTGAAGGCGAATGGGACGAGCAATAAGTTTACCTTCATTTAACCTTCTAATTCAAGTCTGATTTGAAAGAAAAATTAACTGCACAATATTGTCATGGCGAAATTTACAAAACAATAACCAGTTTGTTTATTTTGCAAATAATATTAAAATAAGAGCTGGTTTTCGAGACTTGAAAAAATGTGACGCATCGATTTTCTACCACAAATTCCATACATATCAATTTTTACCAACGCCCCAAGTGGATTTCTTGACCGTTTTCCAAAATTCAAAAACATTTTAGAAATATTGTCCTCGAGATCTTGCTACCCTGTGAATTTTGTCATGATTAGATAAGGATAAAGTATTTTATTTTTAGGTTGACTAAACTTGACAAAAATGTGACGCATGTCGTTTTTGACGTTGTAAGGCTGTTTGCGCCCTATGCTGCTCATTGTTTTGTCTTGGTTTTTTGACGCCATAATGTTACGCTAATTGACCCCAGTTTCGTGCGACGTGTAATAGTTTTTTCTAATTAATTGTATTTTTCCGAAACCAACAAAGATATCAACCTATAACTTTAGGATAGTATTCATCTCTGTACTAACAATGTATGCTGTAGAACTCAGAACAATAGTTTATATATCCTTTGAGTTATGAACTAATATTATAGTACCCCCTAAGATAATTTCCTAGGGGGGGGGGGGGGTGAAAACGCTAAAATGCAGTATCGTGACCACCCCGTTGAGCTGTCATCTTTTAATATCTTTATCAGCATGAAAAACTGGTCCAGAAAAAATAGGTCTGTTGCTTTTTCTAAAAAATGCCTCAAAAACTCTTTCCCTTGAGATATTCTGAAATTGGAACCTGTCTATGACGGAGCAGTTGCAAATGTGAACTGTGAAACTGCTCCGTCGCAGCGGACAAAAAAATTAAACATTATTTTTATAAAAGAATTAAAAAGACTCAATACATCCAGATCTCATTTGTACATTCAGAGTTATTCTGAAAACATATGTAAATATTATTTTGTCACTATATCATGCCTTTAAAAAGTTTAAAAAGAAATGGTACATTTTAGAGAATGATACATTCAATCGAGGAAGGTACACGGCATGTACATATCTTTCAGACACTTCAAACAAGGATGATACATTTCAATATATGTAATGCATGTTGAGTTTTACAGAGCAGCAAAAGTTGTCAATATAAAGACCTTAATTTTGAAAATGGTTCCATAATACAAATCTACGTAAGATCGCAACGACTACGCATACTTCGAATTGAGACTCAAGAACATTACTTTTATTTCAAGCCTACTTTACTAGTTATAAATAAGAAATAACCCGCATACATATTGTAGATGTAGTATATCATAATGTCACACAGTGTTACTCGATGTTTTAGAATACAATACATGTACTTAACCATGAAATTCGAAGGATGATATCATTTACATGCTGATTCGAAGACAATCTGTCCTCGTTTCTGTTTTCGTATCCAGTTTAGGTCTCCAGTACATTATTTTCTAACGATTGGACGAAGTGAATAAGTTCGAAAATGAGTTAATGCATTAACTGAAGTGTTTATTTGTTGGGTGTATGCTATCAGAACACTTTATTTTTGTCAAACAAATGTTCACCCTTGCAAAAATGTTCCATTAGTAGCATTTAAAAATCTGAAATCATACGCTTAATTAGCCCAAATTAATAGTCTAAGAACGCCCATTGGTACAAGTAGGGTTTAACAATATGCCATAAATTGGTGTTGTTGCATCATTGCATTGGGGAGCGTTCATCTTCAGTTTGGTGTTGTTGCATCAATAGTGAGGAACTAAAACTGTGAATTTATCTCTTCATGCTACTAGCTAGTGCAAATGTTGAAATGTTTGTGCACTTTGTGATAGAAGCATGAACTTTGGCACAAAGTTAGTATATATCATTGTGAACAAGACCCGAGTCAGTCATCGTCATCGAGCGAGGCTGCCTCGTTCTGGAAAATCCAAGATGGCCGCCTTTTTCCGGGTAGATTTTTTCAATATTTTTTGTGAAGGTTAATTAAAAGATGTGACTCCATTTTGGGAAAACTGCATTGTTAGGTATAAAACGGAGTCAAACAAGGTAAAGATTAAAAGGTGGATTGGATCGAGTGGATTGGATTCATGTAAAAGGTGGATTGGATCGGGATTCTTCAAAATATAGTTTTTCCTAAAAAAATTATATTGATCTCCCATCAGACAATTAATGCTCGTCTCACTTCCACAATGTCAAATAATAGATGTTATATCATTTTGCTTGGGTAGACTAGAAAGGTGACCTGATACACAATCTTATTCATTCCAAGGGTAATTTTAGACATTTCACAAATCATAAGGCAGACTTTTCAAGTCGAAGATCCATATCATCTGTTTTAAATTCAAACAGAACATGGCAGAATGTCTTGGGAACACCCACACGTCAATTTGAATGACAGCTTTTATCTACCGATCTATGTTTATTATGTCTTACTAATGCTGATTTACAAGGGAGAGCAGTTAAATGCTTTAGAGTATCTATCAACTAATTGAAGTATGTATTTGTCATTGCTTTGTCAATTCCTTAAAGGGACCCAAGTAATCACAAAATACTTTAGGCCGGAGGAAATTGCTTAGAGGGAGATCAACTAAAAAATCCATATTTTGAAGATTCCCAATCCAATCCACCTTTTACATGAATCCAATCCACTCGATCGAATCCACCATTTAATCTCTACCTCAAACAAGGTTGTTTCATTTCACCCCTACTTTTTGCCCCTTCATTAAGAGGTTTGCAAGAATTATCTTGGCGTTTTTGCATCAGCACATTGGTGTTGTTGCATCATCGATAATAAACAGAGTGATGTTGTTGCATCAATAGTGAGGAATTAAAACCGCGCATTTCTCGCTTCTTGATGATGCTATATGCATACTAATGAGAGTTTTTTTAAATATAGATCATGCGCTAACGGCACATGTATGATTATTGAGCAACTCGTCCTAGAAATGGGTTTAGATTGGGAAAACAAAATATCGTACAAAAATCTATCACCGGAAGGCTGGCCATCTTGATGCAACAACACGGTGTTGTTGCATCACGATACCCCCCGGTGAGATTGATGGAAGAACACATTACTTAGATAAGATGTTAACGTATTTCAAAATATCTGAATTCACGAACTATTGAATCAAGAAAAAATAGTTCTCTGCTTCCGGCGCGGCCATGCTGATACGAAGGCGACCTGAGCAATATTATATTATTCAATATAAGGAAGGAGAGAACAATATTATTTTATTCAATATGGTTACCGTAGGCTGTTTACCGCAGTGACCTGGAGAGGGCGTTATCAATCAGCTCAACATGTACTGCACGAACCGATAAATTCTTGGTATTGTAACGCCCTTATGTTGTATTCACACTCACCAAGATTGATTGGGACGAAATACCGTAACCAGGAGAACAGTGCATAAAACAATGCCGGATAGGAATCTGAATAGGATTATAGTCTTATTGTCAGTAGTGTTTTGCTTTCTTCTTGTATATTATTTCTGGAGTCCTCAAGAAACAGAAATCCAGGTAAGTGTTTCACCAGCGACTTTATAAAAGACAGAGTTTGTAGATACCATAGTAAATTATTACATTTTTCTCATCAACAATTCACACTTAAAAATTGGTGGATGCTTCCTCCAATTACGTCTCGATTCCTACATGTAGTTCATAATATCATCTCTGATGAATATTATAAAAGCGATTGTCTTTGTTCCTTTTTAAACAGTATTTTTTCACCCGTACAAATATATTATCCGAATCATTTTCCTTTGCGTCAATAAAAGCTAAAACTAAGCAATCAAAAGATCCCAGTGCCAATACGTGTATTTAATGGGAAATAATTTTATATCATAGAAAATAATTTTATACCATAGATACAAAACATTTGTTCATTTCAGATGAATTAGTTTTACGTGCTGTAAACTGACTCCTTATATCTCATTAATATTCAGCCATAATATTTTTTCGAAAATGTAAAATATCGTCATATCAAAAAACAAGGGGTTCACATTTCATCAACAAGCGAGCTGAGTTATATTAAAAACAACGTCTTAAATATGATATCCATATATAATATCGCCTCGTTCTGTCATCAAAATGACATTTTAAAGGTTTAATTGATGCACATAAAGGGTGAATTTATCCATGTTAAAATAAAATGACATTTGTTTGGTTCTTCCAAACATTCATCTGTATAAGACCCTATGAAATGTCTACATCACACCAAACCCTCCATTTTTCAGGAATACTTTAATTATACTTTTATAGTCTGCTAATTTGTATAATTCCTTTACAATAAGTCTATATTTAAACAGATGTTGTGCATAATGGTTAAATATTCTTCTTCACGTGATAATACGTTGATTGTGACTTCCATATTGTGGCTTCAATACATCTTTGCTTGTCTAAGTATAATTTTCAAGGAAATTATTTCGTACATTTAGTCGAATAAGAACATATTTTTGACACAGGACATATTTGCAATAAACTTTTCTGTTCATACTTTTATTTATATTCACTTTAATTTTATTTTCTGAAAACAAATCGAGATCTCTTATCAATCATAGAATGTAATTGAACTTTACGTACAGAGGCTACATAAATTGTCTACATAAATTGAAAAGGTGAATGGTCTTCTTTTTCAATTTTTGTAACATCTTTCTCTAAAGTTATACCTTGGTCACATTTGCTCCGATTTTCACTACGGCGCCCGGCCGATTGAATATCTTGTTCAAAATTGAATACAATATTGAACAAAACACTTTTATCGGCCGGGCGCCGGCCGATGGATCGGGGCAAATGTGACCCACTGGCCAGGCATTACTGTCAGGTCGCCTCTAGACTATTAGTTGTACCTTTGATTTGATTATTTTGCATGACGACTATTCACGATAGCATTTATTCACTTATTCACTTCTGATGTACTATCTCTCCTTGTGTTAACACTGTACGTGTAGGTTTGATAAAACAATGGACAGCGTCCATGAAGAAGGAGGTCAAGTGTTTTAGCTTTTAGCTTTTCAGTTTCGTGAATTAACCAGTAATCAATAATGAGATAAGATATGTAAACACGATACACAATTTCTTATTTAGATATATGTACTGTGACCTAAGTGTTATATTGGTCTTACTTTTCTGTGTGCTTATGTGGAACTGTTAGTTTACACTTTACAAATGGTAATGCTGATGTAGGGCAAAATGTTAAAAAGGATGAGTGTCTTCGAGACATTGATCAAAAATGGAATTTAAGGACCAGATTTAAAAATTATGTCATTCTGATCTCTATTTTCCAAAATATAGGCCATTGTATTAAAAATGTATGAAATATCCCTTTGATGGTACCGGTAGAATCACCCTTTCATTCTTTATCGAAAAACAAATAATGAAAATAATACAAAGAGAAAAATACATTCTTATCAATTACTGTATTGTTCAATTCAAATGGATAAAATATTTATTTATTCCATAATAACATGTTTTCCCTGGGAAAATAACAGGGAATAAAAGTGTTATTTGAAAAATCCCGTATCAGATCCCGTATCAGCCAAAATCCCGTATCAGATCCCGTATTGGATCCCGTATCAGCAAAAATCCCGTATCAGATCCCGTATCAGAAATATTCCCGGTAATTTCTCTTGAGTTTTACGCTTTTTTTATATATAGTAGTAGTGACAGTTCTCAAGAGTAATGACTGATATGTACAGTATGGAATAAGATGTAGACATTCTTGAAAAGTACATACATGTAGGCCCATTCTACATCCACATGTTTCATTAAGACGTTTCATGATATTGTGTTTATTTTGCCATATTTTGAGCCATTTTATTGTTATAAATTATTTATATTTTTAAGTAAAACTTGATAATAAAAGTTGAAAATGTTATATGATATATTGTATAATTTTATGTCACAATCATTGGATGATGACATACAAAAATTGAAAAAAAAATATTATGAAATAAATAGGTTATTGATGGTCGTGATGGAATATGGATTTATTCCTTGAGAAAATATGATATTGGCCTCAGAAAATATCATATTGACACTCGGGCTATCGCCCTCGGTCAATATGATATTTTCCTTGGCCAATATCATATTTTCCCTCGGAATAAAATCCATATTCCATCCCTCCCATTAAATAACCTCTATATATCTTTGTGTCAAGATATTGATGACATTGGCTTTTCCAGAAAACTCAAAGTGACCCTAGGGGTGTCGACAGAGAATCGTCTTTTATACCGGTAAGTGTACTCCTTCATTCAAAACAAAATATGTCACGATTAAGGGTAGTGAAAATTGAAGTTGCTGTCAGTTTTTATATGCCATTACTAGTACTTCGAACACACAGAGTAATAACGACTCCATTATTACCTACCATCTTTATGATCACAAACGTGTCGTCAACAAATCGACCCCAAAATTTTGGAGGAATTGGAGCATTGTGATCATAAAGAGGGATGATGAACAATCGTTTAGTGAACATTTGAATAAACAACACGAGAGAATAAAATTCACCAAGGAAGTATGTTCCGCCGATAAACGTCTCCCATTTTTGGATACGATGTCCCAGATTGAACAAGACGGATCTTTGTCATTTAGTGTTTACCGCAAACCAACACACACAAATCAGTATTTGCATTTCCAATCAAATCATTCTCTTGATACTAAAAGAGGAGTTGTTAAATCCCTCTTTAGGAGGGCAGAAACATTGGTAACTAAAGAGGAAGATCTAAAGAAAGAAAAGGAACTGGTTTGCCGTTCATTAAAGGAGTGTGGGTACCCGGAATGGCTGATTAAAGAAGGTGAAAGACATGCGACAAATAATGTAAACAGAACAAGAAATGATGACGATATAAGGTGTACTGCAGTTCTTCCGTATATCCCTAGTATTTCCAACCAGTTACGGCGTATTTTTAAAAGGCATCGTGTCCGAGTATGTTTCTCATCGCAGAATACTATCAAGAAACAGTTGGTGCATTTAAAGGACAAAACTAATGATCAAAAGAAGTCCGGTGTAATTTACAAAATTGATTGTAAAGATTGTATTGCCACTTATGTAGGTGAAACAAAGCGGGAACTAGTTACTAGAATCAGAGAACATCGTAGACCCACATTACTGTCGACTGGAGGTCTTGCTTCTGCGGTTATTGAACATTCCATGGAATATGATCATAATATAAACTGGAACAATGTAAAAATCATTGATAATGAGAGTCATGATCTTAAACGTAGGGTTAAGGAAGCAATTCATATTAAAACAATGCAACCTAAAATGAACAGAGATAATGGGTATCAGTTGGACAATTTGTATCATAAAATATTGTAAATTAAGAATGGTATAGCAAAGTATGCAATAGTAATATTTGAGTTTAATTGTTACCATAACGATGATATATTTATCTTAAGGTTATTATTAGGTCATTCGTTTTTTCGTATCTATGTTTTTTGTTGTTGTTATTTTTTAGGTTACTAGGTCATTTGTTACATAATTAAATTTTCCATTGTCTGTTTATGACGTCACATAAATGTATACATGCTGTTCAAGGAGGATTGGAAGCCAGGGTTCCAACTCGATATTCTTTAATCTCCACGCATGCGTCATTTGCTATTCGTGTCTGTATAATTTGTACGACTGCATGGAGAATGACCCGATACTCTCCAACAAAGCTATCGCTAGGTGATTGTTTTGCAGAATATCGGTGTTGCATTCTGGGAGCCAATCCTCCTTGCATGCTGTTATATTTTGAAAAAGACTAAAGCCCGGTATACACCAATGGGGCAAAATCCCACTTGCCCCATCGAGTCCCATCAGGGGTACAATCACTCCCGGGCAATCCTTCGAACACCCGTGGGACCACTTGCCACGACCCCCATGTTTGATCCCCGATCATTTTTTCAATTTTTTATTTTTGCGCAAATTTCGTTTTTCACGTTCTTGCCAAGATACCCGGGCTAAGTGCGCGCGTACAATACTTTTACCATAGCAACGTTCTGACGTTGAACTAACGATAGAACGGAACGCAGTGCAGGCAGAAATGAGTAACAGCGATGCAGCCTTTTTGCACGTTTTATGGAAAATCTTCGGCATTATCGAGGTAAGATTAAAACAAGGAGTGCCACTGGAATCCTGAGATTCAGAGCTTTGACGTGGTATGAAAAAAGATCCATAAATATTGCAATTTCTTACTGATCAAGACTCGCAAACTTTGATGAATAAAAACAGGTGCTTTTCCTCAGAGCCAGCGTCTTTTTAATTTAAGCAGTTTGCAGGAAGGTTAGAAATTTTTTATTTGGTACACATTTGGGGCACATAACAGGTAAACTTTTGAGCAATTTTGAAAATTATTCATTAAATTTTGACGGAATTATCAACCAAAGTGTTGGCGGATTTTGGTGTCATTTGCAGTTCAAATTGTTAGTTTTCAGCGTCTCTAGATAAGGGATTTTGAGGAAAAGTTGTAAAAAGCTTATTTCTGAGGGTCAATGAATACAGGTCAGTGTGTGTGTAATATCTAAGCATAACTCCTGGTAGATTTTCTCATCCATCGCCATTTGTACCCCCCCAGACGTCAAATGTGGGTCCCTAGTCCAGTTCCGATTGTTCAATTTCCTTATATGGTGTTCAGACACCATATAAAAAGTTTATATATGAATGTACATATATTCTGCTTCGTGTGTGTGTCATAACTAAGCATAACTCCTGGGAGATTTTCTCATCCATCGCCATTTGTACCCCCGAGACCTCAAATGTGGGTCCCTAGTCTGGTTTGGATTGTTTGATTTCCTTATATGGTGTTCAGACACCATATAAATGTTTATATATGAATGTACATATATTCTGCTTGGTGTGTGTGTAATAACTAAGCATAACTCCTGGGAGATTTTCTCATCCATCGCCATTTGTACCCCTGAGACCTCAAATGTGGGTCCCTAGTCTGGTTCGGATTATTTGATTTCCTTATATGGTGTTCAGACACCATATAAATGTTTATATATGAATGTACATATATTCTGCTTCGTGTGTGTGTAATAACTAAGCATAACTCCTGGGAGATTTTCTCATCCATCACCATTTGTACCCACCAGACCTCAAATGTGGGTCCCTAGTCTGGTTCGGATTGATCGATTTCCTTATAAGTTATATGGTGTTGGTCCCTAGTCTGGTTCGTATTGTTCGATTTCCTATGGTGTTCAGACACCACATGAAAAGCTTACTTATGAATGTTCGTACACTCGGCTTAATGTGTGTGTAACTATAACAATTCAGCATAAGTCTTAGCAGATTTTCTCAGCTTGATTTGTGTGTAATGAATAAGTATAGCTCCTGTTAGATTATCAAATCCAGTGCCTTTTATACCCCCTAAGATCACCTTATGTTGGTCGCTAGTCACATTCGGATCTTACTTCAGTACTACTGTTTATTTCTGAAAATTCATGCAGGTCAATTTGTAACTAAGCATAACTAAGCATAACTCTTGGTAGATTTTCTCATCCATTGCCATTTTGCCCCCCCCCCCTTGAGAATGAGAATGATCGAATGATGGTTTGGATTGTTTGATTGCTTTATTTTTGGTAAGCATTCCACTTATAGAAGTTACAGTTGGTCCTTGGTCTCTAAAAATGATCCACTGCAAGAGGTGTTCCATCCTAAAGGTTTCGCTGTATTAATATAATCTCCAGATAAATTATGATCTCAACATAGAGTAGTATTTTCTTCATTTTTGTCAACATGGATCTGTAATTAATTGATGTGTACAACATTCATATTTAAATCCAAATCAAAGCTTTTTGTACCTTTTCATTCTCAATGATCAATAGATTCAATATTACCAATACTGACTGAACAATCATTTTCTTCCAGCTACTGGCTGGGAATGTACATGGAGCAACCATGCCTTGGGTCCTGTTGATTAGATATCTGTGAATGTATTGCTTACTAAATGCAATGATCCAGATCTACCATATTGCAGTATTATTTGATTCCTGAGGTATGTATTACCATGTTAGGCCATAAGAAGTAGATTCTTTATTTTGCGTTTTGGCAAAATCCAAATCATGCAAGGGTATAGGAAAACAAACACAAACTCAAGAAAAAACACAAACTTATTTGCTTAAGAAATGTATACATTTTATGAGCATAAAAAGGGATGACATACACTGATGACATACCAATTTACAGTGATTACAAACACATATTTATACAACATATACAATATGTTTAAACATATAGATATTATTCAAAAGTAACCAAAACAAGAAAGTGCACAATGTATGCCAAAGTCAATAACACTGTCAATTTTGACGCACATCAAATTGTCTGTCATTTCTGATTCCGATTGAACAAAATGCAATGGTACTTCCATACCCTCGTCATTGCTATTTGGATGTGTTTGTTTTTTCTGATTTACTCAAAATCGTGCAAGCAAAATGACGCAAAACAAAGAATCTACTTTTTATGGCCTTACATAAATTGATTGTATGTAAAGGCCCTATTTGAATGTAAAACCACTTTCGCTTATTATCCAAATGAACAATGTTCAGTAGGAATGTATAGTGAAATCCTTTGTCAATCAGTCTGTCCATCAATCTGTCAGAACATATGTTAATAACTTGTTTACTAAAAGACAGATTTTTTATTATACATACAGAAATTGTAGAAATCCAATTTCCATGTCATTCAAAGTAGAATGGGGAAAATTAGACTATTATTTTCAAATTTTGCATGAGACCTTTAATAAGTAATTGATCTCATTGCCCAATCATAAAATAGATATGCAAAGTATTTGCATAACACCATATTTGACACTGATTCAAAAACCAAAAACAGGACTACTGATACTAAAAATACTTTTTTCATATTTTCTGATCAAGATCATTTACAACGTTGCTTTATTTTGGTTGCAGGAGTCCAACAACCCGGCACTGAGGCTAATAGTGTAGTAAACTATTTCTGTGATATGAACTGACCTGCTGAAGTGATCTTTAAGGTATGTACTGAAAATCATCTAATTTTTGTGATGCATGATACATGATTGAGGTGTGTACTGAATGTAAAGAGTGATCCAGAAAGCCTTTCAATTTAAATCTGTAGAGATTAAAGGTGGATTGGATCGAGTGAATTTGATTCATTTAAAAGGTGGATTGGATCGGGAATCTACAAAATATGGAATTTCTTTAAGATTGTTTTTCTGTTTATTTTCCTCTTAGCTATTTCCCTCTCTAAAAATTTGATCACTTGTTCATTTGAGGAATCTGAACAAAGCAATGACAAATACATACTCTGATAAGTTGATGGAATCTCCTAAGAATTCAACTGCTTTCCCTTGTAAATGAACATTTGAAAGACATAATAAAAATCGATCTGTAGATAAAAACTATCATTCAAATTGATGTGTGGATGTTCTAAAAACATTTCTTCTAATTTCTGTTTGGACTGAAAACAGATGATATGTATCTTCAAACCAGTCTGCCTTATGATTTATGAGATGTCTAAAATTACACTTGGAATGAAGATTATATCACCCTTCTAGCCCATGTAAGCAAAATAATATTACATCTTTTATTTGATACTGTGGAAGTGAAGAGAGGACCAATCTTCTTAGAGGCTGACCAGTAGAATGTTTTAAGGAAAATGCACATTCTGAAGATTCCCGATCCAATCCACCTTTTACATGAATCCAATCCACATTTACCTTTAAGGTGCAACAATAAGTGCAAGGGGCATTCAACGATCACTGAGCAGTGTCAAAATATATTCAAGTCTGGATACTTCAAGACTACCATATATATTTTTATTATCTGCAAAGAAACCCCCTGGATCAACATTTCTTCAGCTGAAATTCCTATTGAAATGTGGTGAATCTTAAAAATCTATAAGTGGGACTCCCTTTATAGAAGCTTTGAACTGAATTTACACTTCTTAATGCTGAAATTGACAATTTATCCATACATTTTAAGAAAATAGATATGTCAAAGAATATGTTAAGCCAAATATTGACCTGATAGCTCAGAAAAAATATAAATTTTCGAATTTTCTCTCTACAGTCCTTGTTGCCCCTTTAATTCCTGTAATTTGTGTGCAAGTTCTAAGTAATAAATCATTGTAATAGGTCTTTACAGTATAATATTTTTAAATTTTGTGAAATTTTTTATCCAAATTTTTGACAATTTGTTTTATATTTTTTGTAACACCAAGCCAGAATTAAATGTGCATTAAATCGCCTCACTTGTTTTCAGGTCACAACATAATACCTCATCAGATATCAAGCAAATGAACAGATGTCAGGAATCTCCAGAAATGAAGAAGAAAAATATTCGCAGTATTGTCCTCAATACACATTGGATGCTTGTGGATAAAAACAAAATATCATCTATATGTAAGATTTGGACTACAGAACAACATAATTTAAGAAGAACATCTAACTTTGCCATGAACATAATTTAAGAGGAACATCAAACTGTGCCATGACCTGGGGCCATGACTGACTTATTGTTGTTGCAAAGGAGAGAGTGTAGAGTGTTTGGAGCAAATTGACAGATAATAAATCCACATTTATTGAAAGAAGAACTCTATGGAATAATCTTTGTTTTCCTTGAACAAGTATGTGTAATATGCATTGCAGGGGCGGATCTGGGAACCCACAAGGGGGGTCCAAATTTCAGGTCTTAGAAAAAAAAATTCCCCGCTTTGCGTAAAAAAATTTTGGCCCCTTCAAACCCAAAAGTGGGCCCAAATTTTGAGGCCCATTTTCTTCAAACATTGACCTGAAATTAAAAAATAAGGCCCAGTAATGACCAAAAAGGCCCAATTTTTGGGGCTTTAAGGCCTTTTTAAGCCAAAAATTTTTTTGGGCCCAATTTTTTTTCTGGGCCCTCAGCCCCCCCCCCCCCCAGATCCGCCAGTGCATTATGCAACAGAAATATATTCTAGAATAAAAAAAATTTAACTTAAAGATTGTGTGTTGCTAGATCTGATTCATTCTTTACAACAAGTGATCTTTGGTATAGACATTTTATACTTAGAAATCTCACTGTGAAAGATATTGTATCTTGATTTTATTGACTATGTCTACAATGCAGTATTGCCTCCGACAAAATATCTTTCACATTATGATTCAGCAGAGCCTTTAACTGAACCAACTCTAGAAGGTGTGATCACTATAGTATCAGTTGTATGAATAATGGAATAAAGGGTTTGCTAAATAGCTTTAAAATTTCATTGAAGTCTTATTTTGATATTTTCAAAATGATCTGCTTCCTTTAAAGACCATTTTTGAAATCGGAATTCTGTGTGAATTTTCTTTTAAAACACTTATTAACTTTTATTCAAATTTCCAGGATTTTCTTTTTTTAAAGAGGTCATACTTCATCCCCATTGACACAGTCAAAAGTTATTTACTCTTGAGCTTCTCAAATGTTCATGTTAAATCAGAAAACACATGTCAACAAGATCGTTACAGTATTCTATATCAGGAACATGCTATGAATTAAATTGAAAAAGGCAACTTACTTAATAAAGCAAGAAATTGAATGACTTTTTGCCACTTGTCTATATTTTATGAATAATATTCTGGCCCTACCAATACATGTGCTGCGATCTGTTTATCCATCTATATGTAGAATGGTGACAGTTCATTCTTTATTATTATCATTTAAGTAGGCCTATGGTTAAAATATAATTAAGACTTAAAAGATTAAGATAAGAATTAATGACTGGATATTTTCTCAATAAAATTATCTCTTCCAACCTGGGATGAAGTAGAGATTCTCATTTTCACCATTCAAACCAAAATTGGTCAAAATAGGCCAATTTTTCATGATTATTCCTGTTTCAAGTGGGTGCAAATGGATTTTCAGGTGGGTGCAAGCCTATTTTCAAAATTATCAAATTCAAAGGAAAAATGTTAGCTCATCAAACATTCTTGTTTTTCAGTTACTAAATAACAGAGTACAATGAGATATATGTGACAAGATAAAAATCAAATCAACCTCTTCTATTTAAAGCTAAAACATTCTTGTGACTTACACTCCCCATCAAATGTTTGGCAACTCTAACAGCCTAGTAGGAATACTATACATAGTACTGGTATATGTTAAAAACCTTTTTATGTTTAAATCCTTATTTGCACCACTTGTAATGAATCTTACTGAATAGGCTAGATATACCAAAATCTAATTTTTCTTCATTTATAATCCACCATTTATCATTGATTTAGCCTACATGGGAATGCCAATTTCAACCTATCGTAATTAAGAATTTGGAAGATTAAGTTACATATCTCCACATTTATTCAAATTGTTTTGATGGCAGGTTATGTCAAGGAATCCACCATACATGTAAACTGGCTAATGGGGACCTAAGGTAGCCAAACTTTTGGAGGGGAGTGTACGTGTATAAGGTGGGAATAAAGCACAAATCGGTTAAAAAATTGGAAACCAGCATAAACTCATACAGATTTGTAATAAGTAACATCCATTGATATTTTCTTTTCATTCCACAGACTGAAGAGACCGATGCATCCATTTAGTTAATGTAATTTATTTATCCCCGGTAAAAAACGTCATATCGCACCAGACGAAAACACGTCTAATGGGCAACTCTATTGTTAAAATAGAACCTGGCGGCAAACGAAAAATATCCCGAATAATGTACGCAATTGATAATTTTCGTCGTGTACCTTCAATACTATCGTGGAATTGATGTATAGTATCAATATTGTGATTGTTTTTAATGTATTTAAGAAGGTTGTGTCCGATTTAACCGAAAGAAGGTTCTTTTAATCATCCTTCAAAGACCACTACAGAATGCCGGGAAAACACAAAATAATTTTGTTATTGGCTGGATGAAGAAAACTGTGAGACAAATACCACTATTATTGATCGAGAAAATAAGCTTTTTATGTGGTCTTTCTAGATCAAAAGAGATTGAAATTATTTTTTTATGTTAAAGGGGTCTAATTTATCGCTGAAGTAAGGGTTGTCAATGTAAACAAACATGTCGGCGAATTTGATTTCTCGTCTTTAAACAATAATATTTGTGCAATAGTTGAATATCAAATCACGGACGTTGATGATTTAGAAAGCCGATTTCAATAGCTCCGTGCTCGTATATAAAAGTCTATATATCTCCCAATATTGATGAAATGAGAAGTAATTTTCTCAAGGTTACTACAATTTATTTCGAGAATCCAGTGGAGCCATCTCGATACGCGCGAAGTTATCACGTCACTCCTTGGTGGGCACACGGGTGGACGAAAGCTCATTGTCCAAATCGCTCTCGTTTGCGACGTTAAACACAGAAGACGACTCCCCCCTGAGTCCCATCTTGCCCCATCGAATCCCAATTTGCCCCATCGAATCCCACGAAGTCCCATGGGACCTTGATGACTTTGCCCCATCGTGCCCCATGGAGTCCCATCAAGCCCCATGGAGTCCCATCAAATCCCACCGTGCCCCATTGGTGTATGTCGGGCTTCACACAACACGTCATATGATCGAAAATCCCACGATGCCCCATGGAAAGAATGAACATGTTCATTCTCGATGGGACTCCATGGGACTCCGTGGGACTTTGCCCCATCTTGCCCCATCGAGTCCCATCGAGTCCCACGTGGGACTTCATGGGACCTCATGGGACCTCGTGGGACTCGATGGGGCAAGATGGGGCAAAATCCGACGGAGTCCCATGGAGTCCCACGGACTTCATGGGGCAAAATCCCAAAAGGTCCCACGAGGTCCCACGCAATGTTAAGTCTATGGAGGTCCCAACTTGCCCCATTGGTGTATACCGGGCTTAAGGGATATTAGTCGAAAGTCTCAATAAATTAAAAATATTCTCTGAAGTAAAGAATTTGACTTGTTTCTGATATATTAACCAGAGAGATGAACTTACATAGAACTATAAGTATATGATTTACCACATAATAAACATATAATAGTTCGCCAATCCTTAACTCTGTTTACATAAGGCATGCTGAAATGCTTATGTCTCAAAGCGGATGAAATAGATCTATGTAGGGGTGGTATAATATAATATAATCTTTGGACTCTTAAAAAACGTTGTTCAAACATTTATTTTGAAACGAATGTGGTTCCTTCAGAGTACGCAATATTTCATGAACGATGACATGATAGGTGTCTACGTGACTTGAATAATGTCCTCTAAACTAAATAGGCATGTTTGTAACTCACCGATAATGACAAAAACTTAACCTTTTTTGCGACGGAGTTCGGTGGTTGGCGTTCAGCCATTATGTTTGTCACAACAATATATTCCAGTTTTCATCATTTCTGTTATACATAATGCACTTTTGAAATAAATATTTCCATCGGTTAAAAAGAAAAATTTACATCTTTTTCTGACCGTGTTTCCTGATTCACTGAGAAAAATTGGGCTGCTTCTTTAAATGAGTCTGAAAAGACATGTTTCGCCCGAAATGAAATAATGGGGAAAGTTTTAGAATTTGGCCTGCTGTTAATGATGGATTGATAAGCTTAGTACTATATCATACATCTACCTAGGATTATCTGTACCCTTTGCATTCGTTTGACTTCACTTCTTAAAAGAGAGCTTCGTCTTAGTTTAACTAGACTCTGCATGCAGGGTACATTATCTGCAATGATATGATTTTATACCATTCCTTATATTTGTAAGAGGCAAGAACAGCTCAACGCTGTATTTTCTTTCATTTTCCAGAAGTCAAATGTGCATGACGATGTGAAAAAGGAGAGTGCACAAATTATCGAATTTGGACAAAACATTTTACCCTCAACTCCAAATGCCACTGCAGAGGAGCTTTTTTACAGGTTGGTTCTTGCTATCATATATTAAATATTTTACCATACATTAAAATCTCTAGGCTATTACCATATGCTAGTATTATTTTACCATACTTGGCTATTATTTTACCATATATTAAACACTATGTTATTATTTTACACCATATATTATTTACCATATATTAAATGCTAGGCTATTTTACCATATTAAATAAAGCAATTTTTGTCATACATATTGCATATGACAGGAAAACCTGCTGAATCGCTGTAGTTAGTTGCACATTAAAGTTTGTAATGACCCTCAACAAAGAGAAAATGCACTTTTTGGCTCATTCGCAAGACACATTCCCTATAACGTTTTTGTGGTGGGGATATAAGGCAGGATTTGTGCAAACGATCGCCAAGCCATTTTGAGCTAGAGGATATTAAAAGAGAGATCAGGAGAATTCCTTATGGCAATTGCAACATGGACAGGGACATTACAATGTATGCAATGAGCTTGAATTGAGCACATTACAAACTAATGATCTGTGCTCAAATTATGGTGGTATATGATATTAAAACTTACAGAACACAAAACGTACATGTATGTCTGTATGACAGGTCTATGAAAAAAATTGGAAACTCTTCCCATTGTTAGAAAATGCTACGCAATCAAAAGTGCAAATGATTTAAATGAAGTGTAAAGGTTCCTTGCAAATTAGGTGGCACTATATATTTTTCTCATCTCAGATACAATAGAAAATTGAATTTGTCCTGAAATGAGCTGACCCATCGAGCACCAACTGAAATGGCATATCTGATTTATTTTCTTCTAGTTATGGGTCTGGTGTCAACGTAATCTGTGATGAGACGAAAGAGATGGGTGTTTACCCTGGAGGATGGCTGACTTGCCAAACAGGGCAATATAAATTCAAGAAACCATGTTTGGTGTACTCAGTAGGGTAGGTAGACAGACACGGTGGTTATAATCTGTTGTAAAGGAGGGCTGATCGTGATCGTGTGTTGGGGATGTTTTTACGTAAAAAATAGACAGGGTTGCGTTGTATCAACTGCTATTGGTGATAATATAACTTGCAAAGAAAGGGAGGGGACTAATGTATATTTCCTTATTGTAAAGGAAGTATTAAGAATAAAAGATTTTACAGATACATCCTATATGAAGCACAACCTCCCCTTGACCAACTGTTTGAAATGGGTTTTTCAAAAACGGTATTCCCTTATCGTTCCGCAAAATGGTATATAACATCCTGAGACACAACGGAGTCCAATAATGTACTTCTCGTTGATTTAATAAACAATGACTTTATCATAAAAATTTGTAAAATGCCCATTTTCCTTTGTGATTTAAGTCTAGTCAAATAATTTAGGGAATGTATTTAAGGTGCAGAAATGTTTTTTTACTCGGATAGAAAAGGGAAAATCTGCTTTCCAATATCATTGTTAGATCTGTCATCCATACTGTACGTATAGAAAACTATTTGGAAAATAGGCCAGACATGCATATTGATGTGAGCTAAATATAATAAAAATCGTGACAATGTTTTAGCCCTTTAGAAAGCTACTCTTAACTCGATCGTCTCTCATATTTTTGTTGCTCCTTTATCGCCAGCAGTTATGAGTATATGTTTCTCATGTTATCACTTGTATTGATTTTCAGCAATTACACCCTACACAGGCTGTGCTATACGAAAACAAGCGGTGTGGATATCATGTGCGGATATTAACGGTTATTTTTTAATTTAATTTGTGATATTTCATATTCTTAGGCATGTTGGGTACTCAATAACCCAGATGCGAGTAGAAATAATCTTGATTTACGTCATTAAAAATTCAAAATCCAGTCAAAGTAATATCACATTTGAAATCTACATGTAAAATTACATCTAGAAATGTGGTTTTAAAAAGTGTTTATCAACTTTGAAAAATTAATTTTCTTTGAAAATGTGACTTCTAGCTCGGGGAGATTCCCCATAGACCCCATGCTATAAAATCACAAAAAATGAAATATCTTTTCTTTTAGTGGACAGATAATATTTTGCTTTATTACTGGACATATTTTCATTAGTATAAGTATAAGACACATAAGGGTTATATGAAAATTGAGCCACTTAAATTGATAATATTCAAGTTTAAGAGAACTTACTTAAATAACTGCCATGTTAATTGACCCGAATCAGGCACCTGGTGGTGAAACTGGTAACTACCTACTCGCATTTGGGTAATTACAGTCATCCATTTGTAGATGACACCTAATAAAAGGGAAATTTTGTCTACAGTTGTATTCTTCATTCTCTAACGACGCACTAATCATTCATCCTCAAAGAATTTGAAATTGCTGCTTGGTGGTCGAGATGACCAATCGATCAATCATTTTTTGCATTTTGAAAGTTATAAACTTTCTGTTTGATTTAAAAAAAAATTGAAAACATGTTTTGGATATGTTCTACCTCTAAACAAGCGGTGTGGGTATCGTCACTTTTCGGATATCCCCACCGCTTGGCTACAGAATGAACTACACACCTATTTACACAATTTTCTTTTTATTAGGGAACCTGTACCTGGCATGCATGATTAATGATTATAATTGAGTACCAAACATGCCTTAGTTGGTGAAATATTACAATATAAAAAATGACCGTTAATACCCGCACGACCTTGCGAACACGGTATCCGCATCGCTTGTTTTCGCATAGCACAGTCTGCATATAGAGTGTATTATGTCTCAAATCAAAAACCGACTCGTATGCTATTTAAGATAACATAGGTTTATATTCAACTTTGAACAACAAAAACCTTGTAAATGAAGAGGTGACATATGTGCTGTTTACAAGGTAATAAAGAAGTTAAGCTAAGTTAAACTGAACGACTATTTATGTGGGAAAACTACACGCATTCGTCTATAGCAACTTATGCGTACAGGTTGACGTATCGATATTCAGATATTATATGTTTATAGTTTATATAGTTTATTATAGTGTCACAAGTTCATACATATACAATAAAATACAATACTAAAATACATTAATAAAAAACCTCTAGCCGATGCCGGCTTATGAGACACTTATATGAATTCATAAATAGCATCAATATTACAATATTATTGCAAACGTTCAAGATTAAATGCCCTCTTTTGAAACATTTTATATATTAAAGAAGAAGCAATTTTCCTTTGACTAGATTTACATGTCATTATAGAGTGGAGTGTAATATTATCAACACTAAAATTATCAAATAAATCTCTTAAATATGAAAATAGATCATTTCTAATATCTATATAATGTGTACAGTCTAACAGACTAACATTGGTTAAACTCTCAATTAATTCATGTTGATACGCGATCACTGACTGATACGCTATAAAAAAAGCTTTTAGGTCGAATTCGTATAAATGTTAGAGGGTACCAAGTTCTACATTTAGTATAAAGGCACACTTTTACAATAGAATTTATGATATCAAAGGCATTTGTTTGAAAAGTGGAGACTGGGAAAAGTGAAAAGTGATTGGTAACTTTATTGGGACCACGTACACTTAAAATGGCTACACAAGAAATTTTCAGCTAACCTTTGACAAAAACTTTCATGAGATTTAAGCCTCGGTCACGTTTGCCCTACGGCAGCCGTAGCTTCACAAACTTGATACAGAAAATCTACATCGTACTGCTTATCCCTATATTTTATGTTGCATATTTCTCTCGCTTTTGGAAACAACGGCCATCGTACGGCTGCCTAAGATGATGATCAAATGAGACTGGGACATTAAATATAACAAGACACACAGTGATAAATATCGCACTTTGAAGAGCAAACTGGCCACCATGCAATTTACCCAGCATGGCCAAAACCTAATCAGACCTTGGCACTAGTCTGCTCTTGCATCTGTAAACATTTCAAGTTGACAAGGTTAGCGGTTTTCCTGCAATTTTGATGACAAGAATTTATTTGTAGTCTTGAACTTTGGGAAAAATTAGATAACATTGTTTGTGACCTAATTTGATGACCTTCGACCTTGAAAATTTCACTTTTTCAGACCTCAGTAGGTGTTTTGTAATTAAGCTGACCTAAATTTAAATCCAAAATATCAATTCAGAAAATCAACTTTTTTGACCTTTTCAAGGTCACTGAAGGTGAATGAAAGGTCAAATCTGAAATCTAAGGTCAGATTTGAACTTCTGAGAACTTGTAGATGTTTTTTAAAAAAAAATTTGGTCAATTTGGAGCAAGTTGAAAAATTCAAAATGGCCGCCAAATTGAAAAATTTCAAAATGGCCACCATGTAATTCAGCCAGCATACCCAAAACCTAATCAGATCTTGGCAATAGTCTGCTCTTGCATCTGTAAAAATTTCAAGTTGAACGGATAAGTGGTTTTCCTGGAAATTTGATGACAAGATTTGTTGAAAAATTCAAAATGGCCGCCATGTAGTTTACCCAGCATGCCCTTAACCTAATCAGATCTTGGTACTAGTCTGCTCTTACATCTGTAAAAATTTCAAGTTGAACAGGTAAGCAGTTATCCTGGAAATTTGATGACAAGATTTGGTTTATGTCCCGCCCGCCCGCACACCCGCCCGCACGCCCGCCCGCCCAACAGCACAAGACGACGACAATATAGCACTTTTTCAAAGTGCGATAAAAATGGTTTGAATTCTGGAATACCCCACACATTTTGTCGTTATCCACAAAAATAAATGTTTAACTCCAACTCAAATTTCTCAAGAACAGTTGTAGGTACTAGTATTGTTACATGATATTGATATAATTTTAAGTTGTGTATAGCTCACCCTAGCATATAAAGCAAACACAACCGATTAGTTATTTCATCTAAAATGACTAAGAGGTTATTTTAACTACATGTTCTAATTTATTATAGAGAGATGTTAGAAGTATGGTATTATCTGATTCAAAATAAAAAACCGTCATTTTCTGTTCATAACAGCTACCATTTATCAAACTGTCGGTTAATATAACCTTCTGTGATACAATATTGATAGGATATGTTTTAAAGGAAGTAATGCACTCGCCATTATGATCCAGGGGCGGATCTGGGAAGCAACGGGGGGGGGGGGGGGGCAAATTTCAGCTCAGAGAAAAAAACTTCCGAAAAAATGTTGGCCCCTATAACTTAAATGTTGGCCCAAATTTTGAAATTTTGAGGCCCATTTTCTTCAAAATTTGGCCTTAAATTAAAAAATAAGGCCTTAAAGGCCCAGTAATGACCAAAAAGGCCCACCTTTTGGGGCCTTTTTGGCCCAATTGTTTTGGGCCCAAGCCCCCCCCCCCCCCAGATCCGCCAGTGTGATCTCCCCATCTCAATATTTCATTTATATGCACACTAGTATCTTGTTGATCTATGTTCAGCACTTTATTGATGTACAGTATACGGTATAGGGCTGTTATTAGGCTCATAATTCAATCATGATAGGTAGTGAGGTAGCACCGAAAAATGTACCCGCTTCTGAACAAATTGAAATTACTTGTTTCTTATGTATTTTTATGTGATACTTCAGAAATTTTTTGTCTGACGCGCCATATCCGGGGCGAAAGTTATCAAAATTGGGTTTTTGACCATAAAAAGGAAAATTACAGGGGGTACATTAACATCATTGAATAATTCATTCAGTTAGTCTTCAATCATCATAATGATTTTATTGAGAGTTGATGAGATCATTTTAAGGTAGTATGCAAACTTTCAATGGTCTGTCACTCGTGGTTGCCATGGAAACCACAATTTTTGCTGAGAAAATCCTTAATTTTGGTAAAACCTGTACCTGTACATAATATAGAATGTGGATTATTTTTCAAATCAACAGATATCAGAACATTTTAGCACTCTAAAAATCACCAGGGCTGTCCAAACATTTGTTTAAAGAGAAAGAATATTGCAATTTATATGACTGGTAAGTGTCAAAGACCATACAATTACATAAGTGGTCAAAAGTGGGCGTCGCCCTCATAATAGTAGTTGATTGCCATTCTCTATAAATACAGAGTTTTACTTGACTTTTGAGATACATTTTCATTGAATTTCTTTGGTTATACTTAATATCAAGCATTTTTACATCTAAGTGTTATAGTTATTGCATGGGGATACAGGGGGATGGGGGAGGGGGGGGGGGGGGTAGTAACAGAATTGGGAGGGGCAGAGCTTATCAGCCTTAAGGGTAAATCTCATCTACATGGTTCTAGATTTCATAGGGTACAGCTTCTGGGTCTTATTATATTCATCTCAATATATAAGATATAAGAATTTACATGGTTGGTAAGTGTCAAAGACCATAGAATTACACATGTGATCAAAAGTGGGCGTCGCCCTAATCATAGTATATGGTTCATTCTCTATAAATACAGAGTTTAACTTGACTTTTGAAGTACATTTACTAGTGTTGTCGCGATTAATCGATACATCGCGATATACATCGCCAAAGCTGATTCTGGCGATGCATCGATGTCTGAAACAAAACATCGATGTTTTAAAAAAAATTCATTTGCTAAAAATCACCCTTTCTTATCTTATTTTGACGCAAATCGCTTAAATTTCTCCTGCTTATTTCATTTCGCAATGTTTTCTGATATTATTTCGCTTTAAAACTGTTTTAGCTAGTCGAAATGAACCATTAATCTAAAAAAAATTACTTTACTTTCATTTCACCGTTACTAGAAGTTCCCGGATGAACCAGCGTTCTGTATTTTAGTGCATTAGCGTTCGGTATTTCAGTGCACTTTTCTCGGACTTTTTCTCGATGTACATCGCGATGTGCATCGATGTTTACTACTGAAAATTGCCGATGCATCGATGTACGATTATGGCACATCGCGACAACACTAACATTTACTTAAAAACATCTTTGATTTATACTTAATGTCAAGCATTTCTGGTAAGTTAAATATGTACATCTAATTGTAATAGTTATTGTCTGGGGGTGGAGGAGGGGGGGGAGAGTAACAGAATTGGAAATGGGCAGGGCTAATAAGCCTTAAATGTAAATCTCATTTATTTAGTTCTGGATTTCAAGGGGTGCATCTTCTGGGTCTTCTTCACTTCTGGGTCTTCTTCATCTCAATATATGGGATATTCCAATTTACATGATTGGTAAGTGTCAAAGACCATACAATTACATAAGTGATCAAAAGTGGGTGTTGCTCTAACAATAGTAGATAATTCATTCTCTATGAATATGGAGTATAACTTGACTTTAAGATTTATTTTTTAAATTAAAACTTCTTTGATTACATTTAGTATTGTAATATTTATTCCCTGTGGGGGGGCAAGGGGGGTAGTAGCAGAAATGGGAGGGGGCAGAGCCAATGGCCAGTCAGTCTTAAGTATTAATATCATAGTCTGATCATTTTCATTCACCTCCCGATGTTAATATATAAACAATATCATGTGGGAGAATATACCACTACACTTGCAGATTTGAGAGTCATTCAGTTGAGTGTATCTATGTGGCGCTCCACCTTTGCCTTTTAAAAAGGTGCTATTGCCCCTTCTGCATGGCACTTCATCTGTGAACGTGTGAAGTGCTAGGAAGGCTGCATATATGTCAGGGTCTATATTGGAGGAAATACCACTGACATCAGTCTTCATTTGTTTCCAACTCAAATATCCAGCAGCACACTTTGCTGTATTTGCTTTTTGTTTTCATCATCATACAAGAACTAATTCCAATCTTTAGGGACTCATGTTTTTCTACCTTAAATAGAGCAAGGTGTCCCTCCCCTCTTTCAGGTTCCTTTATCGAATTTTTGATGTAATTATCACATACAAAAACTAATCAATCTGCAATTGTAGAATCTTGAAACAGTCTCAACCAGATCCAGAAACAAAACTACCTTTCAAGTTGAATTATGGTTTGGGATAGTTGGGGTTTGTTTTCCTTATGACTTGTATACATTTAGAAGTTTTCTTTTTCTTGCTGGGTTCTATTACAAATTTTGGCCCTTTCCCTTTGGCACTTGTGGGTACATGTTCATGCATAGGGATGCGTTTCTCTGTTCTTGCAAGAAGTCCAGTCAGTGTTCCTAGAGCCCAAGGCACAGGGCTCAATAGGAACTGCAGGAGACATTCTAGGCTAATTTTATGTTCTTAAGCAAGATCGAAGCTGTTCAAAGATGTTTCATTCAGAATGTATTTGTATAAGCTTGTTCTGAGTACTTTTTTACTGTCACTGTCACTGTTGCTGCTGTAGTTTGCTGCTATAGTTTTCAATTTCATATGTTTTATTAGATCATGAAATCTTTTTTTCAACTAATCTCAGATGGTATCTCTTCATGCAATTTCCCCCTTTGACTAAAATTAGATGAGATCTGCAGCGACATCATTTGGCACAGATTTTCCTTATGATACACCGTAGAGATGACCTTCATCCTCAATGGTAAATGGATCAAGGAAGTCTTTGATCGGGTTTTTGTCATCTTTATGTCTTCTTCTATACTTGCTATTTGTGCCTTTCCAAGGTCATTATGGGTGTCACACTCATCTCATCTCTAGATAATTTTCCTAAGTTGGTCTAATGAATGACTGTCTGATTGTTGTAACCATCTCATCCATATAAAGCACTTATTGTCTGTATGGCCCATATTGCAAATCCTCGTAGTGAACCACCAGATGGACTTGAATGGAAACTAAATGACTCCATATCTTTCCAGTGGGTATTGACTGATATTCTCATACAAGAGATTGGTGATATAGCAACACCAGGAGATGAATCAGAAAACCCCACAAGATGTACCCTATGAAATCCAGAATTAAAAAGATGAGATTTATACTTAAAGGCAGATTAGATCTACACATTCTAATTTTGTTACTACTCACCCCTGCCCAAATGTAAAAACTATAATACTTACACAGATGTATTTACCAGAAATGCTTGACATAAATTATAACAGCAGTTCAGTATAACTATGAATGTATCTCAAAAGTCAAGTTCAATTTTGTATTTATACAAAGAACCAATCATCTACTATTGTTAGGGTGACACTCCTTTTGATTGTTTATAAATATGTAATTGTATGGTGTTTGACAAATCCTGTAAATTGTAATATCCCATATATTGAGATGAATATGAAGAAGACCCAGACGAGGTGCCCCATGAAATCCAGAACTATGCAGATGAGATTTATACTTAAGGCTGATTACCTCTGCCCCCTCCCTATTCTGTTACTACTCTCCCCCATCCTCCCCCAGGCAAGAACTATTATAATTAGATGTGCATTTCTAACCAGAAATGCTTGAAATTAAGTATAATCAAAGAAGTTGTAATGTAAATGTATCTCAAAAGTCAACTTAGACTCTGTATTTATAGAGAATGAATCTATAAGGGCGACGCCCACTTTTGATCACTTGAGTAATTCTATGGTCTTTATACTTACCAATCATGCAGAATTATAATATCCTATATATTCAGATGAATGTGAAGAAGACCCAGAAGATGAACCCTATGAAATCCAGAACTATGTAGATGAGATTTATACTTAAGGGTGATTAGCTTTGCCCTCTTCCAATTCTGTTACCCCCCCCCCATATACCCCCTCCCCAATGCAATAAGTATAACACTAACATGTACATTATTTACCAAAAATGCTTCATATTTAGTATAACCAAAGAACATCATTATAAATGTATCTCAAAAGTCAAGTAAAACTCTGTATTTTTAGAGAATGGCAATCATCTAGTATGATAACGGCGACGCCCACTTTTGATCACTTATGTAATTGTATGGTCTTTGACACTCCCCAGTTATGTTAATTGCAATAACCTTTATATTCAAATAAATGTTTGAACTGCCCTTGTAATTTTGAAAATGCTAAAATGTTCTGATATCTGTTGATTTGAAAATTGATCCACATTCTATATTATGTACAGGTACAGGTTTTACCAAAATTAAGGATTTTCTCAGCAAAAATTGTGGTTTCCATGGCAACCACGAGTGACAGACCATTGAAACTTTGCATACTACCTAAAAATGATCTCATCAACTCTCGATAAAATTATTTTGTTGATTGAAGACCAACTGAATGAATTATTCAATGATGATAATGTACCCCCACGAATTTTCCTTTTTAGGGTCAAAAACTCAATTTTGACAACTTTCGCCCCGGATACGGCGCATCAGACAAAAATTTTCTGAAGTATCACATAAAAATACATAAGAAACAAGTAATTTCAATTTGTTCAGAAGCGGGTACATTTTTCGGTGCTACCTCACTAACTATGAAGTGTAGAGGTGTATATTCCAAACCAGGAAGTAGTTTTGTGTCTATTAAAATCCATTTGCGTCCTACGCATCCCTACATCTTATCCAAATATGTTACTAAATAATGATATATAATAGTATATTCTTTGGTTTTACAAAGTTGTATGATATTTGATAATTTTTCTAGGGCCATTTTGTAAGGGAAAATGATGAAAAAATGTACAATCTTTTAATCTAAAGTATGACCTGAATCGATTGAAAACTTCATATTGCACATTTGATGAGATAAACCGTTTGCGGCATATTGTGAAATTATTAAGTTTGCAGTAGATTCAGGTCATAGTGTATTTTTGGTATTTCTGTGATAATCAATGGAAACCAATGGTCTCTATTGGGATATGCTGATATCTCCATGTTAAAGGTGCAACACTGAGTGCAGAGGGGCCATTCAACGATCGGACAAGTGTCAAAATATATTTAAGTTTGGTTATTTCTTTAAGACTAACATATATTTTTATTATTTCCAAGGAAACTCCCTAGATGAACATTATTTCAGCTGATATTCCTCCTGAAACATGGTGAATCTTAAAAAGCTATAAGTGTGACTCCCTCTATAGAAGCTTTGAACTGAATTTACACTTCTTAATGCTGAAATTGATAGTTTATACATACATTTTAAGAAAATAGGTATGTCAAAGAAGATGTTTAGTCCAATGTTGCCCCGATGACTCAGAAAAAGTAAAATATTTCGAATTTTCTCTCTACAGGCCCCTTTAAGGTGCACAGGCCCACGTAAGTCAATAGATCCTTACTGGACCAAATGACCCCTATCCCAGTGCCCAAGCACTAAATTAATATTTTCCAAAGTATTATCTATATGACATTTTATTCTTCATGTTACACCCAAGAATGATTCATTTTGACAGCTCTTTTTTGATTAGACAAATGTGATTATATCATGTCTCAATACTTCGTTCATGTTTTAAAATCTAGAGCAACCAGATTAAAAAGTCACGAATGGGATAATCTCTGAATACGATCTACAATACTTCACTGTTTTCGAAATCATGTAAACGGGTATTTATAAATGATGTCTTATGATAGTATTATTTTATTTTTACCCTGAGTCGCCTCGCATATTTTTGGGCCCTAGCTACGCTCCCTGGTACCGCTCGTTCCTTTTCCTGAAAACATCTGTTTCTAACAGTGATCTCATTCTCTATCAGTTAATTAAAGGCCCACTATACTTAATTTAGAAGAAAAAAAATTATCATTGAAACATATATCACCAACACACTCGCTCAAATATGAAACAAAGTTTGATTTGCTTTAATATTGAACCAAGAAAAAATTAACTCGCATAGAAAAAAGCATTTGAAGTTCAGAGACCAACATGCACATGCTAAACAAAGTGCATGTTTTTAATTACTTTTGATTTAAAAGATGGCGACGCTTCTATGAAAATGAATGTATCATGTAATACAAACAACTTCGCCATCTTTTAATGACATTGATAAAAAAACTTGATATATAAAGCTTGACAGATCAATAATATTTTTTGACTTATTATTGTAAGCTTTGATGTGACCCGTTTGAGCTGTTGTTGGTGTCAAATGAAAGATAGGGTTCTTATCAATACATTGAACATTCTGTAGAATTCAAAAAGTCTTTATTTTGCCCAAATACATTGAAAATACGCGAAGTGGGCTTTTAATGTATGTATATATTTCAACTGGATCAAGAGTTTTTGTGTATTTTTTTAGGATAAATAACGATTGGAAATTCGACGATGCTGTATCGAACCAAGGTTGCTTTGTTCACGCATATGACCCAAGGTAAGCTCAGGCAATCGATATTTCCGTGTGTAAGTCACAGAGAACTAGTTGATTAAAATAGCACTTAGACGATATAAATCATATATGAATAGTTCTCTATGGTCCCAAGAGAATTGCCAACTATAATAACTTCAGAAGTAATAATTATGCTTTAAAAATATTTCCTATAAATTTTCCTAAAACAATATGAAATCCATAAGCGTAAAGATGACATCCATAAAATCTCCATTTGTGGTTGACATAGCAATGTGAATGTGATAGATGCTTCCGTTTGTAGTATGAAGAAAGAATCACATATGAGGTCACCGTCTATATCGTTCCACAACAAAGGGCTGAGCGGTAAAAATGAAAAGAATTGGCTTGGCTGGGAGATGAAAACGATGTCAACGTTATTGAAAGAAAATGGCGATGACAAGGTTTGAATTTAGTCATGGTTACTCAAAGACCCCGGTATTTCAAGGAATAGCCTAATGTAGTAATGTACCCCATGTAATACCATGACATTTCAAATCCTCTCAGCCCCGAGATGTTTCAGGTGAAACAGAAAGATGATATGAGTATCAGAATGGTGCAACCTGGTTATCTAAAAATCTTGACTTTTTTCATTTTCAGAAAATAATTGACATTCTCAAGATTGACTGTGAATACTGCGAATGGGAGGCCCTTAGCACAATGCTAGATGATGGTGTACTGAACAATGTTAAGCAATTGGTTTTCGAATGGCACATTACAAGTGGAATATTACGGAGCAAGGATGAAATCAAATACATCCACAAAGGAAGGACGTTGTCGGACACAACAGAATTTGCATACATGTATAATATATTAAGACGATTATATGATGCAGGATTTAGAATGTTCTATTCTCATCAAAACCCCACTGGGAATTATAAATCCATTTTTACTGGCAAATCTCGAAGTTGTTGCTTTGAGGTATACTACATAAATATCAATTTCAAGAATTGACCTTGCAAAATAGATTATAATAATATGATACAGGGTTCTCGGACATGACATATCGCATTTCAATTTCAACCAGTCAGAACACCGGCGGTAACTAAGTGGATTTAAAATCAGAAAAGAAATTCCGCGCTTGCGTGGAAAAAATGTTTAAGCCCCTAAATTCAAAATTTGTCCCAAATTTTTGAAGCCCATTTTTGATAATTTGGCCTAAAAAGGCCCAAAAAGGCCAAGTAATGCCCAAAAAGGCCCACTTATGGAGGCTCTGCAAGATTTTTGGCCCCAACCTTTTTCTGGGCCTTCCCAGGGGGGGGGGGCATGGTCTCTCCCACGGGAATCCGCAAAATACCTATATTCCAGCCAATGAATCTGTCAATCAGAACACAGTATCCCAAAATCTCCATTTTTAAAATTACAACTCATGTTTTTTTTAGAATGAGTGAAATTGTTTACCCTCATCAGTTTTATAATTGCGAATTGGCAGTTGAGTGAAAACATAAAATAGTATCATAAGGAATACCGAGGCAGGTGCTAATGCAGGTCAAATGATTTCCTTGCAAAAAATCATTATTTTAAAAGTGTTACTCTACAAAATATTTTGCAATGTGTGAAAAGAAGTTAAGCACATGACTCGGTGAATATTGTGAATGATATTGCTCTAACTGCTATAGTATTAAGATTTAACCTAGTCACAAAATGGAAGCTTAAAATGTCCAGTTTTATAAATGCTCAGTCTAAAATAAAAATGTTTTGTGATAGGTTAAAAATACTGGAGGATGAAATCCCCACATACATAACCAAAATAATCTAAGCGCCCCAACTAACACAAAATTGAAATGGTTATTGGGGAACGAGGCATGACTATGTTACTATGGTATTTTATTGGACTCTTATGTAAAAAACTTTTTAAGAAAATTTTAAGTATTTTTGCATTATACAGTTATAGCCCTAGTTGTAATTTTATTGTTAATAATGCTACAGAATACTAGCGTAAACGCACAAAGTCGCACTTGTAATATATGTTCATATAAAAATCCATGCTTATGTGGGAAACATGGGAAATAAAGATACAAACATATGTTCGTATTATTTTAGACTTTGATAGAAATATTATGTTTTAACATACATTCAAACAACAATCGATGATGAATGTCAAACATATCAACACAAAACGAATGTATTGGTAAATGATCAATTCATAGAACCCAAAGGGAAACGATACTTCAACTTGCAACGAAGAGTTCAATCTCACTGAACACGAGTGGACATCAACCTTTAATTACCTTTTGAAATTGTTCATGGGTTTTGATATTATAGCAATATCATATGGTTTTGTAAAAAATATTCATATCCATGAGTGGATATTGATATCTTGAACTTCAACATTTTTTTCGCACGGTGATTTCCCATGGGATGAAAGGCAATCCTATGATTTTGAAAAAATATCAATTATATCCACTCATGGATATCAATTTTTTGACTCATTCTCTGCGCTCACTCATGTCATCCATTTTGTTACATTGACATTCCGTAAATTTTAAAAATTCTCATTATCTCTAATTTTTCAATTTTTTCACATTGATAATTGCATGACAACGCAACATAACATTTTTTACGTTTCTGTGTATTTGTATAATTAGGATTATATCGTATGTACCTTTTATCTTTATTATCACTGTTGTAATGATGTGCCATATGTTCAATTTCTCTATTTACCCAACATGTATACTTTGTGTGCATGTGTGTAAATAGAATTGTCAAATTAAGCAATGAAAAATATTAAAAATAAATATATACAAAAATAATCCAATAAGAAATAATCCAATTACTAAGAAGCTTAAAAATGATGAACTTCAAATCAAAGACAGCACAATCAACATCAGGGCTATTAAAACTAAAACTACCTATCGGTATATCATAGAGGATTTATTCAAAGAATCAACTGGTAAGAATTTCTTAATTACAAAATTGAATGTTGCAAAAGAAGAATTGAAACATATTATCACTTTACCTTGTAAGACTGTGCGAGAACCAAGAAAAGAATATCTTCAATACAAACTCATTTTAAATCTAATACTGTACCAAACAATCAATTTTTAACTCAAAAGAAGATCAAAATTACAATTTGTGCGATTAATGCAATAATAACCAAACTGATGATACACTTTTATATTGAGTGCCCAAACTCCGCCAAGATTTGGGACGATTTCAAAATTGAATATAGATTTGTAGGGAAATTAGATGAAGAAAACGAGTATGAAACCAAAGCCATTAATTTTTGTTTCTTATATGCAAAAAGCTTAATACATAATTTTCAATGTTGACCTAAGAAATAAAGGTAGATTTGTAAGGAAGTTAGATGAAGAAAACGAGTATGAAACCAAAGCCATTCATTTTTGTATATTATATCCAAAAAGCCTAATACATAAATCCAGACTGATTAAAACTAAAATCACCATTATCCACACCAAGGAAATCATAAAATATAAAATCAAAGATGAACAAAACATTTCAAATTTAAATGATATACACCTTCTTTAAGTCTTGGAGATGGTTATTGAATTATTAAGCCAATAACTCTATATTTATTATATATTCAAGATACCTAGTTATATATTATAAAACTGTAAGCCTCTATATGTTTTGAAGGCTATTGTGCTGTAAACATTTTGAAAACTTATATTGTTTGGAAATCTTCTGTACATTGAGACGAGCTGGTGAAAATAGTACCTATGTAAAATAATTATATAAACATGTGTGTATATCATGTATGATGTTTGTGTAAGTTGCAATAAAAAAATAAAAAAAAGAGCCTGACTGTTCTATTTTCTAATATACAGGGTGTCTAGAAATGATATCTAGCATTTAAACAGCATTTGTATTGTAATTGTGTAGACTTTGTTAACACACTGTACAATTTGATAACCTGATCCTAATAGGGACATGGCTTTGAAAGTTATCCTACCAGGCAATGCTCTAGTTAGGATAAAGAGAAACTATTGTTCATCTCCTTCAATTTTGAGTTTAATATAGCCATACTTTGTAAAGATCAGAAAATTATTGCGATGTAACACATAAGCAGCTTCACTTAAAGGAATATTCCTGGCCAGACCATTTCTTTCCTAATATGGTAGCTATAACCATATGTATACTTTCCATATTTAGCAAAACAGGAAAAAATGTTTTGATATGGTCAATATTGATCACTTGAAAATGTAGTACCGAATTCCAGTAGGCTGCCATCTTTTAATATTTCACTCAGGAAGTGATGTCATCGACTCTCAACTTTGCATATAACACTATAAGCAGCTATTAAGAATTACAAAACCAGCTGAATATTCTTTTTCAATTTTGTCTATGATTTAATCTTTCTAAAAGTCTCTTCTTTTATTCTAAGCTGACAAGCTCTGAACATATTTTTGCGCACAAAGTAAGGATCACTCGTCTAGAAGTGATATTGTGCTATTTTTCTATACTGTTATATGCAAGGTCATGAAAGTTGAGAGTCGATGACATCACTTCCTGAGTAAAATCTTAAAAGATGGCAGCTTACTGGAAATGAGCACTACATTTTTAAATTATCAATATTGACTATTAAAACATTTCCCCATGTTTTGCTAAATATAGAAAGTATATATATGATTATCGCTATCACATCAGGATAGAAAAGGTTTGGCCAGGAATGTTCCTTTAAGGCAGCCATTTTGAATTTTACCAGGCCCAAATTAGAAAACCGATACAACATTTGCAATCTACTCTAAATTGGCTTTCATTTGAGTATAATATAATAAAGCTATACTTTAATTTGATTAAACGCAAATTCCTGTTTTCTCGACCCCCCATACACAGCCCCTGGTGTTCAGCCTGAAAAACTCGGAATATATGTGACATATAGATAGATGGTGAATATACTATCGAAATATCAACCAATAATATTAATTTCTTGGGTTTAAAATGAAAAACTAAAGATTTTCGCCAAATATTCCCACCAAAGCGGAGACCATCTTAAAAAAATACATCTTTCCACCAATTTTGAAGCAAATCCACTAGTATTCAACTTATCATCCGGATGGACGGACGGCCTGGCGGACGGACAGAGGACTCCACTATATCTCTACTGAACTTTGTTCATTGGGATAATAAACGAAACGGGGAAAATTCAATAATCGCACATCAACATGATGTTTTATTGAGGCGACCCCTACATAACATACATATTCATCCATAGCAAGGTGAGATATACGAGGGGTTATCATAAAGTTCTCAAAAAAATTATATTCCAGCCAATCAATCTGTCAATCAGAACACAGTATTTCAAACAATCTGCATTCTTGAAATTACAACCAACCAACCATGGTTATTTTAAAACCAGTGAAATTGATTCAAGTTGGCAGTTGAGTGAAAACTTATAAATAGTATCATAAGGAATACCAAGACAGGAGCTTGTGCAGGAGCCCGTTTTTCGAAAACATCATCAATTTCGATTCGCGGATTGACAACTTTTGATTTCTACCATATTTTCCATGATTTTCCAAATTGCGTTTCTCGAAGCACCTCATCGCTGAAATCGTAGATCGTCTAGCCTAATTATCACAACTTTTTGCCTTCTACTTTTTCATTGGCACAAAATTTGGAAATTCGGAAGGCTATAACACATTCAAAGCTTTCATTTTACGATAGACCCAGGATCACTGGATACGACTCATGCTGCTACTTCAAGAGACTACGGATCGGTCGGATCCTCTGGATATTGAAAGGCTAGCTAGGATGTCATATGGCTAGGTTACTCTAAGTGACACTGGGAGGTTTTATATGAGCTAAAAATGTAAAAAAGGTGTTTCAATCAAAATATTAAAAGAATTCTCAATGAGACCTTTTACGTCCTAGTGATTTTTTTCAAAAAAATGTCAGAGACTTAATTTGGACGTTTTTATCAATCAATCAAATCAATCACATTAAAACAGCCTTCAAATCAAAACAATTTACAGTAGTGAGTAGGCCTATTCAGATAAAAACAATAATTATTCTTGCTGCTTTGATGAAAGAATTTTTTATTGCTAATATTATACTCTGTGGACTCATTGAGATCGTATTAGGAAAATATTAGGTTTATTTGATGTCAGTAAAATTTTTACATAATTATAATGTGATTTCACCAATCCGCTGTTGTCATCATCATCATCATTTTCCTAATAATCGTGTATCATCACAACTGAAGAGTAAATTCATATGTCCACACAAAAATAATCAACCGTCTTATAGGCTTATAGCTTATGCATTCAAACCCCATTTTGGTATATAAGTTCCTAGCTGCAAAATGAACATCTGTTGTTATTAGATCAATTTGTTTGTACTTAGCCTTACGACTAAACAGAATAGCTGCACGCAAGAGTTTCTTGGCAATTCCTCTTCCACGGTATTTTCGTAAAACAGCCATACGGCGTAACCAAGCAATTTCATGGCCATTGTCCTTACTGGTATTTGTACTGGTTTGTGGTTTTGGCACAATTGCGATGGTTCCAACAATTTTTCGATTCATTTCTGCGACAAGAAAAGAAGTATTGTCCTGCACCATGTACGTTTCTTTTGGTTTTCTCATATCAGCCAATGGGGGGCCGTAGATATAATATAATGATCCACATATCACAAATATATAAATTGCGGCAAAATATGAGATGAATGTCCAAACTGTAACTTCAACGGAACCAGTATAGACGTAAGCCATGTAAAGTGTGGTGAAGGCGAAAATCCATGTGCTCTGCCTTGTGAGTATTAATCGGAACGATGCGCCAATGTTACTATTCGATCCATCCTTTAGTACCTCCCAAGCACCGGGAACATCTTTAATTGTTAATTGTCTTATTTCTAAGCTCATTGTCTCTTCAAATCCTAAAGAAGTAACAAAAAAATCCAAATTTTACTATTTGACAGATCTGACCTTGACCTTTATCACTTCCGGGTTTGAACTTCCGTTCGAAATATTTGCGAGGGAAACTGGGAAGACAATTTTGCTGGCAGTAAAATAGAATTTCATCTCCCAACAACAAAATCAAACAACAAAATTATGGCTGCACAAGATCCAAGAATACGTCAGATCAAGATCAAGACAGGTGTCGTCAAGAGGTATGTTGAGAACCCTAATTTTTTGAGAAAATTAAAAATTATTTGATAATTTTTCAATTTTTTAAATCTTTTTGGAATTTTGAGGTTGTAGGCCTAACTTGTAGGCTAGCCTAAGAATAATTTGTTTTGTCTCATAGCCTAGAATGTATATATCAGCACAGACCCTTTACAGTTCAGCGGGGAATAAGAGTACAGGGAGGGGGGGGTGGTGTGTTCATGTACTTGTATGATTCATTCATGACATCATGCTTCTGATGCTGTTGATGATGTCATGTGTCATGTACATGTACTTGTATGATTCATTTATGATGTCATGTTTCTAATGCTGTTGATGATGTGGCTGGGTAATCAGCACTACTGCAGTATATGGTTTACATCATAGCTTACTTCAGCTTATCTACTTCAAAGTTGCTGATTTAAGGTCATCATGAGATATCATGGCCTTCTATTAGCTTCACACTGTATGGCATGAGACAGTTTACCTTCGATTTACTTAGTTTGCATATGTCGATATTCCCAGCCCATGTTCAAGGTCTTTTACAAAAATGTAAGAAATCTTGGAAACATTTACGCTACTTAAATCGGTGCATAACATTCTAAAGTATCCTTTTTCTAACCATATCGGGCTATCTGGATTCCGGAGACAGTGTAATTGACCAGGGAAACCATATGTTTTCTGATTGGTCATTAAATTTGTTTATCAGTATGGTAATGTAACGACAGTTCTTAAATAAATTAAAAAACGGCTTTGAATCTGATTGACTGCCTGTCTCAAGACATGTGCTGAGTTTGGCGATGGTCGTGTTCCATTTGAAAGTGTTTCCCTCAATTGCTGCGATCAAACTCAATTGTGTTCAATTCTGACAGTTGATTGTTCTGTCAATTTGCATAATATATCAGCAATGATATTCCCATAAGTTGGTCTTACTTGTCTTAAGATACATCTAAGGTACATGTATGTAAGATATTATTAAAGCAATTATAATGGGATATCACTAATTGTCTGGGGAGAAACCTAATGAGTAATCTGGCTTTAATGAACGAAACATTCTACTCAATTCAGGTTAGCAAAGGAGAAGCAGATGTATGAGAAAGAGATTGTCGACCAAGAAGCAAAGATTGAGAAGATGAAATCAGATGGAAAAGATGAACATGATATCAGGAAACAGGTAACCATTGGTGGTCATACCTATTAATGCCTTTTCTTCATTTAAATTACAGTAAAATCTGTATATTCGAACACCTCTCTACTGAACACTTTTGACCAGTCCAAGAGGTGTTTGAATTCTGCTGCTGCTGTAATGTGATGTAAAATTTATTTTGGCCAAACACTTAATTTTAAAATGACTAACTTTATCCCATTTGAGAGTTGAACAATGATACTTGGCAAATCAATGTAACTTTGGATTAGCTTTAAAATGATATATGGTACATACTATGACAACATTGGTGTATGTCTGCCTATGGGGGGATTACTTTTTGGACACCCTGTATAATAGCTTTAATGTTGATAACTGTACTTGTTTTTTGGCCTTTTGTATATTCCAGATATGAATTTTAATTTTGCTTACTAACTGACTTACCACTCATTATTATATAACTCCAGCAAGAAGTGCTGCAAGAGTCGAAGGCAATGATTCCTGACACTGGTCGTAGGTTAAAAACTGCATATGAAGACCTCAAGAAAGTTTTGGTGAGTACATTTGCATAACATTTGAACTAGGCTTCATATTGTGATATTCTCCCTTATCTCCCAGCAGTTCTGCTGTTTTTAGTGCAATATTTAGGTCCTGAAAAAGGCTTCCGTATTGTATTGTATCCTTTATTACCACATAATATGAAAGTACATTATAATTTATATAATGGAAACCCGTTTTTGAGACCATCTTAAATATGCGGTTCAAATTTTATAGGGTATACCATTGAAATTCAAAATGTCCTAAATAAAACGTTTGAATCCAAGGTTCAGGCTAAAAAATAATGTAATTTACCTTTTTGTAATGTGCAAGTGAAAAAAATGAAAACAATATTCAAACATGTTGTTATGCTGGAAGAGTTAATACAGAAAAATGAAATATTGAATATTATTCCAAAGTAAGCATGATATTCATAGGATAACATGTGAAAATAAAAATGGTATTTTGTAATCAGTGGTGAAATATGATATTTTTGACAAATTTTCACTTAACCATAGCATACGGTTTTTTAGCCATGACATACGGTGCCATATGCGATGGTTTATGGATTTTTGCTACTTCAGACTCAAAACGAGGCTAAGTGTCAACATCGCCGGATCGTTTGGAAAATTCGAATTAAATCACTTAATTTCCGAGGATTCTGATGATGACTTTAACTATGGAATAAAAAGAACATCCTCTCAGTCAATATGGTACAACGAAAATGGGACTTCTGCGCATGTTAAAATTTTTCGTCAAAACTCAACTTTTGTTCAAGTTGATACGATTGTCTTTCGAACTAGAGACTTACCTCATTCGAAAGATCATAAAAGAATTTATCTATACTGAAAATCTTAGATCCAAACATAGTCGAATACGCCGTCAGTCCGCATTTGATTTTTTGAAGTGAGTTTCGTAGATCGTCAGATTTCTCCGACTGATATCGGGTTATCTCAAACTGGTTCGTTTATAAATACGAATTTCTTTACCGTTGTAAGGCGCATGCGCAAAATTGATTTATAAACCTTATTGGTTGATGGTTTTTCTCCTGCGCATGCGTGAAGTCTGATGAACACTTATGTCGAAGACCGGAGCAAACATTACTAGCTCTCGAACAAAATTCCAAGATTCAGGTCATTTCGCTGTGTTTGCTAAGCGTGTATACGTGAATGACAAGCTGTTTTGAGTAGATCGGGTACCTGTTTTAGACACAACATTGATTTAGCTTGACATTGATGTGCACATTGGCACTTTTGAGCATGTTAATACAAGTTTTTACACTCTTAGCACGAGACGGGTTTTCGAAAAATCTGATATCTGATTCACTCGATTATCGTATGGATATGTATTTCTGCTGACATTTCAACACCACATCACATAGAATTACGATGCAGAATGATAATAAAACACAAAACAACTACTAAATTCCACTTGTTATTTCACAGGAGGTAAAAATGCAAACTGCCTAGATTCTTTGTAAGGGTCGTCAGACATCGGATTGGCCGCCATATTTGAAATGAAAATATCACTAAATAGAGGTCTGCGCATGCCTCAACATTTCGACTGCTCTATTTATTATACAAGGGGACACAAAAAATGGCACATTTCAGATGTATAGCTCAAGTGCGTCAAATTTTGTGAGCGTTACAACATTTACTCTGGATGTCGTTCATTCCTTTGAGACACAAATGGATTCTACGCAAAAAATTCCACTCATATTTTGTAACATAACTTTGTAAATACTAATGATTTTGGTTTGTACTTTCAGAGAAATAAAGTCCATTTGATTAAACACAAAATAATGTAGTTGTTGTTGATACACATTTTGTAACGCTCATATATGTGCATCTAGGTGAGTTATCATCTGAAACTTCTTGTGGAGTTGCATAATGGAGGGTAGTTTCAATGTGTGAAAAAAACAAGTCAGAATTTCTACAGACAAAAAAGTTATGAAACATTGTGTGGTTGGTGGTAGAGCACATGTACCAATTATGCATAGGTCCTGGATTCGATCAGCGGTTTAGGCACTTTGCTTGTTGTGTAAAGTAGTTCAGGGTGTTTGACTGAGTGGTCCATGGCTCGTAAAAAGGTTGTGGTGTGTACTTGTATAATGTATGAGTGCACATAAAAGAACACAGGGCACCTTCAAGGAGGGGTTCCTGGATCTGCCTTCCATGATTATGGGTTAATTATGACCGTATACATACATGTATGGGATATACCCAAGAGGTATTGCTTACCTTCATTGGTGGTAAACAAAATACAATACAATACAGGTGACTAAAATATAATGAGCAATATTTCAAGCTTCGTGGAATATCACTTGTGAAAGATGCACAGGTATTCACCGAAAATATAATTAAATATTTGTATATTTCATGTTTCCAGGAGAGTGAGGCTGACCTTAAGGAATCTGAGGAGTACCAAGCAGGGGAGAAACAACTAGCAGATGTCACACTGGAATAAAGGAATGAACACATTTATAGAGGTGTCATGGATAACCCATTTTGTTCTGTCCCGCAGAATTTGGCTCTCGAGTCGGAACATGGAACAAAAATTCACCATTACGTTTCGGTTTTAGAACAAGAAAAACTTACCTTTTCGCATATTTTGGCCCTCAAATCACCACAAAACAGTGTTTTTTGCACAGAGAGAAGTTCATTTTTTCACTCTTCGTTGAAGAGTTTTGAAGATCTTTTCGCACCCAGATGGACCTAGTCTACCAACTTATTTTAATCTAATACATGCAGTCATTTTGTTCCCAGCCATTCCAAAATTGTCTCGTTCTGAAGCCAATGTTTCGAACCGAACTGTTCTGATAATTTTTTGTTCTGTGACACCTCTTGTCGTTTCACGAACTCCTCTGAATTTTGTGTGCACTGTTCTACACTTGAAAAGTTTGTTCTTTTCTCAGGTGTTCCAGTATGTGCATGCACCATGATTTGAATCAGTGGAGTGGATTAATATATTGAAAGGACAATTGGAATTTGAAAAAAAACTTTTGGAATATATTATTAAGTCATTAATCTCTCATCACTTATCATGACATAAATATTACATCAATATTAATTAAACGACAGCAACACCAAAGTGTAGCAAATCCCATCGAACAGCCATTGCTGGCATTTTTACAAAATAAATAATGTCCACCTACTCCCCAAAGTGTCATTAGACAGTGTGCCATGCTTATAGTATTCGCATATCAAATATGAACAAAATCGCTCAGCCATTTTTCAAAATCGGCGCTTTCTACCAAAAGTGTCATGAGACAGTGTGCTATGCTTATAGTATTCACATCCCAAATATGAACAAAATTGCTCCACTACTTTTCGAGTTATAGTAAAAAATGGTAAATGGTGGCCATTTTTCAAAATGGGCGCCTACTGCCAAAAGTGTCATTAGACAGTGTGCCATGCTTATAGTATTCACGCACCAAATATGAACAAAATCGCTCCAATACTTTTCAAGTTAAAGCAAAAAACATAGAATAGCATGTAAAGGCCACCATTTTACAAGATGGCTGCCATGTGGTTCTTCGATATCTACATATCTAGCTTTATTAGTGTCCTATATAATTTTTTACATTTAAAACATATTGCACTATTACAGGTTTACGTATTGTACCTAAATTACTTTAAAATTGGCACTAAAATGGCCACCTTTTGTTTTGATGAGCTGCCATTTTGAAAATCGGAAGGACAAACAGACAGATGAAGGGCACATTCCCTATATCTCTCTGAACTTGGTTCGATGGGATAATTATACATTACCTGGCTGTCATGGAGTATCTAGATTAATGTCTCACCTCTATTTATTCATGAAACTTATCTGTTTTCATCCATCATGGATCCTAAGCCTGTACATACATGTACTGCTCATGTACCAGTGTACATATTTACATATATATATATATTACGTGTGTACATTTTATGTAGCAAATTTGCAAGTTTGTATCGATTATTATGTGTGAAATATATGAAAATACTTACCAATGAGAATCAGGTTTTGAGTTTATTTAAAATTCTCATGTAAGTTGCTGGATTGCCACTTAGGCTGCACTTTCCCAGAAAGATTAGCAAGGATAAAAGCGGATACTGCATTGAAAAGGAATATCTCGTAGATAGAGAGGTTCTTGTTTGAGTACCTGTGCAAGATCGTCTTCTTTATCGAGTCGAAGATGAGATGAAGAAACATTAACAAAGTGAGTCAAGAATGGACGATATTGCACAGGTACGAGTACAAGAAAGTTCTTCTCCTTTTAATGAAAAAAACTGCGTGAAAATAGCTTCAAATTAATGGAACTTCATATTTCAATTTTAATGACATCATAGAAATTTTGTAGAAAATACATGGGTTCGCGTGGCAACAAGGCTCCATTGTTATGACGTCCCAGCTAAGTTTTGTAGAATGAGCATGGATACTCGACAGTTTATCTGTTGCTATGTTGATGATGTTTATAAACAAGTGATGTCACAAGTAAATCTCATCTTACATGTGTGACTTTTTAGGGATGAAAGATGGCAATATCTTGCATGGGGTAAAGATGGCTGTATCTTTGTTAGTCATATGAGAAAAATTATGAATGAACAAAACATAACTTACTCATCAATCAGTAATTCAAAACAACCTAGATGTACACTGAGTTTTTGATCTTGAAATTATAGGCCTGGAATTTTATAAACATCAACATAGAATGTGTTACATCAGAATAGCATTGAATTGAGCACTGTCAATCATGTCAATAGATTGTGAAAAATTTGTTTGATGTATGATATTTGTTATAAATTGAAACTGTAAAACAATACAAATGTCACACCTTGCCATTTGTTACCGACACCACCTGCCAGACAACACCATCCACAAAAAAGGTGGAGACTGTAACATTTTGTCACCACTTGGGACGGTGACATAGAAATGGGACTGATTTCAACAGGTTCTGATTTTCACCTGAAATTGCTACCCTACATGTACCTTGCCATGCCAATTAAAAGTAGTTTTAAAAAAGTTTAGCTTTGACATATTTCTCTCTGAGTTGTTTGAGAATTGCATATTTGGTAATATTATTTTATATATTATAAATTATTAATATGATAAATATTTGAAATTCACATTAAACTATAAATATGCTTTTTATTTTACATAATTCACCTTTTAAAGGTTAAACTGTTGTAAAACACTTAAATGAATAGCTTAAATGATATTATACCAATATTACAACATTAACACTCAGTAAAGCATAAATAATTTATTTCTTTTTTAATCATATTTATTCTAATAAATATAAATAACTTTATTATGTAGGCTAAACAGAAAAATACAATGCTATAAATAATGAAAGCCTTTAGTTTATAAAAATAACAGATCTAAAATTGCGCTGAAGCAACTTTATACAACATTACATGAAGCTACATTCTGACATTTTATAGCAAGTGAAAATAATTTTAAATGCCATAGGGTACAAAAATAAATTCTTAAAATATTTATCTTCACATATTACTTGAGCAAAATGTAGAGAAATTTCGAAGATTAGGACAAATAATTTGTTTTGACTCACAGGTTTCTGTATATAATCGGAAAGGACCAAATCCAAGAAAAGAGAGAATAAGTAAAATTTGATACATTTATTTAAGATCAGAATTAAATTACAAAAAAATATTGGCACTTTAATCAAATATTCCTTAAATTTCACTTTCCGTTGGTGTAATCTGAAAAAATGGCCAAGTTTTATATGTCAATACACTAGCACCATCTATACTACAAATGTGAATGTGATGAGAAACAGCATCTCTGGGCTGTGGCAAATTGAAAGCAGCTACGGAATGAAGTGAAATACCCTTGGACCAAGAATGGGAAAACGGTTAACTTTTAGAAAATAGGGAGTTTAAGCTTGCACATAAAATCAAAACGCCAACCTATACCTATGACCAATTGCCCATACAAATGCATTTCTTAAATATTTTCTGTTCACGTTTAGGTTGTGAGAAACATTGCAAGCAAAAAACTGCCTATTATCCTTTTCAAATATTTTACCATAAAAAATCACAGGTGGGTTACTGCCAGTGATTGTTTGGGACATCAATTATAATTATTGTGTTTGATAAATGAGACAAATAAAGATCAACGTACAATGTATCCATGATGGTATTAATGGTTAAAGATATGTCTTAATAAGTCTAAGAGTACATAATAAATATCCCTTAATTGAAAACAATTGCAATGTGTATTAGTTAATATACCAGAACCATATAGTAGTCACCCCTTAGTAGGTTATTTGCCCCTTGCCAGCAAAGGACAAGAGGGGGCTGGTAAGTCAGAATGTACAACAGAAACTAATGGTACTCAGATTAATATTTACAAATGAGAACATGAAGCACTATGAAATCCATTCAGATAATAATATTCAATTTTCCACATTAAATAAAATTTGTTTTTCATTGTGATGTAGATGGTAGATGTACAACTTCTTGGGTCTACAGCACTTAATGTTTATATAACGACCAGGAGGCTTATGAGTACATCCGTAAAAGTCTACATATCTGGAGGAGGTTTGGGTTTACAGCTGCGTAGATGCACAATGAGTCTATCAGGAAGGAATGTTCTCCCACAATTCTTGCATGGAGCTAGATTGGCCTGGGCAGCTTCCCATGCTGCTTCATTCATTGCATTCACATCATAACTCCCTGAGCCTGGAAACACACAAAATACACAGCTTAAAGGGACATTCCTGGCCAGACCATTTCTATCCTGCTATGGTAGCCTTAATCATATTTATGCTTTCCATATTTAGCAAAACATGGGAAATGTTTTAATATAGTCAATATTGATCATTTAAAAAATGTAGTCCTCATTTCCAGTAAGCTGCCATCTTTTAAGATTTCACTCAGGAAGTGATGTCATCAACTCTCAACTTTCATGACCTTGGCTATAACAGGATAAGAAAGTAACACAAAATCGGTCCTTACTTTATGTACAAAAATATTTTCAGAGCTTGTCAGATTAGAATAAAAGAAGAGACTCTTAAAAGGATTAAATAGGAGACAAATTTGAAAAATAATATTCAGCTGGTTTTGTAATTCTTAGTAGCTCCTTGCCTAATATTATATACAAAGTTGAGAGTCGATGACATCACTTCCTGAGTGAAATCTTAAGATGGCAGCCTACTGGAATTGAGCACCACATTTTTAAGTGACCAATGTTGACCATATTAAAATATTTTTCCGTGTTCTGCTAAACATGGTTATTAGACTCCAGATGAAATCTGGAGTCTATTGTTTTCGTCAGTTTTCTTATTCTTATTATTCTTATTAGACTCCAGATGTCAATCTGGAGTCTATTGTTTTTGCCAGTATTCTTATTATTAGACTCCAGATGAAATCTGGAGTCTATTGTTTTCGTCAGTTTTCTTATTATTCTTTTTCTTCTTCTTATTATTATTATTATTATTAGACTCCAGATGAAAATCTGGAGTCTATTGCTTTCGTCAGTTTTCTTTATTAGACTCCAGATTGAAAATCTGGAGTCTATTGCTTTTGCCAGTTTTCTTATTATTATTATTCTTTCTTTGCGCGTTTTCTCAGCAACTAGAGGGACTTTCTGAAATCTGCTTACATGGTTAAATAGGTAATGAGACCTAGTTTCTGGGAAATTAGGTCAAATTTTTATTATTAGACTCCAGATGAAATCTGGAGTCTATTGTTTTCGTCAGTTTTCTTATTATTATTAGACTCCAGATGAAATCTGGAGTCTATTGTTTTCGTCAGTTTTCTTATTATTAGACTCCAGATGAAATCTGGAGTCTATTGTTTTCGTCAGTTTTCTTATTATTATTATTATTATTCCAGGCACGTTTTCTCAATAACCATAGGGTCTTCAGTAAAGTCAATCGGTTGGTCAATTTAGGTTCAGAATCTAGTTCCTCGGAAATTGGGTCAAATTTTTATCTAGGTCAAAGGTCAAGAACTAGGTCAAATCCAGTACTTTGTCACTTTTTTCGATTTTCTCGGTCGTCCTTCAATATTTTTGATCCGGGTTTTTTTCATTGTGTTCCTTATAAAAAAGTAGGAAACCTAGGGTCGATTTAGTTTTTTGATATCTCAAACCGATTTCGAGATATCAGTGTCCGAAAACGAGGTCCAAAACAAAGTTCTCCGAATCAAATGTTAAGAATATTAGTCTTATAGGAAATTTTCTCAGGATTCCGAATCTAAAAACGAAATTTGGATCTGACTTCCAGTTCGGAAGTTATGGCGTTTTGAAAACTCAGAAATCGCTAAATTTGGTGCCCATGTTAAGTCAATGGGAAAAAATATTTTTTTGAAGTGAAAAATACGGAATATAGACTGAGTTCAGCTTCATATAATCAAAGCCTTTAAAAGAAGGGGACCTCAAAAGCCATCTAGCTTCACAATTTGGACACCGAAATGCCTAGTTCAAAATCTAGGTCAAATTCATAGGTTTTCCTTATTTTTTCGATTCTGACACTACACTTTAATTATATTCTTCGAAATTCTGTATACATGTAGCCAAGAATATGCTAATAGTGTTAGCCTTTTGCCGTCAGAAAGTATTTTGACCCACTTTTGAGATATGGTGTCCGAAAAGTAGGTCAAAATAAAAAGTTCTCCAAATTGAATATATGAGTTATGAATTAAAGGTAGAATTCTGTCAGGATTTTGAATCTGCAAACCAAATTTCAATCCGACTTCCGGTTCGGAAGTTATGGCGTGTCCGAAAAGAAGGTCAAAATAAAAAATCTCCAAATTTAACGTATGAGTTATGAATTAGGGGTAGAATTTTGTCAGGAATCCGAATCTGAAAACCAAATTTCGATCCGACTTCCGGTTCGGAAGTGATAGCGTTTTGAAATTTCGAGAAAAATCGATCTGATGGTATCCTGATAGAAAGTCAAGAGTAGAGAAGAAAATATTGAAAAATTCATCCATCCTTCCTATCTCATCCTACCCTATCCTTCCTATCTATCCTTCCTTCCTATCTTTTCCTTCCTATCCTATCCTATCCTTTCTTCCTATTCTATTCTATCCTATCCTTCTTTCTTATTCTATCCTATCGTTCTTTCCTATTCTATCCTATCCTACCTTCCTATTTTATTTATCCATCTCTTTCTAGATGACTCAGCTTATTCTGGATGACTCGGCTTATTCTGGATGACTCGGCTAAAAAAAAGTCTAGATCTGGAGTCTGAAATTGAACTTCGTTCAATTTCCAAAATCTAGTTATTATTATTCTTCTTCTTCTTATTATTCTAACTCAGTTTTCTCAATAACCATAAGGTCTTCAGTAAAGTCAATCATTTGGTCAATTTAGGTTCAGTATCTAGTTCTCTGGAAATTGGGTCAAATTTTTATCTAGGTCAAAGGTCAAGAACTAGGTCAAATCCAGTACTTTGTCACTTTTTTCGATTTTCTCGGTCATTCTTCAATATTTTTGATCCGGGTTTTTTTCATTGTGTTCCTTATAAAAAAGTAGGAAACGTAAGGTCGATTTAGTTTTTTGATATCTCAAACCGATTTCGAGATATCTGTGTCCGAAAACGAGGTCCAAAAAAAAGTTCTCCGAATCAAATGTCCAGGATATTAGTCTTATAGGAAATTTTCTCAGAATTCCGAATCTGAAAACGAAATTTCGATCCGACTTCCAGTTCGGAAGTTATGGCGTTTTGAAAACTCAAAAATCGCTAAATTTGGTGCCCATGTTAAGTCAATGGGAACAAATATTTTTTTGAAGTGAAAAATACGGAATAAAGACTGAGTTCAGCTTCATATAATCAAAGCCTTTAAAAGAAGGAGACCTCAAAAGCCATCTAGCTTCAAAATTTGGACACCGAAATGCCTAGGTCAAAATCTAGGTCAAATTCATAGGTTTTCCTTATTTTTTCGATTCTGACACTACACTTTAATTATATTCTTCGAAATTGTGTATACATGTAGCCAAGAATATGCTTATAGTGTTAGCCTTTTGCCGTCAGAAAGTATTTTGATCCACTTTTGAAATATGGTGTCCGAAAAGTAGGTCAAAATAAAAAGTTCTCCAAATTTAATATATGAGTTATGAATTAAGGGTAGAATTCTGTCAGGAATCCGGATCTGCAAACCAAATTTCGATCCGACTTCCGGTTCGGAAGTTATGGCGTGTCCGAAAAGTAGGTCAAAATAAAAAATCTCCAAATTTAACGTATGAGTTATGAATTAGGGGCAGAATTTTGTCAGGAATCCGAATGTGCAAACCAAATTTCCGGTTCGGAAGTTATAGCGTTTTGAAATTTCGAGAAAAATCGATCTGATGGTATCCTGATAGACAGTCAAAAGTAGAGAAGAAAATATTGAAAAATCCTATCCTATCCTTCCTATCTATCCTTCCTTCATATTTTTTCCTTCCTATCCTTCCTATCCTATCATATCCTTTCTTCCTATTCTATTCTATCCTATCCTTCTTTCTTATTCTATCCCATCGTTCTTTCCTATTCTATCCTATCCTACCTTCCTATTTTAATTATCCATCTCTTTCTAGATGACTCAGCTTATTCTGGATGACTCGGCTTATTCTGGATGACTCGGCTAAAAAAAGTCTAGATCTGGAGTCTGAAATTGAACTCGTTCAATTTCCAAAATCTAGTTATTATTATTATTCTTCTTATTATTCTATCCCAGTTTTCTCAATAACCATAAGGTCTTCAGTAAAGTCAATCATTTGGTCAATTTAGGTTCAGTATCTAGTTCTCTGGAAATTGGGTCAAATTTTTATCTAGGTCAAAGGTCAAGATCTAGGTCAAATCCAGTACTTTGTCACTTTTTTCAATTTTCTCGGTCATCCTTCAATATTTTTGATCCGGTTTTTTTTCATTGTGTTCCTTATAAAAAAGTAGGAAACCTAGGGTCGATTTAGTTTTTTGATATCTCAAACCGATTTCGAGATATCAGTGTTCGAAAACGAGGTCCAAAAAAAAGTTCTCCGAATCAAATGTCCAGGATATTAGTCTTATAGGAAATTTTCTCAGAATTCCGAATCTGAAAACGAAATTTCGATCCGACTTCCAATTCGGAAGTTATGGCGTTTTGAAAACTCAAAAATCGCTAAATTTGGTGCCCATGTTAAGTCAATGGGAAAAAATATTTTTTTGAAGTGAAAAATACGGAATAAAGACTGAGTTCAGCTTCATATAATCAAAGTCTTTAAAAGAAGGAGACCTCAAAAGCCATCTAGCTTCAAAATTTGGACACCGAAATGCCTAGGCCAAAATCTAGGTCAAATTCATAGGTTTTCCTTATTTTTTCGATTCTGACACTACACTTTAATTATATTCTTCGAAATTGTGTATACATGTAGCCAAGAATATGCTAATAGTGTTAGCCTTTTGCCGTCAGAAAGTATTTTGACCCACTTTTGAGATATGGTGTCCGAAAAGTAGGTCAAAATAAAAAGTTCTCCAAATTGAATATATGAGTTATGAATTAAGGGTAGAATTCTGTCAGGAATCCGAATCTGCAAACCAAATGTCGATCCGACTTCCGGTTCGGAAGTTATGGCGTGTCCGAAAACTAGGTCAAAATAAAAAATCTCCAAATTTAACGTATGAGTTATGAATTAGGGGTAGAATTTTGTCAGGAATCCGAATCTGCAAATCAAATTTCGATCCGACTACCGGTTCGGAAGTGATAGCGTTTTGAAATTTCGAGAAAAATCGATCTGATGGTATCCTGATAGAAAGTCAAGAGTAGAGAAGAAAATATTGAAAAATTCATCCATCCTTCCTATCTCATCCTACCCTTTCCTTCCTATCTATCCTTCCTTCATATCTTTTCCTTCCTATCCTTCCTATCCTATCCTATCCTTTCTTCCTATTCTATTCTATCCTATCCTTCTTTCTTATTCTATCCTATCATTCTTTCCTATTCTATCCTATCCTACCTTCCTATTTTATTTATCCATCTCTTTCTAGATGACTCAGCTTATTCTGGATGACTCGGCTTATTCTGGATGACTCGGCTAAAAAAAGTCTAGATCTGGAGTCTGAAATTGAACTTCGTTCAATTTCCAAAATCTAGTTATTATTATTCTTTCAGAATCTTCCTCCTTCCCAGATTTCTCACCAACTAAAAGAATTTACTTTAAGCTGCTTACATGATCAACTAGGGGCAGTTCCTGGGATGATGGGAAATTAGGTCAAATTTTTATCTAGGTCAAGGGTCAAGAACTAGGTCAAATCAAGGTCAAATCAACATTCTGTCAATTATCTTCGTTGTTGTTTGTCGTAACTACTTTATCTTAGTTTCTACATGTAGCTTAGAAAAAAACAAATCGAGAGTGTGCCATCAGTTTTTTGATTACTCTTAGCGATTTTGAGATATGGCGTCCTGAAAGTAGGTCAAAACCAAAAAGTTCTCCAAATTTAACATATGAGCTATGAAATAAAGGTAGAATTTTCTCAGGAATCCGAATCTGCAAACCAAATTTTGATCCGACTTCCCGTTCGGAAGTTATGGCGTTTTGAAAGCTCAAAAATCGCTAAATTTGGTGCCCATGTTAAGTCAATGGGAAAAAAGATTTTTTTGAAGTGAAAAATACGAAATATAGACTGAGTTCAGCTAAATATAATGAAAGGTTTTAAAAGAAGGGGACCTCATAAGCCATCTAGCTTCAAAATTTGGACACCAAAATGCCTAGGTCAAAATCTAGGTCAAATTCAAAGTTTTTCCTTATTTTTGCGATTCTGACACAACAGATTAATTATATTCTTCAAAATTTTGTATACATGTAGCTAAGAGTCTGCTAATAGTGTTAGCCTTTTGCCGTCAGAAAGTATTTTGCCCCATTTTTGAGATATGGTGTCCGAAAAGTAGGTCAAAATAAAAAATTCTCAAAATTTGACGTTTGAGTTATGAATTAAGTATAGAATTTTCTCAGGAATCCGAATCTGCAAACCAAATTTCGATCCGACTTCCGGTTTGGAAGTTATGGCGTGTCCGAAAAGTAGGTCAAAATAAAAAGTTTCCATGGGAAAGTGTCAATGGGAAAAAATATTTTTTTGAAGTGTAAAATACGAGATATAGACTAAGTACAGCTAAACATAATGGAAGCCCATAAAAGAAGGGGACCTCAAAACCTTCTAATTTTGAAAATTTGGACAACAAAATGCCTAGGTCAAAATCTAGGTCAAATTCAAAGCTTTTCCTTATTTTTGCGATTCTGACACTACACTTTAATTATATTCTTCAAAATTGTGTATACATGTAGCCAAGAGTGTGCTAATAGTGTTAGCCTTTTGCCGTCAAAAAGTATTTTGACCCACTTTTGAGATATGGTGTCCCAAAAGTAGGTCAAAATAAAAAAATCTTCAAATGTAACGTATGAGTTATGAATAAGGGGTAGACTTTTATCAGGAATCCGAATCTGCAAATCAAATTTTGATTCGACCTCCTGTTTGGAAGTTATGGTGTTTTGAAAGCTCAAAAATCGCTAAATTTGCTGCCCCATGTTATGTCAATGGGAAAAAAGATTTTTTTGAAGTGTAAAATACAAGATATAGACTGAGTACAGCTTAATATAATGAAAGCCTATTAAAGAAGGGGACCTCCAAGGCTACTTAGCTCCAAAATTTAGACACCAAAATGCCTAGGTCAAAATCAAGGTCAAATTTATAGTTTTCCCTTATTTTTGCGATTCTGACACTATATTTAAATGATTTGCTTTAAAATTTTGTATACAGGTAGCAAAGAGTATGCTAATAGTGTTAGCGTTTTGCCGTCAGAAAGTATTTTGACCCACTTTTGAGATATGGTGTCCGAAAAGTTGGCCAAAGTTTAAAGTTTTCCAAATTTAACGTATGAGTTATGAATTAAGGGTAGAATTTTCTCAGAAATCTAGATCTGCAAACCAAATTTCGATCCGACTACTTGTTTTGAAGTTATGGCGTTTTGAAATCTCTAAAATCGCTAAATTTGGTGCCCCATGTTAAATCAATGGGACCGAATAATTTTTTGAAGTATAAAAATACGAGATATAGAATGAGTACAGCTAAACATAATGAAAGCCCATAGAAGAAGGGGACCTCAAAAGCTACTTTCCTTCAAAGTTTGGACACCAAAATACCTAGTTCAAATTCATATTTTTTTTTATTTTGCGATTCTGACACTACACTTCAATGATATTCTCCGAAATTTTGTAAACTTGTAGCAAAGAGTGTGCTAATAATGTTAACATTTTGCCGTCAATAAGTTTTTTGACCCACTTTTGAGATATGGTGTCCGAAATGTAGGTCAAAATAAAAAGTTCTCCAATTTTAAAGTATGAGTTATGAATTAGGGGTAGAATTTCCTCAGGAATCTGGATCTGAAATTAAAATTGCAATCCGACCCCCGGTTTAGATTCTACGCCATTTTGAAGTTTGAAATTCGCACTTGCCAGTATTCACGATGCAGATTGATCAAATATACTTTCAAAAATTCCTGCATACCCTACTTTACCTCTCTACCTACTCAGCTACTTATTTGACTACTTATTCAATTACTTAATTAGTTATTACTTCCTTAGCAACTTACTCAGCTACTAACTCAGGTACTTACTCAGCTACTTACTCAGCTACCTACTCAGCTTTTTACTCAGTTACTTACTCAGCTACTTACTCAACTACTACTAAGGTACTTACTCAGCTAATTACTCAGTTACTTACTCAGCTCTTTACTGATTTATCTAGGTCAAATAAATCTGGAGTCTTAAATTGAACTTGTTCAATTTCACAAATCCTAGTTATTATTATTCTAAGCAAGTTTCCTCAATAACCGTAAGATCTTCAGTTAAGACAATCATACAGTCAATTTAGGTTCAGAATCTAGTTCTCTGGAAATTGGGTCAAATTTTTATCTAGGTCAAAGATCAAGAACTAGGTCAAATCCAGTACTTTGTCACTTTTTTCGATTTTCTCGGTCGTCCTTCAATATTTTCGATCCGGGTTTTTTTCATTGTGTTCCTCATAAAAAAGTAGGAAATCTAGGGTCGATTTAGTTTTTTGATATCTCAAACCGATTTCGAGATATCAGTGTCTGAAAACGAGGTCCAAAAAAAAGTTCTCCGAATCAAATGTGTAGGATATTAGTCTTATAGGATATTTCCTCAGGATTCCGAATCTGAAAACCAAATTTGGATCCGACTTCCGGTTCGGAAGTTATGGCGTTTTGAAAGCTCAAAAATCGCTAAATTTGGTGCCCATGTAAGTCAATGGGAAAAAAGATTTTTTTGAAGTGAAAAATACGAAATATAGACTGAGTTCAGCTAAATATAATGAAAGCTTTTAAAAGAATGGGACCTCAAAAGCCATTTAGCTTCAAAATTTGGACACCAAAATGCCTAGGTCAAAATCTAGGTCAAATTCAAAGTTTTTCCTTATTTTTGCTATTCTGACACTACAGATTAATTATATTCTTCGAAATTTTGTATACATGTAGCCAAGAATGCGCTAATAGTGTTAGCCTTTTGCCGTCAGAAAGTATTTTGCCCCACTTTTGAGATATGGTGTCCGAAAAGTAGGTCAAAATAAAAAATTCTCCAAATTTAACGTGTGAGTTATGAACTAAGTGTAGAATTTTCTCAGGAATCCGAATCTGCAAACCAAATTTCAATCTGACTTCCAGTTCGGAAGTTATGACATTTTGAAAGCTCAAAAATCGCTAAATTTGGTGCCCCATGTTATGTCAATGGGAAAAAAAGATTTTTTTGAAGTGTAAAATACGAGATATAGACTAAGTACAGCTTAAAATAATGAAAGCCTATGAAAGAAGGGAACCTCGAAGGCTACCTAACTTCAAAATTTGGACACCAAAATCCCTAGGTCAAAATCTAGGTCAAATTCATAGTTTATCCTTATTTTTGCGATTCTGACACTACACTTTAATTATATTCCTCGAAATTGTGTATACATGTAGCCAAGACTGTGCTTATAGCGTTAGCCTTTTGCCGTCAGAAAGTATTTTGACCCACTTTTGAGATACGGTGTCCGAAAAGAAGGTCAAAATAAAAAGTTCTTCAAATTTAATGTTTGAGTTATGAATTAAGAATAGGATTTTCTCAGATATCCGAATCTGCAAACCAAATTTCGATTTGACTTCCGGTTCCGAAGTTATGGCGTGTCCGAAAAGTAGGTCAAAATAAAAATTCGCCAAATTTAACGTATGAGTTATGAATTAGGGGTAGAATTTTTTGTCAGGAATCCGAATCTGCAAATCAAATCTCGATCCTACTTCCGGTTCGGAATTCATGGCGTTTTGAAATTTCAAGAAAAATCGATCTGATGGTATCCTGATAGAAAGTCAAGAGTAGAGAAGAAAATATTGAAAAATGCATCCATCCTTCCTTTCTGATCCTATCCTGTCCTTCCTATCTACCATTGCTTCGTATCCTCTCCTTCCTATTCCCTATTCTATCCCTTCTTCCTATTCTATTCTATCCTTCTTTCCTATTCTATCCTATCGTTACTTCCTATTCTATCCTATCCTTCCTTCCTTTTTCATCCATCCATCTTTTGCTGGATGACTTAGCTTATTTTGGATGACTTTGCTTATTCTGGATGACTCGGCTAAAAAAAAGTCTAGATCTGGAGTCTGAAATTGAACTCGTTCAATTTCCAAAATCTAGTTATTATTCCGACCCAGTTTTCTCTATAACCATAAGGTATCCAATAAAGATCATTTTTCAGTCAATTTAGGTCCAGTATCTGGTTCCTCGGAAATTGGGTCAAATTTTTATCTAGGTCAAAGGTCAAGAACTAGGTCAAATCCAGTACTTTGTCACTTTTTTCGATTTTCTCGGTCGTCCTTCAATATTTTCGATCCGGGTTTTTTTCATTGTGTTCCTTATAAAAAAGTAGGAAAGCTAGGGTCGATTTAGTTTTTTGATATCTCAAACCGATTTCGAGATATCAGTGTCCGAAAACGATGTCCAAAAATCAAAATCTCCGAATCCAATGTCCAGGATATTAATCTTATAGGAAATTTTCTCAGGATTCCGAATCTAAAAACGAAATTTGAATCAGACTTCCTGTTCTACAGTTATGGCGTTTTGAAAGCTAAAAAATCGCTAAATTTGGAGCCCATGTTAAGTCAATGGGAAAAAAGATTTTATTAAAGTGAAAAATACGAAATATAGACTGAGTTCAGCTAAATATAATGAAAGCTTTAAAAAGAATGGGACCTCAAAAGCCATCTAGCTTTAAAATTTGGACACCAAAATGTCTAGGTCAAAATCTAGGTCAAATTCAAAGTTTTTCCTTATTTTTGCAATTCTGACACTACAGATTAATTATATTCTTCGAAATTTTGTATACATGTAGCCAATACGTGTGCTAATAGTGATAGCCTTTTGCCGTCAGAAAGTATTTTGACCCACTTTTGAGATATGGTGTCCGAAAAGTAGGTCAAAATAAAAAAATTTCCAAAGTCAACGTATGAGTTATGAATTAGAGGTCGAATCTGCAAACCAAATTTCGATCCGACTTCCGGTCCGGAAGTTATGGCGTGTCCAAAAAGTAGGTCAAAATAAAAGGTTTCCAAATTTAATGCATGAGTTATGAATTAGGGGTAGAATTTTGTAAGGAATCCGAATCTGCAAATCAAATTTCGATCCGACTTCCGGTTCGGAAGTTATGGCGTTTTGAAATTTCAATAAAAATCGATCTGATGGTATCCTGATAGAAAGTCAAGAGTAAGAAGAAAAAATTGAAAAATGCATCCATCCTTCCTTTCTGATCTTATCCTATCCTTCCTATCTACCCTTCCTTCGTATCCCCTCCTTTCTATTCTATCCCTTCTTCCTATTCTATTCTATCCTTCTTTCCTATTCTATCCTATCGTTCCTTCCTATTCTATCCTATCCTTCCTTCCTTTTTCATCTATCCATCTTTTTCTGGATGATTCAGCTTATTTTGGATGACGCAGCTTATTCTGGATGACTCGGCTAAAAAAAGTCTAGATCTGGAGTCTGAAATTGAACTTGTTCAATTTCCAAAATCTAGTTATTATTATTATTCTAACCCAGTTTTCTCAATAACCATAAGGTTTTCAGTAAAGTCAGTCATTTGGTCAATTTAGATCCAGAATCTAGTTCCTCGGAAATTGGGTCAAATTTTTATCTAGGTCAAAAGTCAAGAACTAGGTCAAATCCAGTATTTTGTCACTTTTTTCGATTTCCTCGGTCGTCCTTCAATATTTTTGATCCGGGTTTTTTTCATTGTGTTCCTTATAAAAAAGTAGGAAACCTAGGGTCGATTTAGTTTTTTGATATCTCAAACCGATTTCGAGATATCAGTGTCCGAAAACGAGGTCCAAAAAAAAGTTCTCCGAATCAAATGTCCAGGATATTGATCTTATAGGAGATTTTCTCAGGATTCAGAATCTGAAAACGAAATTTCGATCCGACTTCCGGTTCGGAAGTTATGGCGTTTTGAAAACTCAAAATTCGCTAAATTTTGTGCCCATGTTAAGTCAATGGGAAAAAATATTTTTTTGAAGTGAAAAATACGGAAAATACTGAGTTCAGCTTCATATAATCAAAGCCTTTAAAAGAAGGGGACCTCAAAAGCCATCTAGCTTTAAAATTTGGACACCGAAATGCCTAGGTCAAAATCTAGGTCAAATTCAAAGGTTTTCCTTATTTTTTCGATTCTGACACTACACTCTAATTATATTCTTCGAAATTGTGTATACATGTAGCCAAGAATATGCTTATAGTGTTAGCCTTTTGCCGTCAGAAAGTATTTTGACCCACTTTTGAGATATGGTGTCCGAAAAGTAGGTCAAAATAAAAAGTTCTCCAAATTTAATATATGAGTTATGAATTAAGGGTAGAATTCTGTCAGGAATCCGAATCTGCAAACCAAATTTCGATCCGACTTCCGGTTCGGAAGTTATGGCGTGTCCGAAAAGTAGGTCAAAATAAAAAAGCTCCAAATTTAACGTAGGAGTTATGAATTAGGGGTAGAATTTTGTCAGGAATCCAAATCGTTCAATCGAATTTCGATCCGACTTCCGGTTCGGAAGTTATGGCGTTTTGAAATTTCGGAAAATCGATCTGATGGTATCCTGATAGAAAGTCAAGAGTAGAGAAGAAAATGTTGAAAAATTCATCCATCCTTCCTATCTGATCTTATTCTATCCTTCCTTTCTATCCTTTCTTCGTATCTTTTCTATCCTTTCTTCGTATCTTTTCCTTCCTATCCTTCCTATCCTATCCTTTCTTCCTATTCTATTCTATCCTATCCTTCTTTCTTATTCTATCCCATCGTTCTTTCCTATTCTATCCTATCCTACCTTCCTATTTTATTTATCCATCTCTTTGTAGATGACTCAGCTTATTCTGGATGACTCGGCTTATTCTGGATGACTCGGCTAAAAAAAGTCTAGATCTGGAGTCTGAAATTGAACTTCGTTCAATTTCCAAAATCTAGTTATATATATGGTTGTAGCTACCATATTAGGAGAGAGATGTTCTCGCAAGGAATATTCCTTTAAAGGAAGGCATGTACTATGTACAATACAGGACAGTTTAAGAATTCAGCTGGTCTAATCAACTTGAAGTTTTAGAAATATAATCAATAAATGAGGCATTAGCATGCAAAATGTCTCTACCTGCCATTTGTCAGACACCTGCCAGACATCGAACACCAACCACTGAACACTATCCACAGAAAAGTGCATCTTGGATCTCCTATTTAAATCTGCCATCCTATTTTTACATCTCGAGGTCCATTAGTTTATTTATTGTCTCTTTATAAATGACCTACATTGGCTCATTGAAATTTCATTGACATTCAATAAATTGCCTATGGGTCGGAAAAGTGTTGATTTTATTTGAAGAACGTTTGGCAATGAAATTGATGTCATTTAAATCTACCAAACTAATACTGTACTAACCTCCTATTTTCCGAACCTCTGGTTTCTTGGGAGGGGGTCGTTTCATGTGTTTAGGAAGGTTGTCATTCTCAATGTGCCACTTCTTCAAACACTGAGGCTCGTGTATTGAGATTGACTTGGTCCCAAACTCTCTACCACATATATAGCACACAACTGCCGGCGGCCTTCTTATAACATCTGGCTTAGGGGTCTTGGGTTTCTACAAAAAGAACACGTATTCCTGTATAGAGCTATCAAACTGTGTGAACAACTTTGAAATATTAAATATAAAACAATTAGTTAAAAGTATAGTGAGCAAATGTCATTGGTAATACTCCTATTGTATAAAATCAATTTTATCAGTTCTGAGTATACTCACTGAAGGGGTCGCCCCACCAGGGTTATACCGCAGATCAGCTGATTTCATACTCATTGGTGTACGACCCCCAGTCTTCGGCCTACATGACCTTTGGTGCACTGGGAGCCTATCTGGTGCAAACGTACGTCCGCAGTTCTCACATGGGACCAGGTTTGCTTTGGCGGCCTTCCAAGCTGCTTCATTTCTCTCTTCACTGGAAATAACATTTAGTTTCAATTTGTCAAAGGTTTTCATTTTGATATTTCATTGCAATCCTAAAGGACCAGGTATGGTATGGCAAATGATTTCACACAACCATATCTTTGACCATGACTATATCCAAACCATAAATACAAAATTTTTCATTGAAATAATATGTTTTCTTCGAAGTTAAGTTATCAGGATAATTAGAAATATCAATTAAACACCTTAGTCATTAACCTCTGAAAGGGGGAACTGTGGATTTAACAACATATCCCATGTTATTTACCCATAGGGAAAACTGTTTTTAGACTAAGTTTGGTCACCAAAATTTGATTTCTTCCAAATGAGACTTTCCATTCAAATCTAAAGTTTGAAAAATGTTGTGATGGGGTCCTTATCCATGTTTTTTGAGTTAGACAGATACTTTTATCATCCTGGGGACCTTCTTGGAGGAAAACCTATTAGTTTGATGAGAAATTAATGTTGAATTTATGATGAAAAAATGATTGTGGTAAAACATATGACTGTCATAAAAAATATGGAAATAATTTGCCAAACCATACCTGGTCCTTTAATCTTTGAATCTTTGAAACTTTGAATCTTTTTTCGAAAGATAGAATAGGGGTTCTTAAACAGGACAGTAAAGCTCACTAAGGCCTTTTTGAATTTTTGTTTAGTACTACATGTATGATACGAGAGCTCCAAGTGAACAATAGTAAAATTGTGACATTTTTTCCAACTTATTCCTCAATCACCCCTTTAATGCCAGAAATGCAATCACTGAGAATATATTTTATACAAACATATCTTTATTGATTTTCATTTTGTTGATGCTGAATGTGTAGCCTTAAGGTGAATGTCGTTGCTGTGATACATGTCAAGCGCAAATAATGGTTCAATGTTGATACTCTATTGATTATTTTATATAGACATTCGAGGTTGACTTTCAAGGTGTGTTTATTTATCATTCACGAGTTCCCTGGGCAATAATCTGTTTTCACTTGAGAGATAAATATTACTGCAAGAGCACCCACATAGAATAAAATAATGATGTTTTTATATGGCTAATTAGAAGGGTGGATGAAAATCTGAATTTTCTAAATGATTAAACCACACAACTATAGCATAGTAACCTAAATTCTTACTTGGTCATATTTCCTGATCCAACCACTTCTGGTTTTCTGGGTAATGGTCTCCTTTGTTCCTTTGGTAACTGTTTATTTTGCACTTTCCACTTTTCTAGGCATTGAGGCTCATGTATTGAGATAGATTTACTGCCAAATTCACGACCACATATATAGCATACAATGGTTTTACGCATGGCTGGCATTGTCTTTGGAGTTTTAGGGGGAGAGGGAGTTTTGGGGGTCATAGCTCCTCCCCCTGTCCTTGAATGTGGGGTGGAGTCAGTCTTTGGTCGACATGACCTTTGATGTACAATCAGCCTGTCTGGTTGGAATGTCCTACCACAATTTTCACACTTGGCTAAGTTTGACATTGCACTATTCATGGCTGCCTCATTTGCTGCTTCTAAGCTCCCCCCACTCTCCACCGCTTCAGGTTTCCTTGGGGCAGGACGTCTCAGCTCTTTAGGTAGTGCTTTATTCTCAATGTGCCACTTTTCAAGACATTTAGGCTCATGAATGCCTATTGATGCTGAACTGTATTGCCTACCACAGATATAGCAAAGGACAAATCTTGGACCACTATTCCCAAAACCTTTACTTGGGGATTTAGAGGGTGGGGAGTCACCACCATTGCTGGAGGGGGGTCTCTTTGAAAGAGTCCGAGTACTAGGACGAGGACCAACAGGACTTTCATTGACATCTATTCTGTTACTTGTAAGCACTTTTGGATTGTTTATAGTTGCTGTTTTGGGACGATTTTCATTTGCTCCTTCCTGGCGCTTAACTGGTTTCATTGGATTATTAGGACGACAACTACGCTGGTGAACAGGTAAACGATCGGGATTGAATGTCCGGCCACAATTTTCACATGGCAAGAGCTGAGACTGAGCACTCTGATATGCAGCCTCGTTGTAAGCACTTACATTATATGAACCCTTTGCACTAATATTTGGCAGTTGCTGTGGCTTGACAGGTGGTCTTCTTCTCTGACCTTTTGGTAACAAATTATTTTCCATGTGCCATTTTTTCATACATTGTGGCTCATGTATACTGATTGACCTACTTCCAAATTCTCTACTGCATATATAACACACAACAAGATCTTTTTGTCCCATGGCTACTTGTATCGCTTTATGAGCCCCCGTTTCTAGTGTGTGTCACCCAAATATTTGTCTCATGCTGTACCTGTCAAACCTGAATCCAAAAAGTGATGCATGTTACATTTCTAATCAAAAATGAAGCTTCATAAATGTAAAACTGTTTCAACATTTAATTATAGGACAGTTATTTACAAGATTTACAAGGCTTCGTATTGTTAACCATGTCCCTTGACCTGAGATCTCAAATCCATTCACATCTGATATAAACTCGAGTATCAACAAATGACAGGCTCTTCCTTGAAATAAAGGCCCAGCGCACAGTATTTTGTCAGCCTAGTAACTGTCACTGTACTTGTCAGGTTTTAATATAATAATAGGCAACAGCTGTCTAGCCTACTTCATTCAAATTCAAGGGCAAAACTGTCACTTGAAATCTCCAATCTTGTAATTGATATAACTCTTTTGAGCCGTTGCATCTGTACACGAAGTTAAAATGTATGTTAACTAGATCTATACCAACCTCTATTGCTTATTCCGATTGAAGATTTCAGAATCATTTAGGCCTAAAAACGTGGATATAATCGACCAAAAATAAATGTTTTGATTTCAATGCTATAGAAACTTGTACACTGAAAAAGTAGTCTCAAAGAAAAGTCATTTCAGGTATTAGAAGCTTAAACTTAGTTTTTTTGGTCATATTTACATATATATTTGAATAATTAATATTTATTTAAATTTTCATCGTTTAAAATTATTATTATATGCTCATAAACAAGCTAAATCTAAAAAGGAAAAAACAAAAGCTCTTCGGTAGAGAGACCAGATTGTACCCAACATGGCGGCTGCAAATTTCGGGCCCCGTCTCTCTGGTTTTGTTTTCACAGAAAAGCTTGGTAGTGGAACGTATGCTACGGTATACAAAGCATATAGAAAGGTACATTGCTTCTGTGCTACAATTTCAGTGATACATGTATAGATGCTTATATTCTTTAGTCTCCATAAACGTTGTTTTATTTTGAAAATCGACACTTCCGTGTTTAGAAATTGATGACATTTCGTTTTTCTAGTCTCAAGTCAAAGATGAACGATGCATTTGTCATGAGTTTAAGCTCGCATTTCGTTAAAATGAAGTTGGGGTTATCTTTACCATACTGAACACAGCTGGCTCAAGACTTCTGTCAGCTCGGTATAGAGTAATCTTTACCAGTTTTTTTATCAATGTCATGGGAGACCTTATCTGTTGCAAGACTAACGCCTGGCGTAACCGTCACCATGTTATTCAGTGTTTTTTAAGTAGCGCAAGGATCCTGCCATGACCGTGGTAATGTTATCGTGAAAGCCTGGTATAACCGCGACAATGCTGTATTATATTGCAATGCCTGCCATGACCGTGACAATGTAATATAGTTCTGCAAGGCTTGATATGACCGTAACAATGTAATATAGTACTGCAAGGCCTGGCATGACCGTGGCAATGTAATATTGTATTGCAAGTTCAGGTATGAGAGTGGTAATGTAGAAATTTACGATTAGGACTGCTATAACCGTGACAATGTGTATTGCAAAGCCTGACATGACCATGGCAATGTAATATACTATTGCAAGGCTTGGTATGACCGCCATGGCAATGTGATATAGTAAGTTCCAAGTTCGGGTATGAGAGTGGTAATGTAGAAATTTATGATTGCTATAATTGACCGTGACAATGTGTATTTGAAAACCTGGCATGACCATGACAATGTATTATGGGATCGCAAGGCCTGGTATGACCGTGACAATGTAATATAGTATTGCAAGGCCAGGTATGAGGGTGGTTAGTAAAGATTTAGGCTTAGTTCTACTATGACCGTTATAATGTATTGCAATGACTAGTAAATATGTATGACATTAATGCCAGGAATATCCTTAACAATTTTAAGTGATCCTCATTACATTTAAACAGTTTAATACTATGATCATGTTGTTTAACTACCTTAACCATGTCAAAATCAAAATTACTACTATACATTAATATTCACATTCGCTTATAAACCACAATAAAGGCTACGGTCGCGCCAGGCTTCCACGATAACACTTCCAGGGTCATGACAGGCCTTGCAATAGAATACAGCATTGTCACGGTTATACCAGCCTGTCACGGTTATATCAGGCTTACACGATAACACTACCACGGTCATGGCAGGATCCTTGCGCTACTTAAAAAACACTGATTAACATGGTGACGGTTGTGGCAGGCGTAAGTCTTGCAATAGATAGCATGTGTGTCATGGTTAGATTTTGATCTTGAGTTCTCAGGAACAACATGGGCTCGTAGAAGAACAAGTAATTCATGTACCGTCTGTTTATCGAGCTCCACAACTTACAGTCGTGGGATCATTCATTCAATGTTACTATCGAACTCGCATGCAGTGTCTCGGTATAGATACTGCATCGGGCAGATGAAAAAAATCATCTCCAAAATTCTGTGAAAATAGTTCCCATTTTCATCATATATGTGGTCAATTTTCACACAACTTATAAAATATGTATTCATGAATGTTCCCCAATCATTATTTTGTCAAAATATCTCAAAATTATTGAAATATGAGAAGACATCACCACGGAAGGAATTCTGAGTAAAAGTTGTGTTGATAATAGTTTACCGCACATGTTGTTTATTAGTTAATATGCGCAATTCAACCAATGAAATTGTCTAAATTCCCGGGTCTAAGTTTTACAATCATGCGACCCTAGCATGGGACTAGAACCAATCACATCAGTTGTTTGTTACGAAATTACCAATCTTACGGTGAGATACCTGCCCACTGCAGTGATATATCACTGCGCGTGAGTTTGTGTTGCTATATTACATATTATTATTAATATTATATTAATAATAAGACAGGGGTGTCAGAAGGATTGGCCAAGAGGGGTATGAATGGGTCGTGCGTGAAACGCGCCGCATGCGATGCGTATGGGGCAATCTAGAGGGATCAGGAGGGGGGGGGGGCATAGAATTAAATATAATGTGAGAAATGAGATCCTCTATTCTTGATGTATATTCTAGCCAAAATCCTGATTTTGAATTATTCTCAATTTAGGATGGGCAACGAGAAGTGGTTGCAGTGAAATGTGTTGAGAAGTCCAGCCTCAATAAAATATCTACAGAAAACCTCCTTACAGAAATCAAATTATTGAAAACTCTAAAACACAGGCATATTGTAGAGCTTAAAGACTTCCAGGTAGGTGCTCTGTATAGGTAAGATATAAAACTCTTGTCTCATATCCTTTCCACTGCACTAGATTCTAAAATATGACATATTGTTATGGTCTCTGTTTTTTGTGGCAGCCATTGGCGGTTGGTGGTTGGTGATCGTCGGGTGGTGGTTGGTGGTTGGCGATTGCCGGGTGATGGTTGGCATCTAAAAAATTCTTATAACTTCTAATAATGTAACAAATACTGTTTAGACTGACTTCAATTTTTTTCAATCATCTACACATTTTCAGAAGTTCAAATCTGACTTTATATTTAAGGTTTGACCTTCAATGACCTTTTCAAGGTCAAAAAAGGTTAATGAAGATCAAAAAGGTATTTTTTCAACTTGCTTCAAATTTACCAAATCTTTTTTTCAAAATCATGGCTCAGTGGCAGAGTCAGGGTTACCAATAGCGCTTGGGCCCGGGTTTGATTCCCGGTTCAGACAAGTTTGTTTGTGTGTTATTTAATTCTGGGTGTTTGACTGAGTTGTTCACGACTCATATCAAAGGCTGTGGTGTGTACCTGTATGTCTGCGTACCTGTGCACACAAAAAAACACAGGGCTCCTCCAAGGAGGGGTTTCTGGCTCTGTCTTCGAGTGTAAAATACGGAATATACCAATGAGGTATCGCTCCCCAAATATGGCGGTAACCAAGATATAATAATAATTAGAAGTTCAAATCTGACTTTAAATTTGAGATTTGACCTCAAATGTTCAAAACTGACTATATATTTGACCTTCAATGACATTCCGAAGGTCAAAAAAGATTTGACCTTCAATGCCATTTTTTTCAAAATCATCTACAAGTTCTCAGAGGTTCAAATCTGACTTAAGATTTGAGATTTTACATTCAATGAATGACCTTCTCAGTGGCAACTTGCTTCAAATTGACCAACTTGTCAAAATCATCTACAAGTTCTCTGATATTCAAAACTGACTTAAGATTGAACTCATAATATTGTGAGCAACTAGGTGGTGATATTTTGTCATGTTAATGCCTTGTGTTTTACAGTGGGATGACAAATACATTTACCTTATAATGGAGTACAGCGCAGGGGGTGACCTTTCTAAATTCATAAGAAGCAAGAGGGCCCTACCGCAGCATATAGTGAAGAAATTTCTCCAACAGATAGGTAAGATGGTATATTTTTATCAACAATTGCTGAAGAATGAAGTTAGTTTTGTTATGGGGAGGGGGTAAATGATGATTTTATTACTGAAGAGTGTTGATTTTTTGACTATTCAAATGAAAGACAGGCAGCTTATTACAATTCATTATATGAGGGGAGGGATTGGCAAGCCATAATGGAAATATCTGTTTATCCATAATTATTGATAATTTGACACCATCCCTATGTTTCGATACACAAACAATTTTCTGAAGGTGAAGCCAGCCAAAAATAAATAAGAAGACATGGAAAAGATACTTTACTAAAGTCTGATTTTAGTGTTTTAAATTCAGTAGTTCTATACAAAGGATGGGAGTCTATAGGTAATACCCTTTTTGAAAATATATTAAACAGACAGTGGTCAGATCTGGATACTTTTTTAAACATACAGTGTTTACATGTAGATCTCTCTTTGGCACAGCCTGTAGAGTTCAGTAAAGATCCAAATGATATAGATATACTACTAATAAATAAAGACGAAAGTTTGTGGCTCTAAAATTCCCATTTCAACATCATCTAAAAAGTGATCCAATTTAGATTTATTTTGAATGCCATGTTTATGATTTTGGTTATTTTGAAAATAGACTTGTACCCACCTGAAAATCTATTTGCACCCACTTGAAAATGAGAAAAATCATGAAAAATTGGCATATTTTGACCAATTTTGGTCTGAATTATGAAAATGAGAATTTTGCACCCACCTGAGAAAAAATCCTGGTGAGACCACTGCATCTTGGATCATTTGGCCATATTGGATGTTTGTCTTCTTTTTCTAGCTTTTACCATTTTGCAGTGAAGATGCAGGAAACCATATACATATTTTTTAGAGGATTTGTGAAAAGTTGAGACTGAGATCATATAATGTCAAACTTTTAATGTCTACCTATCTATTTGATTAAAACAACTTATTTTGAAACAAACAAGAGTTTTTAATGGCGAGTGTGAAAACAGAAAAGGCACTTGCCAGCCCAATAACGCAGATGCGAGTAGGTATTTACCAGTTTCACCACCAGGTGGCTCGTTCAGGTCAGATAGCATGGCGGGTATAGCAGAAAGTTCCCTTAAAATTAAATTACATTTGTTTTAGTGGTTCAATTTTCATATAACCCTTATGTTTCTAATAGTTATGCAAATTAAAATATGTCCAGTAAAAGAAAATGTTATCTGTCCAATACAAGAAAAGATATTTCACTTTTTGTGATTTTGTAACATTGGGTCTATGGGAATCAACCCGAACGAGAAGTCAAACTTTAAAAAAAAAATCAATTTTCAAAGTTGATAAACAATTTTCGAAACCATATCTCTAGATGTACTTATTTAATGACGTAAATCAAGATTATGTCTAATCACATCTAGGCTATTGGCGAGTATTAGGAAACCCAAGACCCACAGTGTAAAACAGCTTATTTTGAAACAAACAGAAATGGCCCTCTACCATCTACCTGACTATTCCTCTACCTATTTATAATTAATAAGTAATTTTTAAACAAGAGTTTTCAGTCCTTCCCTTAAACCCGCACCTTGCAAACTTGCAGACATGATATGTGCAGAGTCTATAAAACAATAGTTTTCCATATTTCTGAACATACAAATATAAAAAAGAACAATGTAATTAAATTAGCATGTAAATTAACTGTTTGTGTCCAGAGACACTACGTGTGAACAAAGGAAACCCCTGCAGATAAATTTTAGGAAATATTGTCTCTTATTATGAAAGCTTATTGCATCATCTTGTTTCTATATTTAACTGTGTTAAGAAGATGGTATGTGGATTTCCGCATGTCTTCTACTTTGATGTAGAGCCTGTCAAAAGAATGGACTCTTCCAGGAATATACTTCAATAGTGCATGGGCATTCAATCTATTGAAAGCCCATGCAGGTCCGTAGCCAGGATTTGCCAAGGGGGGTTCAGTTTTCAAAAATTTCCAGGGGGGTTCACATTTGACAATTTTAGCCCAAATATGCACCATCGTCTAATATGTTCTTTGAACGGGACAGATATCTAGAATTTGGAATCCCAATCTCCTTTCGCCAGAACATTCTCTTTGACTGTGCAAATATGGCTAAAATCACTTGAGATGTGCGTGATTTTGAAAGAATATTTGGCCATGGGGGGGGGGGGGGTTCGCCCGAACCCTGCGAACCCCCCCTGGCTACGGGCCTTCCATAATTAGTGTCACTTTTGAAACCTCACATCTTCACATTCAATTATTTCTCTTAGCAAAGTACCGTTCTTTCAGGCAATTCTCTTTTCAATAGACAATCAAATAATTGACAAATTATCCTTCACTTCAATTCTTACTTAACATTTTTGCACTGATTTAAACTCACATTTGCTTTACAGCGGCTGTAGCTTCACAAAAATGATATACATGTACAATGTACTGCTTATCCCTATATTTTATGCTGCATATATCTCTTGATTTGCCGTAGGGATTCCATCATTAGTTCTGAATTTTATAACTCCATTTAAAATGTAACTACAGGTCTTTCAATAAGTTTGTAGAAAAGGGCTCTCATTTTTATAGTTCTCCATAAAATGTTCATATAACATCCCAAAAGTATCTTGAGCCATACATTTTCATGAGGGTAACACACGAGTCATAAAACTACCATGTGCATGAAACCATCACCTACTTAAAGCGATGTTGCACAAAATCAACATTTTTGTCTCTAGATGACGCTGTGTTGATATCTCCTGTTCAATAGAAGAAAGTATTAATATTAGATGCGCATGTGTAATGCGCAACGCTGAGCCCCCGTGCCCAAGATCAGCCATATAAAAATATTTCCCTTGAGCTTCTGAGTGCAGTCACAATAATTCAGTTTGATCTCCAGTGGCTAAGCATTAGATTCAAGGGACACTTTTTCAAACATGTAATGAGACATCGGTGTGACATTAACAAAGATGTAGCATCGATTGTCCATTGATAATAGATACAATAAAGACAATGTTTCAGACATTTCTACAAATTACTCTCTTTTAATATCGCCCTTTCAAAAAGTGTTATATTGTCATCATGTGGTGATGGGATTCTGGGCATATGAGAGTCTGGACATCTGAGTAGGCGGGTATAAATATTTTGATCAAAACTTGGCGATTGGTGTTTAGTGTCTGTAACAAATGGTAGGTGGTGACATTTTCCATGTTAATGTCTTTTTATTATTATTTTTCATGGAAAATCCTAGAAAATATTACGTAGCTTTGCATTATTTCAGCACAAGCCTTACAGTTTCTACGCAGTAAAAATGTGGCCCATATGGACCTTAAACCACAGAATATTCTGTTATCTGCAACGCATAGTCCGATTCTGAAAATTGCAGGTAAGTTATTTTATTTGTCTGTAACAAAGCGTTACACTTTTTTTTATTTTTGTAATGTTAATGACTTGTTTTTTTGTTTTAGTTATTAGAGATTCTATGTGGTGCATGCTCTAAGATTGGATCCGTATACCTGTGCATTGGCTAATTTATATATTTATGTTATATTCAGTAAATGCCAAATTACCTCTAAAGATATTGCCCCTAGTACATATAAATATTATCAATTCACTTGCAAGGAAATTCCTCCCTATGCAAATGCAACTTTTAGAAATGTGTGTAAAAATAAGATGAATTTTCAGATTTAGAATTCATGAAATACTGTTATACAGATTTTCAGTGAGAATAAATGAGAATTTTTCACATATTGTTATGTTCAACAAGACCTGTGATGTAAGCCTGTAGCCAGTGGGATGGAACATATTGTTATATAATCTTATCCCACATCTAACAAGGTTACATCACAATGGGAAGTGTCCTTGTCAGATGTATCTAACAAGTTTACATCACAACAGTGTTATGTAACCTTGTTAGATGTGGGATGATTGGATAATAGTACAGGATATCGAGACCTTTAGAAACTGTCTTTACATTCATTTACTTCATTTGCTTAGGATGTAGTTGATGCCAACTTAAATCTTATCGAGTATGTGGGTTAAAGTCACTTTAACTTTTGTTGAACTATTGCCATTTAATGTCAATGTTGAAGGTAATGAAAAATGTAGTTTTAATTATAGAATGATTTTGAATACTGTCATGCTGATTTAGTGTTCACTTGAACTTATATTTAAAAATCAATCAGCTATCACATCTTTTTGACATGACACTTTTACAATTATTATCCCACCGAACGAAGTTCGAGGGGGATATAGAGAAGCCGTCCGTCCATTCTTCCATCCGTCTGTTCGTCCGTTCGTCCGTGTGTCCAGGCAATAACTCCAATACCAGTTGACGGATTTGGTTCAAATTTTATAGGCTTATGCCTTATGAGTATAGGACCTCTGCTCGAGAAGGAATTTTCAATATGGCCGCTCAATTCAAAATGGCCGCCATTTTTCGTAAAAAATGTAATCGTTGATAACTCAAATAAAAGTTGACGGATTTGGTTCAAATTTTATATGCTGATGCCTAGGGACAAAGGAGTTTCGCACAAAGAGATTTTCAAGATGGCCGCTTAATTTCAAAATGGCGGCCATTTTTCAAATTTTATATGATGATGCTTAGGGACACAGTAGCTATGTTCGACAAAAATTTTTCGAGATGGCCGCTTAATTTCAAAATGGCGGCAATTTTTTCGTAAAAAACGTAATCTTTGATAACTCAAATGCCAGTGAACAGATTTGGTTGAAATTTTATATGATTATGCCTAGGGACACAGTAGCTCTGTTCAAGAAATAATTTTCAAGATGGCGGCTGAATTTTAAGATGGCGGCCAATTTTTGTAAAAAACTTAATCTTTGATAACTCATATACCAGTGAACGGATTTGGTTCAAATTTTATATGATGATGCCTAGTTCACAATGGTATAAACTAACTTTGTGCCAAATTTCATGCTTCTATCACAAAGTGCACAAACATTTCAACATTTACACTAGCTATAATAAGCATAATATGTTTTGTTCAGTGGGATTTGCCTTCGTGGAGTTGCTGTTTTTCTAGTTCTGAAGTGTCATGACTGATTTTCAATTTTTATTTTTAGATTTTGGTTTTGCCCAACATTTACGGACTGATCAAGACGTTGATATCCTCCGGGGCTCCCCTCTTTATATGGCCCCAGAGATCATCTGTGACAGGAGGTATCATCCCAAGTGTGACCTCTGGTCAGTAGGGGTCATCTTATATGGTAAGTTCTAAATTTATATCATGAAGAATTGTGGGTTCTTTCAATTAGAGTTTCTTACTAGCTTTAGAAAAAGAGGGACATTTTTGTCTGGAAATCATTTCAGAATATAACATGCTGCTTCATGATTCTTCCTGACAGCCTGTATGGTCCTGTTATGTGAGTCGTGGTAATATCAGTATAAGATTCCTTTGAATTTTTATTTAGACCTCTAGTGTTAACATTTCTTTCTCAGAAACCCTTAACAATTTATTCATGCCATTAACAAATGTAGAAGTGACAATTTTTCATCTGCAGCTAAATGTTTCAAAATCTGTGCATTTTCAACTGAGCAGTAACATTATTTTACAGTCTTATGGTTTCATAATAAATTGAGCAGTGCCAGTAAAAGTGTGACATCATCACAGTGCTTTATGGTTTCATAAAGAACTGGAAAATGCATTTTTTTTAATTTATAATAGAGTGATAGTATATTTGAATTGCAATACAGAACCAAGTATCATTCTTTTTAAGGATATATGCATTCATGCGTGTACTAACCCATTCGGATAGTTTCTTCTGGCTCCACTGTATATTTTTGTATGGAAAACTACATGTACATACACTCAAGCTTTTAATTTTCCAGTAAGAATAATACAGGATTCTTTATTCCTTAAATAAGTAATATAGACAATTTTGGCCCACCCTGTACATTAAATTTCTTAATAGATTCTTAATTTGTATCATTACCAATTTCTAATATTAAAGCTACAAACAAATGCTTAGGACACAACAATTTTTATTGAATTTACTGGTCACAAAAACACATGTCAATATACTCTTAATAATGATATAACACACCTATAATATACAAAACTATATGCAAATTAAGAGTCACTGACATCACTTCCTGTATATATATTAAGATGGCAGCACAATTGAAAATGGTAAGTGCATTATAAAATGTCCGCAAGTTATGGAAAATTCGAGAAATATAATAGTTGCGAAATTCCCCCAGTTTTAATTCGCAAAATTTAATAGTCGCGAAATTCCAAGGAAATTCCCGGGGATTTCAATGTTGACAATATTTTCGTCCAGTGCTGGGTGATAATAGGTAAAAACTTGACATTTTGAGTTTTGAAAAAGAGAAATTAGAAGAGAGATCGTTATTACTGTATTAAAACGAACATTCTATATGAAAAGGCTTATTAATAAGAAGCCCAAACCATTGGTTGGAGGAACAACCATGGCTGGTATTAGTGGGAGTACAGTATATTGGTTGCAACAACAATATACCAAAACATAAGCAAGGATTAAGGAATGTACATTGAAGTAAATGTCACACACCATTTAACTGTTACCATATCTGTGTATGAGAGTATGTGTTTGATCTTAAAGATACATTGAGACATAGGAGATCACAATTAAGATCTTCTGGTCTTTTTGCATGTTGAGTCGTATCACATATTCATCTACTGACCAATGAAGAAGTCTTAAACCTTAGCTGTCAGTGTTAATTTAATGATTGTACTGTCCAATCAAATAACTTTAACCGAAACTAATTAAATCTGCAATTTGAATATCCCGAGGAAATCCTGTCATCTGATTGGTCGTTAGGTTTGTTTATCATTATGGTCACATGACCAAGGGAATTCTCCGAATGGCAGTTCTGGAGATTCTAAAAAAAATTCAAAACCCACTCTGAATCTGATTATCTGCTTGGGTTCAAGTCACATGATGATGCTTGTGTCACCTTTGATACAAATCAATATTCCAATAAAAAAGTGAGTAATGTTATTGAATGAATTAAAGAGTCTCCAGAAATATAGATTTCTAGGATGTAATATTCATGTTTTCTTTTTTCAGTAAATATTTAATAATGGTTTTTCAATGCTATTCAGTTCATCTGGCGACAAAAGGATGAATAATGGCAGACATTTAAACATGAGATACAGATGATGCCAGATGATGCCAGGATTCTATGTCACATGATGTAAAAAAGCCAACTGCTAGAAATGTCACTGGGGTTGAATAACATATGTAGTACATGAATGTTGCTATTGGTGCTAATTTCCTTGTTGCAATCATAGTATGCGCCACACCCCATAGCACATTCTCAAACTTTTACATATACAGTAATTTCAGATCATGTTTCTTCAATTTACATTTTTTCCATTTTTATAAAATGAAACAGACATTATTATAATTTGTTGCTATTATATGGAGTAAAATTAGAAAAGCTTTTTTTACTCAAGTGTTGATCCATGTACCTCCAAAGAAGTCCTTCTATGTTGAGATATACTGGAGACAACTGTCAGGCTACCACATTGACACCCCCCCCCCTTGTTTACTAGTAGTACAGCACTAATTGTGCTATATTAATTGGTAAGTGGTCATTTTGGACTAAATTGTAGTTGCATCAATGACATTAGAGCTCCCTTTTTTCAATGAATGATACCTAGAATATATTTTTGAAAATATGACTGATTTTTACAATGCAACTGTTAATTCATCTATCTGTTCATATATCAGAGGGCATCTCCACTCCATATTTACTTTTTAGCGACTTCATTTCAGTTGTCTCTTTGAGCCCTTCCTCCGTCAAGACATATTTTTTGTTATTTTCTTTAATGATGATAAGCGATCCAGCTTGACGTAAACTTTTTAATAAACTCTCCATTTCTTGTTTGTCGCAACTTGAATCAGATGGCTTTCTTCGCCGATCCGACTCTCGTCTTGTTGGCCTTCCGACATCACTCTCCAGTTTACTTGTGTATGATCCAGATGCGGAAGGCATTCCTGCACTAGTACTGATCGTTGCAAAGCATGGCATTTTCTTTGCCAAAAGATGTTTAAAATTTGGATGAGTCAGTGAGTAGACAATCGGATTGTAGATGACTGCCATTTTTGCAGCAATACATGGCAAAAGAGCCACTACAGGTGTGATTTTTCCCGCATCGCCAAAAGTCCCAATCAGACTTATAACGGCATATGGTGTCCAGGTAGCTAGGTACAAACAGACAAGTATAACTATGCATTTTGCCACCTTTTGAGCATAGGTTCTCCTTTTGTTGAAAACTCGTTGCTGATTCATTGTTCGGTCCATATTTCTAAAATCATTGTGCTGCTTACGTACGATAGAGAAGATCTTGCTGTAGCTGATGATGATAAAGCCAAGAGGGAAAATGCAGCCTATGCATAATACTCCCATTATCCAGGACTGGTACAAAGGTGTCGGTGTAATGAAGTCTGCAGAACATGTATAACCATAGCCTTCTGGGACATATTCATTCCAGCCAAGCAAAGGAGCAAAGGCCCAGAAAGCAGCATGCAACCAAATGAACATACAGATGCTGAATGCACGCTCTTTCGTAATTTTCCTCTTGGCAGTAAAAAGTGTACTTATCGCAAAGTAGCGGTCAACAGCTAATGCAGCCAATGTTGAAATTGATACTAATCCAGATAGTACCACCGAAGCAGCGTATATCTTGCACACTACAAATTCAGAAAAACAGATTATTTCTCTTTGATTTATTATTAGGACCATATATCAAGTTTAAGGATGAAGAAATCTCAATGATATTTTTGAAAATGCGTTCTAATATGCAAATACGTACAAGAAATTACTAGTACAGTTAAACCTGTGTATAGTGAACATGTTTTTGCCAAGAAAAAACATTCAGTGTTGGTAGGTGTTCACTACATAGAGTGTTCTTTATACAGAAATCAGTAGAGTATGTGCAGAGGAGGGTTGTCTACTAGAGACAGGTGTTCGCTAGATAGAGGTGTTCACTAAGACAGGTTTTACTGTATGTGCGCTTGAAAAATTAAAATGGCAGCATGCTCATTAACTCATATTTAGATTTATCTCTTATTTTGATACATGTACCAATGGAATATTTAATTGGCTTTGTCAATAAGTTGGGAGATGTGATAAGGTCTTAAAATGCCTGAAATTCATACAGCAAAAGAAAGAGCTGCAAAATCTGTTTAAGCCCTTACAGATTTTTCTCTATGATATAAAATTTGAATGAACTGTCTTAATTTTTTGAAATTTCAGTTCAATTTAGATTGTTGCCAACATCCTTGTTTCCTTCAATCTTTGCTCTTTCCGTTCCTGTCAACTCTATTTTACTTTTTACAATTGGACCTTGACATAGTAATGACTCACTGACATCTCCGAAAACCCATCTTCCCTGCATGCTAGACACTCCATTCAATGGACAGCCCAATGCAGCAACATAAAGATCAGATATGGCCAGATTCAAGACAAAGATGTATGACGGCTTTTGTAGCTGCTGCCTCCTTGAAACAAACAAAATACATGAAATGGTAAATATTTGTCAGCTGAGTTGTTAAGTTTATTATAATACTTTCAGGGCGTGCAATCGTGGCATAAGCAACCCCAAAAAAAGATTTGTTTTGAATTTTACAAAAATTAAAGCAACTTCCTTCAAAATTGAGCTAGAAGCTTCAAATAAAAAGCCTTTCTTTTTCTATCTAATCATAATGGTTCTATTTTTATTGGTTATGTGGGGGGGAGGTACAATATGGCAGACAAGGAAAGATTTTCAATTTCTGACAGTTAAAATTACTTGATAATGTTCAAACAATTGCAAAAGTGTGAACTGAATTCAAAATCAAATCAGAACAATTTTTCTGTGAGCCTGAATGTGAACTGAGTTAGAAATCAAGACAGTGCTCACTTGAGTCAACTCATTGAATCAACAGACATTTACAAACATTGCAACATGACATTGACATTATACATGGATCTGAATTTAAGAGAAGAGATATAGTCTTTTCAGCTATGATGAAAAAAAAGTAAAACTTTACAGTGAATACCTGTGGCACTTTCACAAGATGATATTCCACCTAGCCTTAATGGAATGAAATATTCGATCAATACTCACTAATCATGAAAAATTATTTCATTCACTTTGAGTTAAGGTTAGGAAACATGGCAGACATGAAAACAATTGTCTGCCTTAAAAAATCAAAATTAATTGGATATGTGATCACTAGTAACACAAAAATTGATTAAACATTCAATTAAAGTTTGTCCAAATTGTTAGAGGAGACTTGGAGCGATTTCGACTTACCATATGTACAAAAATGTGAGCTGAATACAAAATTATTATAAAAATATTTTCTTATAGAATTGTTACCATTCAAAGGATGATCATAACATTAACGATGTGTGATTTTGTTATAATTTTTTGTTGAATAGTTTAAGAAAAAAATGTGCTCAATAGTTCAACATATCGCTACCAATCCAAGTCATCTCATTAAGGTGGGACCCAGTCCGTCAGCATACCCAGCACGATACTATTGCTTAATTATTAATGTAGTTTTTCAAGCTCAAAGACACCCATACATACAAATAATTATGATGTAATAATAATGCAAATGTATTTGAATATTCATGTACGAAGAAATATTTGCATCTTCGGGCATTTACAGTTGGGAAATTTAGCGTATTGCATTTGAAATATTTGAGCGCTAGTAACGTCATGGTTTCTATGACATGGGAAAACAATGGCGCTCAAATTTACGTGCAGCATCATGAAGTATATGGCGATGAATGATTGAATTTTTTTAAGTCATATTGTTATAATTCTTTCAAAACATAGTAAAACTAATTAATCTTAAGCACATAGTTTGTTTGTTCTACATTAACAGCATATGAAAAATATGATGTGATGTAAACACTAGTTGAGTCCTGATCACTGTGTACATGGTTACCGACACGTCACATCTAATGTTGCTCAAAATATAATTAAATGTTTCTCGTCGCACTATTTATATTTGTAAATACGTATTACTCTGTATTTATGTCTAATAAATTCAAAAATGACTTTTGTTCGTTTTATTACTTCGTAAAATTGTATCTGTAAAACGTTTTAGATTATCCTTTTTATTGGCACGACTTTCGTCCTAGTTGTTATCACTTTCGCTTTCGTATGAGCTTCGTCTAGTTATATTTTCTTTGCCTTTTTTACATTTTTTATATATGAATTGTTAATTCGTCATGCTAAAATGTTTGATAAGAGATATCTTAACATCCGAGAATTTTTAAAACCGAGTGCAACTGGCCCATTGGCAACACAATCAATGCCCAATGTCGGGAAGAGTGCAATAATGAGTGCGAAGGGGCGTGTCCCCAGGCGTGTTATATGTCGCCAGTTGAGTCCCCGGGGTTGAGACAAAATGCTGTATAGGTTTACGGCGACTGATCGTCGCTAATGAAGGCGTTATGAAGGTATGCACTTAGAATTATTATTAAAATGAAAAACATACTGGCAAGTTACGTCTGTGAGTCCTTCACAATAGAGTGCCGCTTGAGACTGCAAAAAAAGCTGAACAATCAGAATGCCTGATTTATCAGTATGTCCTATAAGCGCATACTCTTTGATTCTCGAGAAACGTCTCCACGCTCGAATTTCACCTATCTATCACTAGTGGATCGCTTTAAAAGTGATACCATCGAGAAACGTGTTTGGTCAGCTTCACGATGACATTATTCTTTTAGAAATCGACAGAGAAATAGAGAAGAAAAAGATCGAGTATGTGCCATTTCTAAAACTGGCGTCGAGTTTGAAAACCTAAAAGTGGATTCGGACTGCAAGAAATCCGACCAATCAGAAAGCAGCATTTCTTAAGTGAAACTTGGAATTCAAGCAATCGGCTTTATCCTCGATTTCCTCCGTTTTCTCGTAGTTCATCACCACAAAAATGGCACCACATGGAAGACATCGTTCCTATCTAAACCATGGTTGTTTTTATTTAGAAATCAGTCAATAAACAGCGGGGCCATAAACAGATAAATGCAATTTCTTAAACAGGCAGTTTAGACTGAGAATAGTGGATTCAGACTGCAAAAACTTTATGCAAATTAGCTAGTTCACTCTGGGTTAGTAGGTCGCATATCTAGGTTAGTAGGTTAGTTCTGTCAAGGCCGCGCGTATATCGCTATATAAACAGAATGTCTTGGTCCGCTCGACTGCATTATTCCGACTGAAAAACTGGTAATGACGAGAGTGGAGAATAATGTCTGGCTATAGTAAAGGTACCAAACATGAAACATTCGGGCACGGCAATCCACCTCATCGTATTCGTATCCACTGTACTTTTCTAGAATCAAAATATTTAGGAAAAGTTTATGAAAAGATGTTCTATCAAATTAGAAGAGTTGTTGAAAAATTAGAAGAAGAATTCATCAATGTAAATTGATGTTAACGTCCATATGGTAATTTTGTTTTGCAAAATATTTCTTATCACCAATATTGAAGGAAATAAAAGAAATGCAATATAGCTTACAATACATGTATAAGGTACTTTAAAACAAGATATTGAGACTACGATTTTTATTTTCATTTTTACAAAACTCTGAGATAAGCTGGCATCATCTTGGCGTATAAATGTTGAAGTTAAAATAACTATCAAGCCGTTTCCTGTTTCCCTGTACTCAGAGTCTAGTTATAAACTAGACGAAGCTCTCTTTAGAGAAGCGGGCTGAAGAGTAAAGTAATATATATGGTTTTCCATGGGATCTTTTATGTTTTGTACACACTTCATTGTAACTTGTGTACTCATTCAGTGAACTCAACCATCGTACTTGTTGCCGCAGACATTTGGTACATCCCGATCGCGCTATTTATTTTGTCATTCAATAATGACGATCATACCACATATGATATGCTTGACTTTTTGTTGTACGCGAGTGCCGACTTCTTGCTGATGAAACGTGAGTTGACAAAACTATATTACACATCAACAAGCGAGAACAACGTACCGACGTTTATTAACTTGTACGTACATCAATAGTACTCGAGCCTTATCGTAATGTATTTTAACTAAATCAAGTCAGACGTGCACAGTTTATTCGACAAATAAGGCTTTCTGATTTAAATATTAAACGGTGATTACAAACGTTTGATGATCACCTTTACTTAGTGAATTGCCAAAGTGCGCAATCGGCGATCGGCGGAGCTTCTGATTATGAAAAATCAAAATAAAGAAGGTCCATAATAAATGGGCAATACTTACCTGAAGATAAAAAAGACGATATGATTCAATGATATGATTTGACACAACGTATACGTTATTAAATCTCGGCACATGAAAAAAACAAAAGTTTCCTTTTACTTACATCAATACTTAAAATAGCAGGTAGATGAGGCGATAATTTAATCACGGACCGTGATTTAATCAATAGTTAGTTAATTTGCGATCGGCCGCCGTTGATTTAGCACGTTATTTACGGTCTTTGTACTCGGCCTATACGACGTCCTTGATTCTCAAAGACTGTGGGACGCTTAACTTTAGTGGTAGTAATTCATTCCGTTTTACTTATATTCAAAATCAACTAACTACATTTGATTTAGCAAGGCTAACCCCCATTGTCCTGGGAATCGTCTTTATCTTTGTCGGATCATTCAGGTGAGAAATTTATGACGTAATTCAATTGTTCTCTCCGCCAACGGATGGAATTGGATGCTGATATTTTCTCAAAATACAAGGTACTTTGACTGAATACCCTGACTACAATTTTTGTAATCTTTTTACAAAAAACTAACATAAGCATAATCATATTCCAAATAAAGAAATGTCGAAATTTTAAAAAAATCTATCGAGCCATTTTTCTGAAGATTGAGATCTCCCGGGGGTAAAGTAAGTGTATGGTTTTCCCATAGGATTACATGTTAAATATGACAATTTAATCAGTATAGGCTCCTCAAAAATACGATCTTTGAACCTTGCTTACTGTATCTAAACTTATTTTATTCTTTTTAAAATTTCTACAGCATATGTACACCACTTGTTTACATACACTTTGCAATTTTCAGGAAAATCTATCGAGGATTTTTTTTGGCTGACGGACCTGAGGTCCCACCTTAATCATACAACTTACAATATCTACTGTTGTGTCAGGCCCGTAGCCAGGGGGGTTCGATGGGTTTGAGGGAAAAAAATCTTTCAAAATCATGCAGTTTTTCACCATTCAGAGCACTTTTTAAGTGATTTTGGCCATTTTTGGACCAAAATTGTCACAAGTGAACCCCTTGGAATTTTTCAAAAAGTGAACCCCCCTTGGAAAATCCTGGCTACGGGCCTGTGTGTTTTTATTTAATTGTCAAGATATGATGCACTCTTGTCAGAATCATAAGTCCTTTTCAGCTCTTACTCAGCAGAACATATTTCACTAACAAAACCTTCAAAAGACTTATCTATACTTGACAACCCAGGCTTGATAGGTCATTTGTCTCATTGGATAACTTTGTGATATGAAATTTTCTCGATCTTTCATGATACAATCCTTTGCAAAAACTTGTGTTCGTAAGAAAATAGAAAAAAAGGTCGGCTAAAAGGGAACCATTTTCTTTCTCCATATATTGGTATTTCTTTAATTTGGTGTTAAACTGTATTCTCAAACTAGCTTGACATAAATATAATCAATCGAAAAGATCAAGACCTTATGAAACATGCCGATCACTAGAAAATAAAGCTCTAATTGAATTACAAATACATCTGTCTTTTTTAATGAATCCAAATATTTCCTCTTTCAATTTGGGACGGATGTGAAAATTGTAGAAAAATCCCAAGTGGAAATGCATTAAACTCGAGAATTTTGCTACATAAAAGGTCTTATTATTAACATTATGATTTGAATATTCAGTTAATAAATGACAAATACCTTAAGCATTATAACAAGGTTTGTCAGCTAGGACTTTTTAAGGTAGTAATTATGCACTGGCAATAGGTGGCTCCATGCTGGGAGCAATGATTTAAGGAGTGCTCAGCTATAGGACATACGCATTTTGTGAAACCTCATTCAATTTTTTAATTTATACATATCAGTTAGCCTTAAAGTGATACGAGGATGCTGTCTTTTTGGTCAATAGAGAGATTTTGCACATAAGTGAAAGTATAACATATGTTTATGCCTACAGTTATACATTATAACCATAAGTAGAAATAATTTTGATTATAATGTTTTATTGATCGATTTGAAGGTCATTTTCATCGAAAAGAAATGGTTTTCTTAGCCAAATTCCTCCATTATATTGATTCGATACTAATATAACTGCCAATTATTGCTGTCATTCTAGACCAATAATTATGTCTAAACTAAGATGATTATTTACCGGGGTACTCACTTATAGCCAACATTTTATAATCAATGGCTACTTATAGAACCATAGAGCTACCTGACAAATGATGACATAGTACACAAAAATCATAAGTTATAAACATTAGGGATTTATCTACACGCTATAATCAGAAAATCTCTTTCATATTTCATTATATTTCATTATGAATTCAACTTTGTCACTTCTTAAAAAGTTTATTTTCTACCTACCTTTGTACTTAAACATACTTCAAAAAGGTCAAAATTGAAAACTATTTATTTTTCATGAAGCTCATTAAGGTCAAATGTTATACTTAAAAAATAATATCTCTTAATATTTTTTTATGGAAAAATAACTCATTTGTGGGAAAGTTTTCAACAATTTTTTTATCACTTTTCAAAAATTGCCCGATGTTCATGAAACCCCTCTTTGATAAACTTTTTAACCAGCAGACTTCAAGAATGATATTACATCCTTCTTCCTGATAATTTCTCCTTTCTAATGGTATATGAAAACCCTGGGATGAACAGCATTATTTATATTTATTTAACCTTCTTTGCTCAACTTATGTTTAGAAGTGGTGACATATTGTTATTATAGTCTCCAACTTTTTGTGGATGTTGTTGGGCAGTTAGCGTTTGGCATCTGTAACAAATTTTTACAACTTCTGTTATCACGGCAACAAATAAGTTAACTGGTAACAGTTTGTAATCATTTGCAACACTTTAAAAAGTAGCGTTCACATGGATTTGAAACTTTTGTTGTCAACCCCTATAGACATGTTACGACAAGGCAACAAATAAGTCTACTTGTAACATTTTGTCATGTTAATTCTTTGTTTGTAGAAGTATTTGCAAATATTCTCTTGAGGAATCAGGGATTGATATGGATTAGTCTACAGGGTGTCCCGAAAGTATGGGGTCCCCCTAGGCAGACATATACCAATGTCTCCATGGTATGTGTCATATATAATTTTAAAGCTTATCCAAAGTTACATTGATTTGCCAAGTATCATGGTTCAACTCACAAATGGTAAAAAGTTACATGCATTTCAAAACTTAGCGTTTGGCCAAAAATATAGTTCAATTCAGTATCCTGGAAACAGCCCTGACCTGAATGTGACCTAAAATATGGGTGCTATTGTCGAAGATAGAATGGATATTGTGTTCAAAAAGAGGACGTCAGGGGTATATACTCAAAGGAAACTCTTCTAAAATACCTTAAAAGGTTTTATAAGGATTACAAAATGCCACATCCCTATTTGAAGCGCATTTAAGGTCATATATGGAAAGCATTGCTGCTGTTAACATGGCCTAGGGAGACAATGAAATCGACTATTATTTTGGTGTAAAACTGACTTTAATTTTGGCTAAACCCTAAATTTTGAAATACCTGTAACATTTTACCATTTGTGAGTTGAACCATGATATTTTTTGGCAAATCAATGTAACTTTGAATGAGCTTTAAAATGATATATGACAAATACTTTGGAGACATTGGTATATGTCTGCCTAGGGGGGCCCCCATACTTTCGGGACACCCTGTACATTCATTACTTTCTATGATTAACAAACTCAAGTCATTCATCAAAAGTTACAGTAACAGCCATATGTCATTTCGACCTGATTACTGAAAGAAAAGAAAGTTATTTTGACCTTAAATTGATTAATTAAACAATGTAAACATTCTTCCAAAACAGCACAAACAGGATATCGAAAATGATTTGTCATAAGACGTAAATCTATTTGTGATTGATTAGATAAAAGAATGATAAAGTAATAATAACTAACTGAAAGTTTATGATACAGGCTGAATAACTTTTATTTTTATGGTATGATATAAAAGTTGAAAGTAAACAAATGCGTTAAATTTTTTGAATGAAATGTCATCTACACTATTTCTGAGTTTTAAAAATAAACATTATTGTTAGTACCTCAGTTGAAATACTCGATTTTGATTGGTCAACGAGCGGTGAATAATTTTAACTGTACACCGCGCAATGCATTGCCGGTGAATAATATTCCCAGCATTCCACTAAAATGACGTCATTATCAGATGATAAAATGGCCGCCGTTAGCACTAGCCGTTTCAAAAATGTTGAAGATGAGGATATTATTAGTCTCTTAGAGAGTAAAGAAAAATCTAAAACTTTGTACAAAGCTGTTAGTGGACTTCACCCAGGAGAGTAATTTGACTCCATTGAGTGAACTTACTGCCGATATACTGAAATACAACATGAACGTCTCGAGGGTCTGGATCCAACTTCAAGTCAACTTCAAGGGTCAGAAAAATCTAAGATATTCTTCGGACTAACAAAACAATTATAGACCTCTCCATTCGGTTTACTGTCAAAATTATATCCCTCGACTGTAAACCTCTACCTACGGTCTCGGTTTACAGTCTCGGGATATAATTTTGACAGTAAACCTCTGGAGAGGTCAATAATTGTATATTGTAACTTTCCATATCCAAATCTACATCATGGTATAATCAAATGTAATTATCATTATAAGTGACAGAATCATTTTGCATTTCACATTACAGGCCCATCCAAAGGATTTCCAAAGAGAAGGGGTGATTTTGCACATGGATGGGTTGTGCCACAGATACACTTACTCAAAGATACATAGATCATGTGTAGTGCCACAAGCTAGAGGGTCTGAGGGGCATGCCCCACATAAAAATTTCTCTGGTACATTCTGAGCATATCTGTTAGCTATATTTGCATAATTAAATACAAATCTCTAAAAAAAAAATTTTGGGTAAAAAAGATGGCCCCCCCCCCAATGCCCCTCCCCCCTTTGGATGGGCTTGCATTAGCATTGTAAATGTAATACTTCATACCTATTTTCAGCACCATTTCATGAAAAAAGTAATCTGTTAATCTTATATTTCTGTTACATTTTTCGGACGGTTATTTTAGTCGGCATCGAATACTAGTGAGCTGTCATATCATACGTATTCATCTAACTTGATCACAGTCGCATCTGTTTCTCATTCAGCATGTGATTACCCTATAGAAATAATTAATCTACGAATAAGATTGTTGTCTAAAGCATAAATGAATACGATTCATTCACCAGTGTCTATGAATGAAGCATTTACGCTAAACGTCCATTATTAGACAATTGCTGAGTCAGACAAATTTGTAGTAAGACGAGTCTCAATTGTTGATCCATTATTGCAATTTTAATGACTTAGTTAGTTTTAGCAAACATGATTTAAGTTTAGCCTGACCTTGGATTGTCTTCACATTATTGATTTCTGGATCAAGGTAATAACATATGTTACGACGTTGAACAGCCTTGAGAAATCGTACCAGGAATTCCATAGATCAATTCATTAGTATAGCTTGTGGTGTAATTTCCAAATTGAGACCCAACAACAATAAAAGAAAAAAACTTATTAAAAATACCACATTTGAGATGAATAATCTTTTTGTTTGAAAACATTGCTAACGTTTTTAATTTTTCACATCACAAAGATTCCGCACCCATGCATGTTTTCTATAGCAGGAAATTGATTTGATTGATCAATTTTTAATTATCCATACCAGGACAGACAGATATATCATCAAATTCAATTAATAAATGGATTATATAGAATACAAGCCAGGCCAGAATGAGGTATAATAGGTAAAACAGTTCTTCAAATTTAAGGTGTGAATGTACATATGTAAACCTTGTTTTCAAATGTATTGAGCAAAAGAGCCGCAACTAGCGTAGAATCCAATGTTGACTCCTTTCTTTTTTCAAAATTTTCATATTCTTTATGCAATTTCATTAAAATCTTGAGTCCTAATAAACAACGCAATGACAGACAATCCTATGTGATTCGACTTTTGATGTTTAAATATTTGCCACTTTTAGAATTTTTTTTCAGTTTTCTAGGTCTGCTTTTGATGTTAGAAACTATTCAACTGCTCAATTGTAGGTGGTCCAATTCAAATCTGATTTTCATATCATATCAATAACTGGGAATTTGAGTAGTAATTATTAACTAATTAGCAAATATTTGATGGATTTAAGCATTTATTCAGAATTAATATAAATTATACTGGGCTTCTTTTAGTCCCATCAGAAAACCATCCATCAAATATAGAAAATATCGCTTAAAAAATAATCAGTATCATTTATCATTTAACAAAGATCTGTTGAGATTCGAATCGTAATTTATGACTTCTGTTATTATTGTCTTCTCAGAATCTGATCGGATTGACCTTATCTGTTGGCAAAGTTACATATCCAAGACATATTTCTCTGAAATCCAGGAGTATATTCACGTTCTATGAAATGTGTGCACCTTAAACATGAGGAATTGGCATGGTAATAGAAAATATTGTAAGAATGTATTTGACAATCGAGAAGCCATTACCATCTATTAAGCTCTTTGCACATATCCGGGAACCAAATAGATTTTTTTTATAATGAATAAATGTAAAAGTCGTTTCCCCAAGATAATAGGACAAAGGATAGGTATCGATATGGTGATCTGAATTCAACAATGTTTTTCTCTTAAACCAATTATTGAAAACATTTTGTAAAAAAAACACTGTCCTTTATGTAATGTTGACAGATTGGAAACAATTTAATGCAAAAGTTATTCATATACATGTATATTTTTATAACTTCTTTTATTAACATTTTTTGTTTTTTTAGTGCAATTGTTTTTTGTTTCCTTCTACCAATTCTTGACAATGAAATAAAATGTCTTTCCGAACCTTGTTGGAACAAAATAGCATATACATATACATATACAACATTTTCTTAGACCTCTCATTATTTGGTTGGTTTTGGTTGATTTAACAAAAAAGTATGCAAAAACTTAAAACAAACCCCCCAAAATAGATAAAAAATTAAGATAAACCTTTTATTTCATTAACAAGATACTTTTTTAAAATCAACCAAACTATCCTTTATACAATTACAATATTTAGAGACCTAAACACGTTGTGTTTATGTTCTTTTGTTCCAATGAGGTTCGGATAGATGTTTCATTTAATTCTGAACATTTGAGACCAAGAACAAAAGAAGTGTCCAATGTGTTTTCTAAAACAGTATAGAAAAAAGAATACATATATATTTGAAATTATAATGTTTCCATCCAAAAGATGACCATTAAATTGACTATGTGTAAAATTTTCAGAATGTTTTGATGACTGGTTTAAGAGAAACGCGTGTTCAAAAACTTCACCATACCGATACCACTCCTTTAACAAAGCTCTTTTCATGGATTTAAGTGTGGCTAATCAGACATTAATTAAATGATTATGTATTTGAAAATTCATTCAATAGTTGAGATTGTAAAAAGGAGTTTACAGGCCACTTTGCTTCATTTAGGATCAATCCACTTAATAACAAATGTTGTTACCTGTCTAGAAAGAAATAGGTACAAGCACATTTTATAAAGGTTTTCAGGGGAGAGATAAAAGAAACAAAGAAACAGGGTCAGTACACTATATTTAATTAACTTATTTTAGTGTTTCACCAATTTGCTTGAAATTATACAAGTACCTTAGTCTTTAGAGTGTTAATAATGTCTACAAGTTTTGGCAAAACAAGTTGCAAAGATTATTGAAAGCTTCCCATGGTAGCCCAGTGCCCATGGTAATTTCAATGACATTGGCCTTCTTCTGAAGACTTTACATACTAGTCTTAATAAATCTCAAAAGGGATATGAGAAAAGTACAGCTTGGAGGATTCAAATCAGTTTTTAGGATATGTTTGAATGCAATAACCCAGATGCGAGTAGAAATAATCTTGATTTACGTCATTAAAAATTCAAAATTCAGTCAAAGTAATATCATATTTGAAATCTACATGTAAAATTACATCTAGAAATGTTGTTTTAAAAAATGTTAATCAACTTTGAAAAATTAATTTTCTTTGAAAATGTGACTTCTAGCTCGGGGAGATTCCCCATAGACCCCATGCTATAAAATCACAAAAGATGAAATATCCTTTCTTTTAGTGGACAGATAATATTTTGCTTTGCTGGACATATTTTCATTAGTATAAGTATCAGACACATAAGGGTTATATGAAAATTGAGCCACTTAAAATGATAATATTCAAGTTTAAGGGAACTTTCTTATATACCTGCCATGTTAATTGACCCGAATCAGCCACCTGGTGGTGAAACTGGAAACTACCTACTCGCATTTGGGTAATTGACAAAGTCAATCCACATTCTATGCATAAGAATGTCACTAGGAGCAACTAATCCGTACTATCCGAGAATTAATCTGGATAAATTTTGTCATGGTAATGATGCTTGTAAGATTAATCTTGGAATTTATCTTAACAATTCACAGGCCAGGAAATGTCAATGAAATTGATAACATTTACTTGAATTGATATCCAGAAGAAATCATATAACACATCATATTACCGGGCTTCCTATAGATTACAAGCACCTGAAATATAGACATCAATACAATTCAAACACCCACATGGAAGAATCTTGTCTGCAGCCTTTTATTATCCCATCAAATGAAGTTCGGAGGGATATAGGAACGCCTCCGTCCATTCGTCTGTCCGTCCGGGCAATAACTCAAATACCGTTGGCCCGATTTTGTTAATATTTTGTACACATATACCCTATGGGGGTAGAAGTTCTGCTCGAAAGCCGATTTTCAAAATGGTCACTCATTTAAAAATGGCGGCCATTTTAGTGCCGATTTTACAGTGATTTAGGTGCAATATGTAAAACTGTGATAGCAATATGTTTTAAATGTAAAAAGATTATGTAAGACATTAATAAAGCTAGAAATGTAGATATTAAAAAAGCACATGGCAGCCATCTTGAAAAATGGCGGCCTACACTCGTTATTTTACGATTTTTGCTGTAACTCAAAAAGTAGTGGAGCGATTTTGTTCATATTTGGTATGTGAATACTATAAGCATGGCACACTGTCTAATGACACTTTTGGTAGAAGGCAGCCATTTTTCAAAATATCCGCCATTTTTCAAAATTTTAACTTATTTTACTATAACTCGAAAAGTAGTGGAGCGATTTTGTTCATATTTGGTATGTGAATACTATAAGCATGGCACTCTGTCTAATGACACTTTTGGTAGAAGGCAGCCATTTTGAAAAATGGCGGATATTTTGAAAAATGGCTGCCATTTTAACATATTTTACTATAACTCGAAAAGTAGTAGAGCGATTTTGTTCATATTTGGTATGTGAATATTATAAGCATGGCACTTTTGGTGTAACGTATTTACTATAACTCGAAAAGTAGGGGAGTGATTTTGTTCATATTTGGTATGTGAATACTATAAGCATGGCACCCTGTCTAATGATACTTTTGGTAGAATGTGGCCATTTTGAAAAATGGCTGGCATTTTTTCTATATACTTTGTTTGTAAAAATGCCAGCCATAGCTGTTCGATGGGATTCGCTATGCTTTGGCGTTGCCGTTGTTCTGGTTTATAAATTAAACACAAATACTAGAATTCTGTAATTCCGCATCGCAACAGAAAAAAGAATTTTCGATGCATTGAATTTGATGGAAAACTTGATTTTTCCAGTCAACCATCTTGTCACTAACCTTGACACCTTAAGTCTTCCAATCAGAATCTGGTGGTTTAAGGATTTCCAAGGTAAAATGTTAATCGTTTAAGATTCCGTGCAATTTTGTGGTAGTTCAGATAAAGCCATTGCTTGCAGAATTTATCGCGGAATTTGGGATTTCATGTAGAATTTGACTTTTTTCATGCAGAATTTCTGTGCAGAATTTGCATTTTTGCAGCAGGATCGGCATAATGTTAATTTCCCATTTAGAGAATGAGCCAAAAAAGTCAATGATTTCTATTTTCTAAGATCCTAATCTGAAAATATAGTCTGGAAGAATGCTTGATGAACACGCTTTCTCATAATGTTAAGAAATAATTTATTGTATGCAAATATGTGGTACTTCCCAATATTTAGTATTCTGAAGTAAACTATTTACTATCCTTATTTTATGCATTTGATGTATCTCAGTAGATAAAAAAACAATTAATATTATGAAAAAAAAGTCTTGTGATCAATAGTATCATTCATTACTTTGATTTCACTTTAAGGTCAACAAAAAGCAGTGATGCATGATATTCAGAAAGTTAAAGAAAGTCAAAATATTTATAAGAAGAATAGATTGGTTCTGTCTTTTTCGATTTTTTTTATGGGGGGGGGGCTATATTGAAATTCTGAAAAATGCAAATAATTTAAAAGAATTTTTTTTTAAATTTTTATTTTGAAACCATCAACTATCACTCTTGAAACTATCTAATATCACTTTTGAAACCATTGAATAGCACTTTTTAAGAAGTGATATTTAATGGTTTGGGTATTTTTTGGTCAAATATGATATCTTGAGCAACATATCAAATAATATCTTCACGTGATATTCACTCTATATCATGAATGTTCGAAGACAATAAACTGCTACTTAAAATGGGAGAAACATATTTCTCTACTGCAGAAGAATCCCCTACTGAGAAACCTCCAAATAAAGTAGGACGACAAATTGGAGAATCAACTAAGTCCAAATTAAAAAAATTCATCAATGACAAATAGGCAAATGGTACACCCCCTATATGTAGTATTAATTCATTTGGCAAGTGGACAACATATTTTAAATGCCAGTGCAAAAAGACTAAATTGGAGTACATGCAATGCTAACTTCATTGTACTTGCTTTAGCATTTGTACCTGGAATATATGATTACAGGAGTTTGACAGTGCAGATCAATATGATTTTTGATTTATTTAGGATTCAATATTGTACACAAACATTTGTGTTACAAACACTGATTTTTATAATATCATTATAATGAATGAAACACTAAATATTTTAACCCTCAATATAAGAGGGCTACATGACAAATCTAAACGTTTAAAAACCTTGAAATATTTTAATGAAAAAAATGCTGATATAATTATGTTGCAGGAAACTTTCTGTACTGAAAATTTGACATATTTGATTGAAAATGAGTGGTCTGAGTATTTATGTGTACACAATTGTACTAACAGTACACACAGCAGAGGTGTTTCTACATTGATACATAAACGATTTTCTATTGATATTTTAGACTGCTTTAAAAGTGCTGATGCACGGTCGTTACTTATCAATGTGAAAATTAATGATAATTTATTTACATTTGTTAATATGTATGCACCAAATTCAAATACTGGTAGGGCAGAATTTTTTACACAAATGTCTAAAAAGATCATACAATTTGCAACATTTAACAACAACATTATAGTAGCAGGTGATTTAAATTGTTATCTTACCAAAGATGACAAATTTCCAAAGACAATAGAAACTGACAATAGCAGATTAAAATTAGAAAACCTGATAAGATATCTCAATGTCAATGATGAATTTAAGCATTTTGGCTATACATGTATATCAAAAGGAAAAAATGCTAAATCAAGAATTGATTACATATTATATAATAAAGATGCTCAATTCAAAGTTATATTAAGAACGAAGCATCACTATCCAATGTCAGATACAAGTAAAAATATGCGAGGTCCTGGTTATTGGAAATTCAATAATTCTCTTTTACTTGATAGCACTTTTGTACACGAAGTAAAAGGGTTGATTAGAAATATAAATGAACATGAATTAAACCAGATTAACTCAAAACAATTAAAATGGGAATTTTTGAAAGTCAAAATTAAAGAATTTGCAATTCAATTCTCAATCAAAAAATGTTCAATTTCAAAGAAAAAATTACATGTTCTAAATAAAGAGCTTGATTTAATACAGAGTAGTGATCATACTTCTGACACTACAAAAGCTAGAGAGCTTGAAATTTTATCTATTTTTGAAAAAGACCTTGAAAGCAAAACAAAGGGTGCCATCTTAAGGTCAAAAGAGCAAGAAATAGAATTTGGAGATAAAAACTCAAAATATTTTCTGAATTTAGAAAAAGCACGTCAGGCAAATAATACAATTACATCATTGAAATCAGAAAATGGTATACTTAGATTAGATGAGGATATTTTGAAAGAAGAAATTAAATTCTATAGCGAATTATATAGATCAAAATCCCAACCAACCAATAAAGTAAAAAATTATTTGAATTCTATTAACTTTCCTAATACATTAGATAAACAAGATAATGACATCCTTGAAGGTGTTATCAATAATAGTGAGTGTTTACCTGTTATTTCCAGTATGAAAAAAGATATTTCCCCAGGATCAGATGGTTTAACCACTGACTTCTATAAATGCTTTTGGAAAGATATACATATTTATGTTATAGAAGCAATTAATGAGTCATATGAAGTTGGAATCTTACCAACGTCATTTCGTAAAATTATCATATCTTTGTTATTCAAAAAAGGAGACCGTGAACTATTAAAAAATTATCGTCCAATATCATTATCTAATACAGATTATAAGATTTTAGCTTTTATCTTGGCAAAAAGACTTCAAAGGTTATAGGTAAATTAATTGGTATGCAACAAACGGCTTATATTAATGGTCGTTTTATAGGAAATAGTAGCCGACTGGTATTAGATGTATTTGAATATTTTGAAAATCAAAATCAGATAGGTGGCGCTATAATCTTTCTTGACTTCCAAAAAGCGTTTGATAGTATAGAGTGGAATTTTATGTATGAAACGTTGAAAAAATTTAAATTCAGTGATAAGATTATCAAATGGCTCAAACTTTTATACGAAAAACCTTTCTTAAACATTAAGCAAAATGGATGGTTATCAAAAAATATTGATGTTGAACGCTCATGTCGGCAGGGCTGCCCCGTTTCCGCAATGGCATTTATTTTATGTTGCGAAGTTATGAACTTAGCAATTCAGCAAAATAATGATATATCAGGTATAACTGTTGATGGTAAAGAATATAAGATGTCCCAATATGCGGACGATACTTCACTTTTCATTAAAGATAAAGAGTCATTGAAAAATGCTCTTAATACTATTTCCAATTTCTCAAAATTTTCTGGTCTGAAGTTAAACATAGAAAAAACTGAAGGCATTTGGCTTGGAAAAAATAAGGACTTTGAAAAGAAATGTGAAAATATAACTTTTACTGATGAACCAATCAAATATTTAGGAATCTTTTTAGGACACAACAAACAAAGATGTTATGAATTAAACTGGGAAGATAGAGTAAAAAAGGTAGAAAAAATATTAGACAGCTGGAAGAACCGGTACTTAACACTTTTTGGCAAAGTTACAGTGATTAAATCACTGGCAATTCCAAAATTAATTTATGCAGCATCAGTATTATATGTGCCACATGAGATTATAAAAAAAGTAAACAATCTTGTATTTAAATTTCTATGGGATGGAAAAAAGGACAAAATAAGAAGATCTATAATCATAAATAATATTAATAAGGGTGGAATAAATATGATTGACTTAGAGTCTCAAATACATGCACTTAAAGCAGCATGGATCCCCCGTTTGCATAATCAAAACATGTACAATAAAATCCCTTACTTCTATTTCAATAAATTTCTTCCAAATATAGATGTATTATTCAAGATAAATGATACTAGATTCAAAGAATTTGAAAATGTTCCACTTTTTTATCAACAAGTGCTGGAAGCACATTGTTTATGTAAATGCATCAAAAATATAAGAGATATGAAGCAACATGAACTCTTGCAAGAGGTTATATGGGGAAACAAGTTATTCACCGTCAAAAATAAACCAATTTTCTTTGAATCATGGATCAAAAGTGGAATTATATACATAAAAGACTTGATAATTCAGAACAGGTTCCTTGATGTTAATATGTTATATCAAAAACTTGTAAATAAACAAAATTGGATATCTGAATATTACAGAGTTTTATCAGCCATGGGCACACTGAAAGAAAGATTCAATTTAGAATCTGTTAAGTATACAAATATTCATAATACTTTTAAATTTAATATAAATAATGTGATTATCACTGAATAATCAGAAATCCAAATTCTTTTATGAAATATTAAAAAACAAACGATCGGAAAAATGGTTTATGAAAAGGAAATGGGAACAAGAGTTTTGCTATGAAGCCAATGATGAAATAAATTGGCAAAACTTTTTCTCTACAAAAATAAGTTGTAAAGAAAAGAAAATAGGTAATTTCAACTTTAAAATAATCAACAATATTCTTCCTAGCCTTAGTGATTTATATATATTTGGTAAAAGTGAAACCTACAAATGTAGTTTATGTAATGAATTATGTACCTTGAAACATTTGTTATTTTCATGCTCATATTCTCAAAACATTTGGAAACATATTTATAATATCTCAGGATTAAGAGTAACTTACAGAAAATTGATAATTGGTTACGATGGAAATGACAGTCATACTGAATTTTTAAACTATTTTATAAGTATTGTGTCATTTGTTATATATAAAACATATATTCAAGAACTGAATAATGGTATTAAGCGTAATTTTGAAGGCACTATTAAAACTTTAAATTTTGAAATCTGTACTCGTAAAAATGTATTTTTTAAAAACAAATGGAAAATGATTAAAACATAACTCATTATACATTATTGTAATTAATTGTATCATTGTATTTCTGTATCGTAAAAACCTAAATTGGAATAAACTATATTTGAAAAAGAAAAAAACAACAACATATTTCTCTACATCGTTGTAAAAGTCGGACCTGGCTGTGGCAAAATGGGGACACACCATTAATCTGTGTGATAGAGTATCTCTCAAATTAAGATTACACATTATACATATACCATCACTTTTGCCCCACTTTTCATAATTTGTTTCAAGGCAGAAATTATTCGATCTTGCTAGAAATTTCATTTTAGATCCATAAAAATCAAGGTCATTCTTAAGGTACCTTTCGGTGCGGTTATGGGTTTTAACCTCCTTATATATTTCAAGGGAGGGGTGTTCAGCTACCCTAGTGTGGAAATTATAAATGCTTTGGGATTGAGATATAGTTAAAAATGAGGGGTACCATTCGCTGTCATTCCGAAAAATAACATCATCTAAACCTTTATCTCTTAAAATATTCCGTGCATTTGATGCAAATTTCCAATATGATTCTTTGCCGACTTTTAATAATTTTAGCAAATTCTGTAGGATTTTATGAGGGAGGGATGTAGTTGGTACATTAAAATTTAGGTAGTTCAAATAGTCAATTTGTCTTTTTTCAATCACCTCTGCTATCGGTTTCGAGCCTAAATCCCCCAATATATATGTTCCATATTACAAGTAATTGAACAGTGCTAATTAAATGCTCCGTTTATCAATATCAACAACTTGCAGAATAAGAAATCAAATTTCATAAGATAGAAAATTTGTCTTTGGCTTGGCCTAGTAGACTTTGATTTCATGTAACAAGTAATTACGGTAAACAGTTTAATTAATAACTTCTTCATTAATCAATATGCACCTACCTTTTAGAATTACAAGTAATAAAATTCCATAAATACAGAATTTGTCATTGGCTTGGTAAGCATGCCATATGTTAAAAGTAATGAAACAATTAATCTTTAACCGTCATTTATAAAAATAGCAATCTCTCTGAATCGAGAAATAAAGTTCTAAAAAAATTAGAATTTGTTTTTGACTAGCTAATTCCATGTTCTGTTTTGAAGTGTAAACAATTTATTTAAAACCTGACATTTAAGAATTATTTCAATTGCTGTTTATATATATATATGGAATTGTAATAATCAGCCAGCATGTATATTATTGTTATTATGGCATATAACAAAAGGTTAAATGATTGATAAATCAAGTTTCTTACCCTCCAAACACTGCTATGACGACTCCATTTCCTAGCGCTCCAACGAGGCCTATACTTATCATAACCAATGAAATAATGCCTCGAATTGCTGGGCTTATTTCATCAAACTTATCCCAATGTTTCTTATACAGTGGATAAGTTGAGTGGTAAAACTCTAGAATATCTGTTGCATTGCTGCTGTCGTTGCCTGACATGGTTTGATGCTGCTCCTGCTTGCGTTTAGTTGTAATAGCAGGTTGCATCTAGCTTATATACAAAATCACAATACAACACTCTGCATGTTCTAGATATTAAAGATTATTATTGTATATGTGCTGAATGATCATAAATATGTTAACATCTGGTCATCAGGTGTGTTATGTGTGCATGGGCTTTCAATCTATTGAATGCCCATGGTGTGTGTCAAGAATTAAAAACAATTTTTGGCCTCCGGTCAGTGTTTCATCCATCAAGAAAGCAATTTTCATTTCCTGTCATTTGCTGTATAAGCAGACATACATAAATCAGGTATGATATATAGTATTATGCAATGTATGGTGTTCAATAAGCATAGAATAATGCAGGGACTTATGAATTTTTATGTTAAAGTGTTTATTTTTGAGGCATATGATAAGTTATTACTCGTTTGTAGGATTAATTTTGAGAAAACACCAGTCTGATTGAATATTTGTGATAAACAATTGGACTTTGCCCAGTTAAGAAAGGCGTATTCCTATCGTTGTACCATATAATCTCCGTTATACCTATACTTTTTCAAAAATAAGAGATGAGTCCATTGAAACAACTCTTTATGAGTTATTCTTGCAATTTTGTATGCAAACGCATTTGAGCTGTTCTTTCATAAACGTTTATTTTTAAAGTTTTACTAAAACCATTTTGCGGAATCAATTGAGCTGAAACGCTATTGAAAGCATGTAGGTTATATAACAGGCATCATTGTCACTGTTTAGGGATGTAATGCTGTAAGGCCAAAATATAATTATTATGTTAACATTTTCAATTATCGGTATACGATTTCATAAATGCATTTCAATCAATTCCTTGTACAAGGGTGGTCAAAAAGAAATGTAAACCCTGTCGCCATTTTCCTCATATCTTTGTCATTTTAGGAAATAACTCCCTGATATTTAGCACATTTGTACATCATTCAATTTCCTACCTGCCTATCATATTTCATGGCCATCAAATTGATAGTCACAATGTTACACCACTTTAAACAACATGCTCCAGTGTCCAATATTCGGCAAACCTGCACCCATCATCCAAAATGTCCCTACCTAACTTTAACCTGTGGTGATACACCCAAAAAGAGTGTACGAGAATAACCCCAGGACAACTGCAGACCTCAAAAAGGAGATCATCCATGCCATTCAGGCCATACCTGCTGAAAAATGTAGTCAGATCATTGGCAACCTGTTCAGATTTGCCAATAGTGCGATGGTGGCCACACTGGGGCATCTTCTTCAAAGTGCTGTACCATTGTGACTATCAATCCTATGATCATGAAATATGAATAACTGGTATGAAATTGAATGTTGTACAAATGTATAAAATATCAGGGAGTAATTACCTAAAATGACAAAGATATGAGGAAAATACAGTGTTTCCATTTTTTTGACCACCCTGTATATGTAATGAATAATATTGCAGTGCTCTTTCCTCAAGGATTTCTTTTTGTGAAGTCCAATCAATTAAAAATATTTATGTGGCTATTGGAATGCGTGGCAATGTGGCACTAATGTATATTTTTACTTTGGTCCAGCCTTCGTAGTAGCTTGCAACAACAACTTTTCCATTTAGCGCCAGAATAACTTGTCATGGTCAGGTGACCAGAAATAACAACATTTCAGAGGTTGACAGTCTTATCTTAATAAATCATTTTGTGTGGGGAAATATTACAACCTTTGTAGTCAAAATAAAAAAAGGAATGCTAATTGTGCTAAAAATAAGATAATAAGAGATTCTTCAATTGGTTTTAGTACAACTTTAAGAAAGTCAGTTTTGTACATTTCTTTGATGTTTAGATATAATTTCCATTACAAATACCCCTGTGAAAGTTAAATTTACTAAGTTAAAACTTATTAACCTTGTTATCAATTTATGTTTCCCACTTAGAGAGCCAATGTTTAAAAAAACATAACTTGAAAACAAAGGAGTCAACTTGATATGTGACATCGAAGAATGGTGAATGAACTATAGAGACTGTAATATACACCATTCCCACACATTTGTTAGACAGTATAATGTATCAAAAACGTTTCTATCATGTTCTAAGGTAATGTGATGTTTTTAGGAAATTAAATTAATTACAAATATTCCATCATATTTTTTGTTACTTTGATTAGTACAAATAATATCAGAAGTAACGGAGATTTATTTAGCAAAATTAGCAGTTTACCCTTCCTTTATATATCATGGTGTATCTCAGAAAATAAGATAGTCAAGCATGAGATCTTTTGGAGAATAATACTTTCGACTATGTTGATAACTTTGGTGGTTGAGATTAACCGAAACACGACAGTTACTTTTTCAAAATTTGAGAATGGGTGAAACTGCCTTATTTATCAGACTAATACATACAAAATATCAACATGTCGTGGATGATTGCATACCAAGATATGTATATGATTACATGATTACGCTGGGTACATGTATGTGTACAATACATTGTATGAACTGTATATTGGCGGACTCTGAAATGCTTCATCTCAAGATAACCAAAATGTGCCACACATGTATCGAAAACAGAATGTGTAGATACACATTAGTTTTACATTTTTTATAAAACTGACATCATGTGGCTATAGTACTCTGCGTAATAACAAACACTTATAACAAGCAAATAACAACCAAAAAAGTTTAAAAAAAAAGATGTCTTCCTTCAGGAATCGAACCCGCGACATGCCGCACCAGTAGCGACAAATCTGCAAACAGACCAACTGGTCAATTAAGATTATGGAAGCAACGAGACAGCAGTCAAGTCACAAGCATTTAGGAAAACCAGGAATTATTTTGTATTGCACGGAATGTTCAACACTTTAACACCCCTTCAAAACGAATAAACCCTTCTAATCCGAAAATGTAAACACTTTGGTCAACATTACTATTAAAAGTTCCTTTGGTCTCTCGTGCAGATATCAATATCACCTCATAGATAAAAATTATATTCCTCAAAATCATAGGATATCCTATAATTATCATGTAATATCACTATTATCAATAATATCGATAATATCATATTGTCAAGCGATAAAATCTATATTAGCAAATCATTAGTGATAATATCAGTATTATCAATTTACTGCTTGGAGCAATATTATCAAAATAGCTAGCAATAATGTTGATATTATCTGGTAATAGTAATTCCTTCAGTCCTATGTCAGAACCAACACATGCACACCTGAGTTAAGCATTATATTAATTAGGAGGCCCTCCTGAAAGGGCCTCCTATAGCTTTTGTAGCTTTTCTTTATTCTTCTTTATTCTTTATTCTTTATTCTTCTTCTTATTATTATTCTATCAAAGTAGTTTTCTCCTACTTTCAACTAGCTTTCAACTTTCTACTATATGCTCCTACTAGATACCTGGTTTGATCTTGATGGGAAAATATTTCATATCTAGGTCAAGGTCAAAGGTCAAAATCTAGGTCAAATCTACGTTTTTTTCAAGTTTCTCAAGTTTGTCCTTATACTTCAGTATTTCTTGCGATGAATTAAACTGAAACTACATTTAAGTATTCTCTACAAATTGTTCACTATATGTCAGCATTAAATTTTTACAGTTTTTGAGATATTTGACGTCAAAAAACGGTCAAAAAAGGTCATTTTTCAACTTGCTTCAATCTGACCAAATTTTTTTTTCAAAATCATCTACAAGTTCCCAGGAGTCCAAATCTGACCTCAGATTTGAACTTTGACCCTTAGTTGACCTTCAGTGACCTTCGAAAGGTCAGAAAAGTTGATTTTTCAAATTGAGTCTTTGGATTCAAATTTAGGTCAGTCTAATTACAAAAAGCCTACTGAGGTCTAAAAAAGTAAAAATTTCAAGGTCAAAGGTCAAGGTCATCAAATTAGGTCACAAACTGTGCTATCTAAGTTTCTCATAGTTCAAGACTACAAATCAATATTTTTAATTGAAAGTCAAGATATACATTCCTCTAAGGGTTTTACACATATTAGCAATTGACTATTTATTAAAATTTTGTCCCAGTTTTGAGATATAAGAGCTCAAAAATTGAAAAAGGTCAATTTTTCAGAGTTTATAAGGTCAAATTTTAACTTGCTTCAAATTCACCCAATTTTTTTTTGAAAATCATCTACACCTTCTCAGGAGTTCATATTTAACCACAGATTTGACATTTGACCTTTAGTTGACCTTCAGTGACCTTCGAAAGGTCAGAGAAGTTGATTTTTCAAATCGAGTTTTTGGATTCAAATTTAGGGTTAGCCTTAGCATAAAAGACCTACTGAGCTCTAAAACAGTTATATTTTCAAGGTCAAGGGTCACGGTTATCAAATTAGGTCAAAGGTCAAAATCTAGGTCAAATCTAATATTTTTTTAAGTTTCTCAACTTTGTCCTTATACATCACTATTTCCTGCGATGAATTAAACTCAAACTACATTTAAGTATTCTCTACAAATTGTTCACTATATGTAAGCATTAAATTTTTACCGTTTTTGAGATATTTGACGTCAAAAAACGGTCAAAAGAGGTCATTTTTCAACTTGCTTCAATCTGACCAGATTTTTTTTTAAAAATCATCTACAAGTTCCCAGGAGTCCAAATCTGACTTCAGATTTGACCTCTGACCTTTAGTTGACCTTCAGTGACCTTCGAAAGGTCTGAAAAGTTGATTTTTCAAATTGAGTCTTTGGATTCAAATTTAGGTCAGCCTAATTACAAAAGACCTACTGAGGTCTAAAAAAGGAAAAATTCAAGGTCAAAGGTCAAGGTCATCAAATTAGGTCACAAACTGTGCTATCTAAGTTTCTCATAGTTCAAGACTACAAATCAATATTTCTAATTGAAAGTCAAGATATACATTCCTCTAAGGGTTCTACACATATAAGCTATTGACTATTTATTAAAATTTTGTCCCAGTTTTGAGATATAAGAGCTCAAAAACTGAAAAAGGTCAATTTTTCAAAGTTTATAAGGTCAAATTTTAACTTACTTCAAATTCACCCAACTTTTTTCATCTACAACTTCTCAGGAGTTCATATCTAACCTCAGATTTGACATTTGACCTTTAGTTGACCTTCAGTGACCTTCGAAAGGTCAGAAAAGTTGATTTTTCAAATTGAGTTTTTGGAATCAAATTTAGGGTTAGCCTAATCAAAGAAGACCTACTGAGCTCTAAAGCAGTAACATTTTCAAGGTCAAGGGTCACGGTCATCAAATTAGGTCAAAGGCCAAAATCTAGGTCAAATCTAAATTTTTTTCAAGTTTCTCAAGTTTGTCCTTATACTTCATTATTTCTTGCGATGAATTAAACTGAAACTACATTTTAGTATTCTCTACAAATTGTTCAAAATATGTCAGCATTAAATTCTTACCATTTTTGAGATATTTGACGTCAAAAACAGTCAAAAAAGGTCATTTTTCAACTTGCTTCAAATCTGCCCAAATTGTTTTTTAAAAATCATCTACAAGTTCCTAGGAGTCCAAATCTGACCTCAGATTTAACCTTTGACCTTTACTTGACCTTCAATGACCTTCAAAAGGTAAAAAAAGTTGATTTTTCAAATTGAGTCTTTGGATTCAAATTTAGGTCAGCCTAATTACAAAAGACCTACTGAGGTCTAAAAAAGTAAAACTTTTCAGGGTCAAAGGTCAAGATCATGAAATTAGGTCACAAACTGTGCTATCTAAGTTTCGCAAAGTTCGAGACTACAAACCAATATTTTTAATCCGAAGTCGAAATATACACATTCCTCTAAGGGTTCTACACATATTAGCAATTGACTATCTAATGGAATTTTGTCCCAGTTTGAGATATAAGAGTTCAAAAGCTGAAAAAAGGTCAATTTCGAAATTTTTCAGGGTCAAATTTAAACTCGCTTCAAATTGACAAAATCTTTTTTTGAAAATCATCTACAAGTTCTCAGGAGTTCACATCTGACCTCAGATTTGATATTTGTCCTTTAGTTGACCATCAAATTGTCAAAAATGCCTAAGAGGGCCTCCGTGAGATTGCTTGCAATCTTAAAAGTCTAGTTATCATATAATATTGCTGTAATCACTGTTAACAATAACATAGACTATTAATTAATTTACTTTTATTGTTTTTATCATTATTGATAAAAGTGATGTTCTTCAAATTGAAGGAATTTTGGAGTAGATCACAATTATGGTATTATTTTTCAGATTTGTACCTCAGAAAATTCAAAATGGCTGCTTTGCAGGAATTCGCAATTCTAAAATTTTTTCAATTTTAACCAAAGTAATGAGTATAATTGATTGGAATTCGGTAATTGATATTTTGTTCATTGGGATTTGATACTCAGCGGAGTTGCCGTTATCTAGTTTATCTTGATAATTGGATATAAAGTATATTGTAGAGTTGATCACTGTGTCTGGCCACATCACATTGTTGCTTGTTTACATTTTGTTGACATTCTGTCCATAGATACAGCTTCCATGTATCATCATCTGTCGTTGTTTTGGCATTTATTAAGCTTCGCATTGTTGTTTACCATCAATCTTTTATTTATTTTTTTACATTTTCTTAATAGTATAATATAGTATTTATTTCATATATTTAAGGCCTTAGGCCCATATACATTTTAGTTAGTATACAGTACACATATTATAGATGGCATCATGAATATTACTTAGTTTTATGATTATTCAAGATCTGATAGAAATAATGATCTTAATTTGAAACTATGATAAATAAAACATGCAAAACTACAAATTATTTCTTCATTACTTGATGACATTTATATTATAATGAACAAGGGAAGATAGGTAGTTATTCCTAAAAAACTCATACAATGGGCATTTTATGATAAAATGGAATTCATCTTCTACAATGTTTCTACCATTTGTTAAACAGTATTTACAAAGATGCAGCTCTCTTGGAATATTTTCCCATCGTCCTACTTCAATTTGCAGGTTAATGTATTTAGGGATTAAAGATATTGTAAGGGGTGTAATTAAGTTCTCAGGAAGGTATATTTAGGAAATAATGAATGATTCCATTAAAATCATTTAAGTAAAGGGACTTAAATCATTATCTCATTAATTAAGTTGATTAGGGATATAGTGAAGCCCTCCATATTTTGATACATAGGTACTGTAGCATATCATCGATTCACAGCAAAAATAAGTATGCTCATTAAAATTGGTCCATCACTTAAGAAAAGCATAGGGTTGAATGTTGAAATCACTGTTCAAAGTTACTATACTTCTGATGTAACAAATAATCCATATTATCATTGTGAAAATAATTAGCTGTTACTTCACTATGTTGTTGCAAATCAGTCATTCTTGCCATACATGAAATCCCTGGGAATTATTGATCTTTTTCATATATGGGCGCATTTTTAAAATGGAAGTATTTTGAATTATTTGAATGCCCAGGTGATGGTAAAAGAGAATACAGTAAGTGATATTGAGCATAATATATAAGCACAAATGCCAAAGGGAAGGGTGACTAAAGAAACCCAACAAGAAAAGCAAACTGTAAGTGTAAATCTGTCATAAGAAAAGTAGACCCTATATATCCCAAAACCACGATCTAACGTGAAAAGAAACAATGTCTAACATCCCCCTCCTCCCTCCAATCGAGAACCAATATCACAATCCAGGACCAGAACACCAAGGGACATTTCATTCATACTGAAGTAATTACAGTACATGTTGAAGAAAAATTGATAGCCAATACTCATAACATCAAAAATAGTTGTAGATACTAGTACTCATAAAAGTATTTAGTCTCAAATGATGTGGGGTAGATAAAATCCAGTTTCGAAGTCCATAGGCAATTCAAAGGGTCAACATCCGTTCGCAAAGCTGTCATCATAATCCATAAAACACAACAATTCACAAAGATAAATAGTTTTGCCTTCAGTCCCATTTGTTGCGTGACTGTGCATTTTGAAATTTCTACTGCAAATATGCAATATGAGGCTCCCTTAATATTTCCAGCAGTCACATACACTATGGTAACCACAAGGCATATTATGAATTTTATGGAGACAGAAAACTTGCTGTTGCCATGTGTTCCTTGAATTGGTGATCTACGGTCGCCTCTAGGACATCCCCATAGAACCCAAAGGTTTTTGACCAGGGGCTGCAGGGGGACCCTATGGCAACTGTTCAGTGACTGTACGTCCAGTCTGATACTGTGACTACCTTCAGAAAATCTATGATGGCCACAGGTTTTTCCTGAATCTGCGGTCGCTATATCCTAGCCAATGAGCAAATGTGACTGTGTCATTATTTATTTAGATAACACTTTAATATGTATGTATATTCAGGGTTCTCATGAGGCTTTTAGACTCTGGAGATTCTCTGGAGGTTAATGTCTTTAGACCCTCTTGCTCCAGAGTCAAATAGCTTTTCTTAGTCTAAAGTGTTGTTTCCGGAGTCTTATTTTACATTTTTGTCATATTATTTGTGTTAAAACTCATGAGAAAATACATAAAACTGGATCCAAACAAGGAAATAGGAGGATAATATTTTAAATAGGATTTTGAAAAGTATACTATAATAGGATATCTCTGATCTCACATGGGGGAGGAGTAGTCCTGCTACTGTTTCAACCTAAATGAATGTACTGTATAGAATGATCCACAATATATTCTCTTTGGTACATTATTACATCATACTATAAAATGGGCACATTTGGTGCAATATTAAAATACAACTGCCTTTATAAATATAATATAGAGTTATGTTTATCATTTTGTAAGAACAATATTGACAACATTGACAACACTTCAAAGACCTCCTAGTGAGTCATTATATAAATGACTCACTATTTGCAATTGTTCTGTTCTCATAAAGTCCAAGCATATTTTGCCAGGAGTGACAATATAGTTCCATTCTTTGCTAAAAATAAAATTGCACTCTTACGAGACATGTTTCTCATCTTCAATTGTTAATTGATCACATTTGCAACAAAGGAGTTTTTGGTTAGGTATACCTTCCTGTTTCTATAAATATTTTGAAGAGTTCCAGATCTGAGTTGTGCTAAGTGTCTATTCTGGTATCTGTTTAATGAATATGTCTCCGGTTCACATGAATGCAATTTGTGAATCCGATTTAGTTTGTTACCATTTTCTTCTGCTATGGAATCATCCAAAAGGTTCTGTTTCCACTTTTGCTGATCCTTGCTCAGAAGGACACTTTTGAGTAATTAAGGTTCATTTTTGATGCTGGTGATGTATTTTCATGGTTGCTATTAACCTCTGATTAAAAATTGAAAAATTTGTTCGACATGATTTTCTCATAAACTTCTATCACTAGTTTCCAGGTAACTCAGACACTGGCTAAACCATTTGAATATTTTTTGTTGAGTTGAGTTTTTTTCCATGTTTGTCATCCTGTGGAATAGTCATGCTTCTATTCGTAGAAATTTAATTTATTAGTGACAACTTGAAAACGGTTTACATGTATGTACTTTTTTATTAAAATCTTCATAGCATTATTATGTCCTATAATCAAGCAAAAATGAGTGTCATTTGTTACATGACATTTGTCATTTGTTAAAAGGGGGTGCAGTTTCACAATGTTATACCTGGTCATATGAAGTAGTCATATCACAGGCCCAGGAAGAAGATTTATATCCCCCCTCCCTGTCACTGTATAATTTCTAAGTAATACATAGTGAGAGGGAGGATGATGAACTCTTGTTCCTGTGTCTGTGAGTCATATGATATCAGAGATACTCTGATTCCAGGTCCATTATGATCTCCTATTTTACCTTTAATTTACTGCGTAAATCTACTATTCAGAAATGTACAAGCATTGTATCATTGTACAGTAAACAAAAAATAAAGAACTGATTCCTGTAATATGATGTTATTTCCCTGGAGATTTGTTCCACTCCTCCATCTGACAGGCTTAATATCACAGGATTTATGTCCTGAAGTTTAAAACTTGTTAGCATGGAGCTCCCTTTGCTACCTATAAGACCTTTCCAATATAGTTACAAAACAAACACTCTTTAACCTCTTGAATCCCAAGCTCTAAATTTGGTTGAAACCAGAGAATTTTTCATTTTTGCCAACTTTACAACAGGTGATGCTTAATTAAGTGAAATTAGTCGGCATAGATCATTTTTACACATTTTAATCATTTTTTTGTGTAAAGTGGATGAACTTAGTTCAAAAGATTGTTACAGACGAGAAATCTTGTCACTCTAAGTAGTCAAAAGGTTAAATAATTTAAACATGTAAACCAGAGTGTTTGGAATTGTAGAAATGTAATGCATGTAAACAGTGTTTTTCCTACGCGTTGGACCATTGGACAAATCCAGCAATGTTGATTCGGTACTGATGAGTCCACAAGACTTTCCATGTCCGATGGCTATGATATTAATATATGACACCTCTGATAAAATATTCCCACTTAAACATCGAAAGAAAAGTACTAAAAAGTTCCCAATGAACCCATGGTTTAATAGTGAATGTAAGCAATTGAAAAAGGATTTACATTCTGCCATTAAGCAAAAGTTACTAAATAACATTATTGCTGATTTACAGAGAAAGTACAATCAAACTAAACAACATGAGAAAAGAGCATATTAGTCAAATCTTTTAAAATCTCTCATTTCTTTCAAATCTCAAAATCCAACAGAATTCTGGAAAATATAAACAGTATTCCAGGAAGCAGTAATATAAATGAAATCCCTCTTGAGGCATCAGAACTTTTTTGTGCATTTGAAAAGTTGGGTAAGAACCTAAAAATAGACTATTTTGATGATGAAGCATTAAAAGAGATGCAATTATTTATTGATGAATATGATACAAATGGTGTTTTTACAGGGGAAATTAGAATAAGTCATGAAGTCCTTAATGGCAGTATAAAAGAATCTGCTCTTAATAAAGTTAAAGCTAACAAAGCTCCTGGAATTGATGGGTAACCTTCTACAGTAGTATCATTAAGAATTGCAGTATATTAGTCCCTGAATTCACATCCCTTTTTAATCACATCTTTTTTCATGGTGATTACCCTAATAAATGGAGTATAGGTATGTTAACAGCTCTCTTTAAACAAGGTTGTAGATTTAATCCTGATAACTATAGAGGAATAAATGTCTTAGCATGTATAGGAAATATCTTTGATAGAGTAATACAAAACAGACTTGTTTTTAATGCCGAAATGTTAGATATTCAAGATCCACTTCAAGATGCTTATAAATCTGGACATCAAAGAACAGATAATTTATATATTTTAAACACAATCATAACCTGTTATAAGCTTATGAAAAAGCCATTATACTGTATTATGATAGATTTTCGAAAATCATTTGACTATGTAAATAGAGTGGCACTTATGTATAAACTATGTAAATCGGGAATATCACCTGATTCTAATATGTTCACGGTTATAAAAAGTATGTATGAAAAGTCGAAAGCATGTCTGAAATTGAAAGAAGGTGTCACCCCTGATTTCAAAACAAATGTCGGAGTAATGCAGGGCTCTGTACTTAGTACTTATTTATTCAACCATTTCCTTGATAATTTAAAAGATAATCTACCAAAAGAAAATGGTATTCAATTTGATGGAAATATGTTACACCACTTATTTTGGGCTGACGATCTTATTTTAATGTCACATAGTAAAGATGGCGCCCAAACTTTGCTCAATTGTCTTTTTGATTTTTGTAAGAGATATCATCTTATAGTTAACAATATGAAGACAAAATCAATTGTTTTTAACTCAAAATTTGATATAGTTTTCACATTTAATGAGAGTGCAATAGAAAGTGTTGACCAATATAAATATCTAGGATGTGTATTCAGCAAAACTAAGAATTTTGACCAGCATATATGTTATCTAAAAGAGCAGACAAGAAAAGCTTTGTTTAAAGTTACCGAAACCGGAACTTACTTCGACTACACTAGATGAAAATAACTTCAGTTTCGTATCTTCACTTAAGTGTACTGATTCAATTCCCATGCAATTTCCAGGGTAATTTTTCACTTATTCTCTGCATTCAATATTGCAGTGGACAAAAATGAATGGATCCTGTTAGAATTCCCGGTCTACAATGCGCTTCTGATAATCAGAGATTTTACACTTAACAAATATTTTTTCCATGAGGTTACTACCCACATTTCATTTTGACCAATAAGAAGACAGCTTTTCAAAGTAAGTGATAAATAATATTGCGCCATTTATCCTTATTTGCAGATCTGAAATTTTTGTCAAATTTTGTCAGTTTTCAAGAGTTTTAATGCGATGATTAGTACAAGGTGGTCAGAAAAAAGATGGCTTTTTAATTCTGATTTTGAATCATTTGAAGCAATATATGAGGCACATTTTCTAAAAAAATTCAAAAGATTCTGTTTGGTGACCTTTCATAGAGTACAGCTTTTAACTATTTTCAGTTACATTTCCATCATGTTAAGGGTCAAAACAGAACTCAGTTATCTCAATTCAAAAGAAATCTAGTATTTTTATGCTCTAATTGTACGAAACTGAAAGATGTAGAACATGTTTAGAATGAGTTATGTATATCTGAAAATAACAGGGGGGCTCCAATTAGGAAGCTATTAACATTTCTAAACATACAGGGGAAGTATCTTAAACTTCAATTTACTTCAATTAATATACACTTGATAATAATCCATGCAGATCTGACATAAATATATTAATGTCAACAATAGTTAGGAAAATTAATTAGATTATATTGGTATTTGTGGATAATTGCTATTCTTTGCCAAACTGAGTGAGTGGTAAACAAATAGATTTCAGACAGTAGCTCAATATCTTAACAGTCCATTACATAATAGGAAATGCTGATTAATTATCCCAACAGTAGGGAAGTAGGGATATAGTGAAACCCTCCGTCAAAACGTTTAACCCTCCTACATCCAGTCTCAAGTCTATGGACCCTGAAGAAATGAAAATGACTAACATCACAATCAAATACAAGACAATCAAGACAATGAAAGAAGAAAGAAGACAATAAAGAAGACAATAAAGAAGAAAGAAGACAACGAATTAAGACTATGATGCAGCAGCAACAAATGATGTCCATCCGCCAGCCCTCCATCCATCCTCCAGCCAGTCATAAGTATAGTGTTCATTGGGATTTTCTACTCCATGGAGTTGTCGATTTCTAGTTTTAATTATCCAAACATTTATGGTTGTTTACTGTACAGGGTGGGCCAAAATAAATGCACATGTAACTGTTATTGCTCTCCTGTGCTTATATGAAGCAGCCAGATCCTGTACTTAACTGTAATATGATGTAGTCTGTAGGGATGTTATGTTTATACTTTTTTAAATGTAAAAGCAAGTGCTTGTAACTGAAGGTGGTTGGAACTTTTTTATTTCAATCATATTATCAATGGGTTGCTGTTTTGTTATACCTACTAGGGCATTATTGCATCTGTTGATATTTTGTTTTCCAATGGTTTATGAACATATCCAAAAGCCTTGATGCATGATGTAAAATGGTTGTCTTTAATTGCTTGGGTTGAGGTATGATATAAACATTTAACTTGAAAGCCTTGTTGAATTTCTGATACCTAATGTAGGAAATCTTTGAAGACCAGGTTCTAGAGCTGCTTCAAGTATCTGCAAAGGATACTGTTGCATCTGTATACTTGTGAGTCTGGGACATTTGTCTCCTGTGAATTAATCATGTTTGGAAAGTTGACCCATCATAAGGGGATCAGTAGCAATGTTTAATTACAAAATATTTATCAGAACATTTTAATTTGGCTTAGTTTGCCAAAACACCAGGGGTGGATCTGAAAATCAAGAAGAGGGGACCACAAAATTTTCTGTGAAAAAATTGGGCTCCAATTTTAAAATTTTGGGCCCCAAATTTAAAAAATCAACTTTTTAAGAATAGGCCCACAATTAATAGATAATGCTCAGTAATGCTAGTTTGTTACCTTAATTACCCAATTTATGTGAGCCGGGAGAAGCAGATTTTTGGCCCTTAGATTTTTTGGGCTCGCCAAGGGGGAGACATTCCAAAACATTTCCTCTGGTGAAAATCTGTTACTAAATATTTACCAAAAGATTTTACATTGGCTTAGCACTAATTCCAAACTGTGGCCTGTGATTTTTCAGACCATTCTTGGCTGAAAATGGTATTAATGATTTACTAGATCATTCATCCACATTGAATGGATGCTACTTGATTGCTCTACACACATATTTGGTATCAACAGAATGTATCCAAGGCTAGGTTATGTCAATGAATTGATTCTTTATACTGTAGGCAGTTGGAAATAATGTCCAGTTGAATTATGTTACCACTGATCTTATGAGATTCATGTACTATAGAAAAATTAGAGCTGGCATCGAATAGGATTTTAATGTCGACATGTCGGAGCTCTCGATCAACAACGATATCGACATTGTCGGGTCCAATGATATTCGAAAAATGAAAAGAATTTTGAAGAAAAACCGTCTGAATTTTAGATTTTCAAGGCTTGTAATTAGCAATACGATGCACAATAGTCATCCTCAGTTGTATGTTTTATATTTAACTTACAGGTAAACCATGTTCAAGTGTCAGACTTTGACGAAAAAGCAATAAATAGACATAAAACTACGATTTCTGTTGTCATTTCCGGGCAGCCATTGAAAATAAATCTCGACGGTAAATCTCGAGGGGCCCTGAGACCTAATTCGAGAGCAGGAAGTCGATCAAAACAAAAAAGAAAATTTGAAAATGTAAGTGGTAAAACTTCACTAAAATACACCATACAGCAGGTAGTAACAAAGATTTTAATTCATAGGAAAATAGCTTATTATGTTGTGAGTTCCGACTGTCGATCAAGAGGCATTGTGTCGACATGGGTGTCGCAGAGAGCATTCGACTGACAATCGACCATTCCGACATTTGATGCCAGCTCTAAGAAAAATGCACATGAAAGTTGAACTCTGGCATGTATACGTGTGTGCCTATAGTTTTTATACAATTATAATTTCCTATGTCATTATCTCACTGGCAACAATTGGCAAGACCTCTAGGTACTCATCAATCTCATACTCAACCCACTGGGTTTTAGGTAGATATCACCCGAGAATATATATCATATAATCATATGTCCCCTTGGTCCCTTTGGTCCCTCATAAATATATCCCTCAGACAACTGAGACAAAATGATGGTGGCTAATTTTTTGTTCTTTTATTTTAACATTTCTGACTTATGCTTATTGTGTATTATTGAGTTATGTTTTATTGTAATTAGAAAGTCTCCGTATTCTACAACATTTACGCTATACTACTTGTAAATTGCCTGGCCCGTAGGCCCGTAGCCAGGGCGGGGGTTTGGGGGGGTTTGGGCTAACCCCCTGGCCAAAATTTCTTTCAAAATCATGCAGTTTTTCACCATTGTGACTATTTTTTGAGTGATTTTTAACCAAGTAAACCCCCCCTAGAATTTTTTGGAAAAGTGAACCCCCCTTGGAAAATTCTGGCAACGGGCCTGCTAGAAAGTCTCAGTATTCTACAACATTTATTCTATACTACTTGTAAATTGCCTGTGGCAGTGTATCACTAATGGATTAATAAATTACAGTTTAGAATGACAACAATATTCTTATCATTTCCCATTGAAACATACAAGGTTTGATTTCGAACGCAGCATTTCAGCTTAGATTTGACATTATTCTCCAGGTATATTATTTTGCACAATCTATAAAAAGTATGTCCTTATTAAGAACTGCAAAGCTTTTTCATGTGATGTCACTGACTTCATTCCCAGAAGCCAAGGCCGATGACTCGTTAATAAACATGAAGCAAGTTCTCGGTCATATAATGTGGGTTATTTGACTTGTATCAATTGTAAGTGCTGTTACTTGATATTAGTATCAACTTTATTGTCTCGACAATACGCAAAATCATGATTTTAAGGTTTGGAGAATTCAATTAATCCACAGACCAAGGAAAATTTATCCTATTTTATGAGGCATTGCTGAGGATATTTATGTTAATGACCAGGTTTGCGTCTATGTGTACACCCCCAAAATGCAATCTGATTTTCGACGCCGTTTCGGTGCCATATTTCGGTGTCGTTTCGGCACCAAATGGACTGACTAGTCCGGTAGCAAATTTAAGTGTCCAAAGGATCTGGTGCCGGAACGGTGTCGAAACGGTGCTGAAACAGCGCCAAATTTTTTCGATGCCGAAATGGCGCTGAATTATATTGGCTGTCTATTGAAAGTTGATTCAGAAACATACAATAATGTAGCTGTGATGTGTGCAAAGATAGGTGGTATTTCACAGAATGATCGGTGATTGTAATTAATTAAGTTATTTTGACCTTAACACCAGAGAAAGTGAACTTGAAGTAGTTTAGTGCAAGTAATTATATAAGGTTAAATTGTATAAATTTATTGAAATCAGTATTTCATCTATTCATTAATCAATCTGTCTGTGCTAATCAGTCTGTTCATCCATCCGTATGTCTGTCTAACTCAGTTACGACTTGTTTAATTTTCCTCAAAGTAGTAGTATTCTTGAAGAATTCAAAATGGCTACCATGCCAATAATCACTTTCTCAACCATAAGTCAGGAATCATTGCTCAAATGAAATTAAATGAATGAAAGAAATAATGAGAGATGAGGTATATGTTTTTGTACATATTGTAAAATGTTAATGTTCGAGTTTAAAAACTTCATTGATGCTTTTGAATTGTTCGAACAATTTAGATTGTGACGTCATGTACTTAGGCCACAGCCATGTCTTGTATCTTGAATATTTACTCCTGGCTGTCCTATCACACCTTAATGAAAACTTTTTGGTTCGTTCCTATTTTAATACCAGATTACTGACACGTTATTCTCTCTTTATATGATTTCTCAACAGAAATTACCAGAAATTGCAGTTTCATTAAACTTTCTGAGAAGAATTCATTGACATTGACATATTAATGAACTAATCTATAGTTTTTATCTGACTATTCAGAACAGATCTACAAACCACAATGAACTAATTTCTAAAATCTAAAATTTATTAGAAGAGTGTTCTCTTTTTCCGCCAATTGCTAAAAGCTTTAGATTTAGTTTACAATCAGCCCATGATCAAAATGATTTCCATTATAAATATTTACTTTCCTAGCTTCATTAGATGAACATTTATCACTTTTCCCAGACTAAATGTTGCCAGAACGAAACATGGCATTTAACACTACTGACTATTAGACCAGCAAACATATTTTAAACCATTTTAGCGTAGTTTTCAGTTAAGGTAGTTAACTGTCAATAGGTGGCTCTCAAGGCTATAGCATAGGAGCAATGATATGATGAGTGTTCAGCTTTAGAATATGTTGATTTTATGATATTACACTTTTGAGAAATGAATTTTTTACTTTATGCGTTAACATTATTTTCATGGATTTAATGAACAATACCCAGCCCAGTAATTTTCCATGTATCTTTGTTACACTTTGATATGTAATTATTAATTAATTAATATTAGACAAAAACATGCGTAGAATTGAAAATTGTAAAATTAGATTATTATGAAGAGAAATTATTAAAAAACAAAGTTGGTGCATCTATACTTTTTATTATTTTCATGAAATTAACTTTGATTATTAACCTTTCCAATGCAAATTTATAAAATCCTGTCATTCAGTGTATTGGAGATAACAAGCCTCTTAATCCCTTATTCTCCTATTCTGTAACATGATTTCTTGCTTTAAGTAAAAATGAGGTTAATGACACCAACATTTTGTTTGATTATGAAGCATAATTATGTCATGGTCTTTGTAATATTAAAGTACAATAAAATCTGTGTATATTGAACATTTTTTGCTGTGTTGGTAGGTGTTCACTACAGAAAGGGTAATTTAAACTGAAGTCAGTAGAGTATGTATGAATGAAGGGTGTCTACTAGAGACAGGTGTTCACTAGAGAGAAGTGTTCACTAAGACAGGTTTAACTGTACTTTATTGTAAAGCTATTTTTACCTTAAATGGCTTTGTTATCAAGAAAAGCATGTTAATTCTGAAAAAGTAACTTCATTTCTTGATATTTGCCTAAAAGGATTATGATTTAAGCTGAGGGCGGCAATATGCTTTGAAGTGAAGATGGTCAGGTTAATATGCTTCTTGCCAGCTCTAGTCTAAGAGTGGCAAGTTTTCGTTTTACTTAACATTGAACTTTTCTTGATATTGGCCTGAGTGTGTGAACAGTCCCTAAATTGGACTCCAATTCAGGAAATGATTAGATATAGGAAATCAATTTTAATGTACCAGGCCATTTCAGGCATCTCTCCCCCATATATTCAAAACTGTTTCAAAGAGACAAAGTCCATACATAATTATGCCACTAGAGCAGTTGTGGAAAATTCACTTTATGTACCAAAACCAAAACTTGAAATATTTAAGAAAAGCATATCATACAGTGGTTCACATCTTTGGAACAAGCTTGATAAGACTGTCAAAGAGTCTGATTCTGTAAACTCTTTTAAGAAAGCATATAAACAAGTGTATCAGATCAGAAAATGAAAATCATGTAAATGCATTATTTAAAGACATTGTTCCTTATATTCATGTAATTCTCTTATAAGTTGTTCTCTATGTTTCATGTAAATGCATACTTTGAAGATGCATATATATCAAATTGTTCTATATGTCCTATATATCTATTTGTATGTTTCTATATTTATTGTACACATTGTAAATAATTGTAAATTATTACTGGGCCTCTAGGAAGACCAGTTTTTGTACTGATAGAGCTACCCAGAATAAATATAGTTTTCAAATCAAATCAAACAAAATCTAAAAAGGTTCTTTATGTTACCACCACTAGTTCAGAGTTTGGCCGTCAGCATCTGTATCAAATGGCATGTGGTGACATTTTGCATGTTAATGATTTTCTTTTATAGTTCAATTTTTTATAACCTCCGTTTCACTGCTTGTCTCCAGGACTGCTTTGATTTGAATGCCATATTTTTGAAAATAATGTTTTTTAGATTTAAAACCACTCTGTTCAAGTGAAATTTTATTCAAAATGCCTACTCAAATTAAAGTACCAATATTTGTTAAAACATTTAAATTCTACCTAATATTCTTTTGTTTCATTCCGTACACATACTAAGCCTGGGTATTGAACAAACCCTTGAATAAGCGCAATCTTGAAGGATTCTGTGACTGTGAATTTCCAAAATAAACAGTTGGTCATTTTTTCACTTCAAATTTTGAATCCTGAGTTTTGATCTTATTACATGACAAAAAATTTCAAAACATAGAAGAAGTGATCAAGATATTTGCTCAAATCTTTTGGATCGCTGATGATGATTTACATAACCAGTTTATTGTCAGACAATAACGACATTGCACATTTTATTGTTGGGAAATATCGAGCATTCTGGGAGATAATCCTCTTTGAATTCTGCCTATGAGGGATGGTCTGATAAAAATGTATTGATCGGTAGGGTGTTCTCCTCTGCGGAGTTGCCGTTCTTCTAGTTCAAAAGTGCAGGGTTTATAGTGGCCTATCACATTACTTCAGCATCTATATAAAAACATATTATATATCAACTTGCCTTATTGGCTAATGATATGTTATCCCTGGCAATCGAATTCTCTGTTATTCCTGTAATGCCAGTCTGTTTTGTAAGTCTGCAAGTCTCAGTGAAATTTGATCTGCGGCAACCATAAAGTGGCCGAATTATACTTTTATTTAAACTAGCCAACCACATGATGACTGTCAATTGTCTACCAATGCTTAAAGTCCAACCCATGCATGGGAGAAGTTGGTTTGAAATTTCAGGAATGTTCTTCAGTTTGAAAATCTGAAACTACTATTTGGAATAGACAAGATGATTTGTGATACTGAATCAGTTGTAAAATTACATCTAGATATGTGGTTTAAATAAGTATTCATGAACTTTGACAATTTAATTTTCTTTGAAAATGTGACTTCAGGGTCGGATAGATTCACTATAGACCCTATTTTATAAAATCTCAAAAAGTGAAATATCTTGACAGATATTTACTTTTACCGGACATAGACTTTACTATCATTATCAGGCACATAAGGCTTGAATGAAAATTGATCTAATTAAACTACTGAATATTCAAATTTTAAAGAACTTTCAACTATATCTGCCATTTTGTCAAATCCAAATAAGTCACCTGGTGGTGATACCGGTCGGTAGGATCCTTCTGGCATCTGGGTTATTGAGGAGGAAAAATTTAGATATGATCATCGATTGTTGGGGACACGTGCTGTGATAGTTTGTGTCCTTGCATGATCCTTCTTGACAAGTATGACAAATTTTTTTTTTCAATAATCCCACTTGCATCCTGTTATTATCAAGTATATAACAAGTAATTTCTGTATAACAATTTGAAAATTCATATTGTTTCCACATCCTGTATTAAAAGTGGGATTTGTCAAATTCGACTGACAAAACGAGATATTAATTTTTTGATGCATGAGGATATTAGAAAACGTGTAACTGAAGCACATGCAGTCGTGTGATTCGAACCCACGCTTCTTGTAATATGATAAAAGCCATCAAATTAGCTGTGTGACATTTGTTTTTTTACATCATCTATGTTCATTTACTGCGTGTGTAGGTATAACCTGTTATGATAACAACATGAACCATGTTCAAACATGATCTGAATGATGACCAAGGGATATTTCACATGTTTGTATGATCTTATTGGGAGTCATCAAATTTTCCCCAGATTTGATAGAAAAATGTGTTGATAATCGAAAAATAACTGCCTAAATGTGTGAATTTTTAAATTTTGATATCTTTTTAATACATAATATTTTTATTGTATAGAGGATGCTTCTTCTAGCCATTTGTTAATGAGACAATTCATATACTGTTGGCCAGATATTGTCATTCAATATATTTTTATGTATTTATGGATGCATAATTATTGAAGCTTCGTTTGCTTAAAAAGTTGATTTCAAAATGGTTGCTAGATTCATATATATGTATATAAGAATAACAATTATTATCGTGATTAGGAAATAGCTTGACTTTAGGAATCCAATTTTTAAGCTTTATAGGCAGTGGAGACGATAACCCCATTTAACGTGAAGTACGGCGATCGCCATGTTGCACGACAATTGACGTGAAATTATGAAGCATAAGTGCGCATGTCAATAGATAATAACGGCAATTGCCGTCATGTCCGTCAAGTGACGTGCAATATTTTGCACGGCAATTGACGTGCAAACTATTATCTTGTAAAAGTTTCACATATTATCGGCAGGACAACAGGCAGTAATAAACTGGGAAACTAGTGGGAAAATCATGATCTGCATCGTATGTAATAGTTAAAATCATAAACATTTGCTATTTTCCGGGTTGCGTTTTGAACTAACTACTATTATGATGTGCTTACGTCAATGTTTACAAGAAATATTTATTCAACAGCAAACCGGAAGTAAACAAATGACGTGAAGAAAACGAATAAATTCTGATTTAATGAGGATATGAATTTAAATTGTTTATAATTCATTTAAGGTAATCATTAGATCATTGTAAAGAAGGTTTAAAAACTAAATCAAGCCAGGAAAAAAACGAAAAAATCAACAACACGCTGCGGTCAGGAAAACACTTCCGGTCAAAACGAAGAGGGAAAGTAGACCCCATTTTAGTGATTTCCAGCGGTCATTTCTCGGAATTGGGGCTCACGTTGTGTTCAGAGATTAAAAAACTATTGGGTCAGTACCAATTTCGTCGTATAACCTGTCGGAAAGACGATATCTAGACAATTGAAGGAGTGTTGGTAATTCCAATATGGCGTTTTTCTGGGATTCGTGAGAGGTAACTTTGATTAGTTCTAGCGCAAAATTCCCACATAGGATCGCGAATTCCTACATACAAGTGCTAGATTAGACAAAATACTTGAAGAAAATGCAATAAAAAGCGTTCCATCGATCGATTTAGACTTTCCAAGAATGCAAGTTCGGTGGTGACTTCATTGGTTCGTAACATTTACAGAAAATTCACAAGATTGAACGGCATTTTCTCCACAATTTTGGAATGAAATTCTTCCCTGGGATTTAATATATCATTAATGTTTACCAAAGTATACGTACTATAAAATACATATTACTTAGATTGTATATATATTAACACTGGGTCTTCTAATCAACCTGGTGTTTCAAATTATGAATTACAATGGACATTATGCTTATTGGCGTGATTTACGTCAATTGACGTGCAAAATGGCAATCTCCGTGTTACACGTTAAATGGGGTTATCGTCTCCACTGATAGGGGATTTGCTTCTCCGCAGTGTTGCCATTATCTAGTTTATTAATTATAGATGAATGAAAGGCGCTAATTCAGGTACTTTCCAAAGATAGCAACTATCTTTTTACCACTGTTTGACGTAAAACAGAAATTAGTATTACATGTTCCAGGTGACACGAAGACAAGAATAGTTGTACCTGCCATCGACATATTTGTGTCACGATAACTTAACAACTTAGCATTAACAGATTAACAGACATAGAATATCATCAAATGTTGGAACTCATAATATATTTTGTAATGTGCAGGGTGGGCCGAAATACCCCCACTTTTATTAATCAAATGATACTTTAGGCATTGACAGCAATAGCATATACCATTGGAAAGCTAAGAGAATAATGATTTGACATGTTATGCATCAAGATAATGTCATTAAAAACTAAATTAATATCAAGTTTATGGCACAGGAGATCAAAGTCCTACCATATTTTATAACTGGGTAGCAAGGCAGTGTCGTCAGTCAAAAAACAAAAAAACAATGAGTGTTTGTAAATAGTGATTTTTCCAACTTTACATTTACTTAATATGTATGCATGTACCTCCTTTATATAAAGGGCAATAAATACATACATACATACCTTTTTAAACAAGGTTCATATTAAATATATGAGATTTTTATAGTAATATTCAATATGGCATTTCTCCATATTAAAGATAATTTTGCATTTATTTTCAGAATGTTTATTCGGCAAAGCTCCATTTCATTCAAAAAGTTTGCAAGAACTGGAGGAAAAAATTAGAGATTCAAAACCAATTGAGGTAAGAAATCGTCTGTTTTTGATTTTTTGTGGTCACCGAGTATTTAGAACTACAAAAGTTAAATTGTGAGGTTTCTTCTACTTAGTTTTCAGATGCGTTGAAATATGAGGAACTTTTGTTTTACATAGACAAAGTTGGCACTTTATTAGCAACATTTTGTCATGATATGTAGAAAAGTATAACTGAAACATTTGTTAATTTTTGAAACATTAATGGACCATGAAACGAAAACCTTACCATCCAAAGTTTATTTATTATATTCACTTAAAACATTAGATTGCTATTGTGCTGGAGATACTTGTACATCACAACCATATTTTACAATTTGGTTTAGCTATATTTTACAATTGACTTTTGATGAACACATATGAATATCCCAAGAGTATTATAAAGGTAATTTAGAGAAAGGAGATTGCTTCTTGGATAAAGTATATTTAACTGCATAAAGAGACTACTACAACTGTAAGTTATTTTACTTGTTTTTTTACAGATTCCACATGGTGTCCAGATATCAGACAAATGCAGAGACTTGTTGCTACGGTTACTACAAAGAGATCCTCTACAAAGGATAGACTTTGATGATTTTTTTAATCATCCATTTATTGATCTAGAGCATGCTCCTTCTGAACATTGTCTTGCTAAAGCTGTAAGTATGATCTTTGGCCTTCTACATAATCCTCAGTGTCTTGTTTGGTATTAGATCATGAAATGGGTGATATCTTCAGTTTAAATAGATATTTTCATGTTTTGGTAGTTCTGTAGTTCGGGAAGATCAATTCAAAATCAAGAAGTTCTTATCCAACCAAATGAAGTTAAGTAGAGAAATTGAGAAGCCTCCCTTCCTTCTATTCATCTGTCTATCCATTTATCCATCCATTCGTCCATCCATTCGTCCATCCATTCATTCATCCATTCATTCATCCATTCATCAACCCATTTACCCATCCATTCACCCATCCATCCAACCATTCATCCATTCATTCATCCATTCATTTACCCATTCACCCATCCATCCATCCATCCATCAATCCATCCAACCATCCATCCACTCCTTTGATCATTCACTCATCTTTCCAGGCCATAACTCAAGTACCAGTTGTCAGATTTGCTTCGCATGCTATAGGTGCATGCCTTATGGGTGTAGAATCTCTGTTCAATAATGGACTTAACAGTAAGGTTACTCAATCCAAAATAGCTGCACTTATTTACTATTGCACAACTCATTACTTTGACGGAACTTCAATCTAAAGTTCAAATTTGACTTTACATTATTAAGATTTGACCTTCAATGACCTTTTCAAGTTAAAAAAGGTTTTTTTCTTCAAATTGACCAATTTCTTTTTTAAATCATCTACATGAACAAGTTATAAGAAGATCAAATCTGATTTCAGATTTGACCTTCAATGACCTTCTCAAGGTAAAAAAAGGTCTTAAATGTCTTCTTTCAACTTGCTTCAAATTGACCAATTTTTTCAAAATCATCTTCTTAAAAGTTCAAATATGACTATAGATTTGACCTTCAATGACATTCTCAAGGTCAAAAGGTTTTTTATTATTTTGTGTTAATCATTTTTTTGATTTTTGACTCCTACCCTATTAATTGCATGATAAATAAATGAATATATGAGATAATTATACTGAAGGGTATAGCAAAGTAGTTGTTCATAGATAATGTAATTTTTCAAATTTTACCCTTCACTATTAAAGGATGTGTCTGGGTATATGCCCTTTTGGTCCCTTAGTCAAATGTATGTGAAATATGGTTTTTATTACTGTCCTAGTTATATTTGATTATATATTTAGTTATATTTACTTTTTCATGAGTTTTGATGAATAATTAACCCCCTGCTGAGAGTCAGAATAAGTATCTTAACAAAAAAAATAGTCACTATCATAGAAAAAACACCAATGGCAACATGTATGACATACAAAGAAAAAATAACTTAAGACCCATGAAGAATTAAAAAGAAAATCATAATTTTGAAAATATATTTAAGAATTAAATTTTTTTCAAATTTTTGAATTTCCCGCCAGTTTAATTTGAAGGGGGAAAAACAAGATAGTTGCCATTTGATGTGAGAAATATCAGAAAAAAATTGCTTCACTTTTAGTTTTCACAATGAGCACAGTTTTCCGGTTTCGGTTTTTTGACTGATTCTGACTCTTCATCACCAGGGTCATGTATAGAGATTATAAAATTGAAACCAAAATGTTGTGCTCAGCATGAATTTGACTGAAATATGTGTAACATCACCAACACAATTGAAGTCTCAAAACTGGATGCTCAGAAACTTTGAGTGACTATAATCCCTTGATTACCAAGATAAACACCAATTCACTTATCCAGAAATACCATTCAATGTCTATAGAAACCAATGTTTTGGAAGATATGTTTCAAACTTTTTGCATAAATAATTCATTTAATATTTGCCATTGATTTTTTTTCAATTCTGACAAAGTGATATGCACTGTCTTTGATGCCAACATTCTTCATCAATTGTGAAACAAATTGATATTTTTGTAATCTAAGAAGAAGGATAAGATATTGAAGTTTAATAATATGTGTGATTGAGTTGGTTTTTTAGACATTACAATTTTCAATATTTTCTAAGTCGATACCCAGACTCATTCCCAGACTCATCCTTTTACTTCTAGCATTCTGAATCTGCAAGGTGGAAGGCACGCATAGGATTAAAATGATACTGTTATTATTTAATTGAATTTTCATGAACTTGACAAATATTGTGCTATTAATCAATATCATTCTTTAATATTTCCTCTTAATTAATTCAACATACGCTGCACTTAACATGATTATTTTTACAATTTTGAGCTTTATTTTGCACATTTTTCCCATGTGGCTCTAAAAACAAACTTTTGGATATATATCATGCGATAAACTCTTTTATACATGTCTTAAGCCAGATATAGTATACATGTACAAAACACAACTTAATGGCATAAATGGGATGACATACCGGGATGCCAAAATTGCAAGCAACATGTTCAATCGACCTATTTTTGTATTCTTTACTTTATATTATTTCCCGAAGGATTATCAAATCTTGAAGTTATTTAAAACTCAAAGTTAAAAAAGGTGGTGTAAATTCAAATTAATGATGAATCTTTAGTTTTCCTGAAATAAAATATGAACTTTCTGGATTTTTAAGAAATGATTTGAACACAAGATATTTCAAAATTGGAAATTTGTTTCTATTGGGTTTGTGCTTGGATGTGATATCACGTCCTTCATATTCAACGTATGTGCTTTATGACGTCATATCATGTCCTTCATAGCGAATGAGTTACAGGATGATTAGATGCCACAATAGACCTGATGACAGTGTATTGATAAGAAAGCATGCAGATATTATATTCAGGTTAAAAATCATCAATGAATACCCCTCTACATAATGACTCAGTATAAGAGAGGTTTTGAATTACTTAATGCTTACTTAGTCTCATGTGTCTCTATTTGTATCATGTCATTAAATCTCACTGTAAGAGACATCGCAAATAAATCAGGCCCACGTATCTGTATCGTATTGTAAAAGAAAGTTTTAATTTTTTCCTGTAAATGTGATCAATTCCAATCAATATGATGAATGCAGGTACGAGGAGACATTCTGCTGGCTTCTCTATTTAAAGAAATAATTTCCTGTTTTAAGCTAACAATTGAAAGAATGAAGAATGTTGATGGCAGATTGCGGTAAAATAAGTGCATGAGTATAACAATTAATGTCAACTAATGAGAGAATTAGTGATCTCATCATTGCATTAGTTCATTAGTTTATATTACCACGGTGTTACAGCATGACGGTTACGACACCTCTGAAAACGAGATTAGACAACTACGATCACTGATTTATCCAATAAAATGGCTGCGATGGAACAGAAAACTAAGGTTGGTGCATTATTTTCTTCTACTGTGTATCAAAGAAAGGATGAACGATTTTTGTAGGCATCGCATTCGGTGATGCATTTAGTAATGTATATTTTGAACGTATTCTTTGCAAATTGATACCCGGGGATACCATGAAATAAGCGAAAAACTGTTGAACTTGAAATTCAAAACTACACAAAATTTAGTAATTATTGTTTATTTATTTATTACGACCTCGGCGTATATAGATGTAACCTACATACGATCATAAAAAGCCAATTGAGTATTGGAAACTACCTAATATGTTCTACTTAAGCCATTTGCGATTACGCAAAAAATTGATTGACGGTTACGCGAACCTCGTTCAAATATGTATCACAGATTCATGACTATTAATTTTGTCATATTCATCAGTACTTGATGCTAATTCTTCTTTTGCCTCTTCATTGCTATCTTTTTGACTGAAATTGGTTTCATAAATAAAGCAAGACACAATTTTTTCCTTGCCCTATAGAGGCTCAAACAAGAGCGTCTCTTGCGAGTCCTGAAAACAAATATAAGCAATTCAATATTCCATTTCTTACCCATTATAACAATTACATGGAAAGAGGCTATCAGAACTAGCAACCTTAACTTGAAAGATGTACATGCACGTAACCGTCCGCTAAATATCTAATGTACATCTAATACAATACGTTACCGTCTATAGAATTCATACGTAAGTGTCTAACGACATTGCATTTAAAACCTTATTATTTACAATATGACCACGTTCTGGATTTGTCATTTTATGGCTTGTTTATACACAGTTTACTTACTGTTAATAGTTTGAGTGGCTCTGAGGCACACATACTGAGAAAACTTGAGAATGGACTAAAAATTATGAACTTGGACAATTCAGTCGGTAAGTTTACAGCTTATATTCCGCTTCTAGTAAATCACCTGGCATTTTTTGTTATCGTTACCGCAGAAATTTGCAAATCGCCTTGTCGTAACCGTCATACTATAACACCGTGATTATATAACTTGCTGCATGTCAGCTACATCAGTTACCCTGATTGTTAATGTTAGAGTCTCACACATAGGCTCTAAATAGGAGAAATAAATGCCTTAGTTACCCTGATTGTTAATATTAGAGTCTCACACATATGCTCTAAATAAGAGAAATAAATGCCTTAGTTACCCTGATTATCCCAACGAACGAAGTTCGGTAGGGATATAGTGAAGCCGTCAGTCTGTCCGTCCGTCCATCCGTCCATCCATTCGTCCGGAAGATAACTCAAATATTAGTTGACGGATTTTCTTCATATTTGGTGGAAAGATGTATATTGATGAATAGTTTTACGTAAAAAAAAGATGGCCGCCACTTTAAAAATGATGGGACTTTTCGCAAAAATCATAAATTTTTCATTCTAAACCAAAGTAATTAATATTATTGTTTGAAATTTTGGTAGTATATTCGCAACATCTATCTATTTCACATATATTCTGTGTTTTTCATCCTGACCCCCAGGGGCCATGTCAGGAAAACAGAAATTTTCGCTAATTTTTAGATCTTTCTGAAGTATAGCTTTATTATACTCAAATGAAAGGCAATTAAGAGTAGATTGCAAATATTGTATCTTTCTTCTGATTTGAGCCTCGTAAAATTCAAAATGGCCGTCTAATGTACGATTTCGCAATAATTTTTTGATCCCTTCAAAGTATGGCTATATAATACTCAAATTGAAGGAATTTTGGAGTAGATCACAATTATGGTATTATTTTTCAGATTTGTACCTCAGAAAATTCAAAATGGCTGCTTTGCAGGAATTCGCAATTCTAAAATCTAAATTTTTCAATTCTAACCAAAGTAATGAGTATAATTGATTGGAATTCGGTAATTGATATTTTGTTCGTTGGGATTTGCTACTCCTTGGAGTTGCCGTTATCTAGTTGTTAATGTTAGAGTCTCACACATAGGCTCTAAATAAGAGAAATAAATGCAGTAGTTGCCTTATTTAATGCCCACTCCCTTATAAGTGCCTATCCAGCTTCACATTTCTCTTAATTCTCACGACTTTTACATGAAAAATGATCTATCATTAAGTTAAAAATAATATTTAACTTTTGATTTCATTATTTCATGCCTAGTTAATTATGTCAATATTTAAGTTGTAATCCTATTGTATTATAAGTGATACTTTTCCATGGTTTATTTGTAAGTTTACACACTATTGCTATTTGACCTACATATGTACACCTTCATTATTAAGCAAATGGTAGCTTGTTGGTGCTACCCCCATAGATGTGGGGTTATTTTGAGGTTTTTTGATATTTAGGACATTTGTTTCTCAAAATAACCCCACACCGATTAGTACTTTGATTCTTTGGGGATTTGCTAAACAATAGCATACACATAGAATTTGTACTAATATTATTAGAATTTACTCACTTTTTTATGTTTTTCGTATCGACAAGACATTAATCTTCAACATGCTTCCAAATATAGCCCTCTAAGTGTTGTATTCATTCTTGTAATGAAGATTTAATACGGATAACAGATATTTCTAAAAAAGTTTTTCAAATTTCATGAGCAGTCGATATTTTTTATCTAAATGACAAACTTCGTGTAAATACGAAATCCAAAAGTAAAAATGGAGGGAAATTTTGAAAAATGATTTTCACCTTCCGGGGTGTATTAAAAGGATTTTCAACCTCAAGTCTGGCTGCTGTATCGTCTACGGCCTTTGTTTTCCTGAACTTAGGCATAAGCAATAATTTTGTTATTAATTTGACAGGTGATTTCGTTTGGCACTGTTAAGTTTCCCATCTACCACATAATTCCTCCCAGAATGCAACGCGCGAAAATGGCCAAAATTTGAATAGATTTCGAGAGTCAAATATTACAGCAAATTGTTCCAGTTATAAAGTATTGTTTCCACTGATCGATCGCTCATTACATTGGAAAAAGAATCCTCTTCACAGAAGAGAAGAAAAAAGGTAAGGAAACTGCCGATATTGTCAGAACTTGAATCTTCAAATCATGTGAAAAAAACCGCAAAGAATCAAAGCCTAAACTTTGTGGGGTTATTTTGAGAAACAAATGTCCTAAATATAAAAAAAACTCAAAATAACCCCACATTTATGGGGGTAGTTGGTGCCAACAGACAACATTGAATATCATAGTACAGCGTATATTTTATTTGTTATTTTAAGATTGAGTTGGTGCGAAAAGCTGTTGTTGAAGATGGAGACAAAAATTATGAGCTTGCAGTAACACGCTATTGTCAGGCATTAGATTACTTTGTTCCGGCAATAAAGTGTAAGTAGACTAAAGTAAACGTACAAGTTTTCCTTTTTACATTTTCATTAACCCCAGCCCCATTCTAATCATGCAGTAAAAGCATCCACATTTTTTTCCTAGTAATTGGTGTGTTGAAACAAGGTGATTGGTGCCTCAAGATTTATGTAAAATCACCATGTGAAAGAAATTATGGTGGTTCTATGTGGTCCTTCTGGTTCTGATTGAGTGTAAATGAATAAGGGATACATCATGGGCGTACCAAAGGGGATGGGAATCAGATGTGACTGCACTCCCCTTTTGAGAAAATTTTACTTTTCCCAAGGGATTTTGTTCATAACCCTGATGAAAATAGTCTAGGGGAAAGAAAACTATGTGCTCTGGGGAAAGAGGTGGATAAGCCGGAAGTACAAGCTATGAATGGCACTCCTCCCCCTTGGCAAATCCTGGGGATGCCCCTTACATGTCTATACCAATAGATAGAGGACATGTTACTTATTCTCATCTTTCATGAATATTCCATTTTTTCACAAACCATGTACTTACTTTATGCTTGTTATGTTACCATCATAAGTGGTGATATATTGTTTTATCCCATACTTGGACGTGTTACGGGTACATAAAGCCGGTTTGTAAAAACTTATATTTTCATCAGCGGGCAGATATAGCTTTACGTCCCGCTCCGAGCGGGCAGATATAGTATATCTGCCCGCTACGTCATAATCGCCGCTCGCATATTTGTTCATAATTTGTAACGTTCGCGTAATGACTGTAAACTACAATGGAGAAAACACAGACAATCGGGATCTGTTTGATGATTTAAAAAAGGGAAAGAGCATCCACTTAATCAATCAAAAATTCGAGAAAATAAATGTGGGAATATTTGAGAGAACAGGAAAATCCGCCCACGGCCAAGAAAACAAAACTGGACATGAATATTCTAAAACATTTCCACGATTGAACAATGTAAACCAGATGACCAAGATTGGTATGGGATAAACATATTATCCTATAGTCGGTTCAGGATATTGGGATTATCCCTTGGCCAATATAATATATTTGCCCGAGGGACCTGCGGCCCTCGGGCAAATATATTATATTGGCCTCGGGATAATCCCAATATCCTGAACCTCATATAGGATAATCTCTATATAGTCTCCATGGGCTTTGAATAAGAAGGGTATGGAACTCTATGTGATAGCATGAGACCTTAAAAATGGGAAATGCCATGCTTCCCTTTTATGGTAATATTTCAAAAAGTATTAGATAAATCATGGGCTTTCAACTAATTGAAAGCCCATGGATAATGTATATCAGCGCTTGCATTAGGTTAGAAATTTGTGAGTCCCAAGGACGCAATTTTTTTTAAAAAGTGTGTCCTTTGAAAAAAAGTGTGTCCCCTATTTCTAGCCTGTTTTGAGGTATACCTTTATTTTAAAAGCATTTTTTACCAAAACACCTTTCAGTTTTTGATTTCTTGCCGCGAATTTAAAACGGAAGTAAACGTTAAGTACGGACTGAATAAATGCATGTTCGTTCATTCGACAATGAATACATTTTATTTCATGAATAACCTAATATTTGTTTCTGAATAGGAAAAACTGTGTCCTTAACATGTTCGGGACGCTGTTAATGCAAGCCCTGGTATATGTTTTAGTATTATTTTGAATAAAAATCAATTTTCATTAGATTAAAGCATAAAATATATTCAATATCATGTAAGAGTAAACAAAAAAGACCAATAAGAATAAGAGGTATCAAGATGTTCTCCTTGAGTATTGCATTGTGGGTAGTTATTCAAGAACACATTCCAATAAAACCTTAATTTGTGGGAGAATGTTCACTTTCTGTATTGTCATAATTATGGTGAATTCCATTTTTTATAAAATAATCAACATGTATGGAGATAATCATGTTTTTATTTTTGAGTTATTTCTTTAAATCATCCATAATAAAATGGACAAAATAAGATTTCCTTGGAATTTGTACATTCTCCAATTTTGAAAACCCAGAGGCTTATGTATGAATGCTTATGTATGAAATATGGGAAGTTGCCTACCCTTCTAGTTGAAAGCCCATGTAGTCTCCAACTTTCTTTGTGGATGGTGTGCAGTATTTGGCAGTTGGTGTTTGGTTGTGGTTGATCTGCATTTGACATCTTGAACAAATGGGAGGTGGTGATATTTTGCATGTTAATGCCTTTTTGTTGTTTTTTTAATGTAATTTAAATTATAGATATTTGATTTATTTGGAACATTTAATTTAGATGAGTCTGATCCTGTTAAAAAAGATGCTCTTCGGGAGAGAGTGAAACAGTATATGAACCGAGCAGAGGATTTAAAGAATATCTTAAAACCCGGACAACAGCCTAGACTGGATGAATCTAAGCTAATAAAAGACTTAGGTTAGTTCATTCACTCCGTTTAAATTGTTGAATTGTCAGATTGCCATTTCTAGTACACCTGGAAGTCACGTATGGCACTGAATAAATCGTGCTATCTTATTGGATCATAAGAATGGCATGGGATAGTAAAGCATAAGCGACTCTGTTCACAGGCAGCATGCTAAAGGTTAATAAAGAACATCATTAAGTTATGATGTGCATGTACACCAATTTTATCATTATACAGGGTGACCCAAAAAACACAATCCCTAAAAGTGTAATAATTTATTACTTATCCTATCAACCCAATTTTTTATGTGCATAAACTAGAATCTATGGATGATAATATGAAATTAAGCTTGTTTCACAAAATTGATTATACAGGGTGTCAAATAAGTCTGTTCTCCCCCCTTAACTTTTTTATCTTTGAATTTATCATACTTTCCCATATATCATTTTGAAGCTCATGGAAAATGCTGATCACCCTCAAAAAATCAATCATAAACTCCTCCTAATAAAATTGCTACAATGTTTCTTGTGAGGTTGTAGTTGACCTTTGATTACGTCAAAACAAGTAAAATTACCAGGTATAGTGAATGAAAAGTGAAAAGTTGATACTGCAGTGACAAAGCCAACATTGGGTGATTTTGATGTTTCTCAATATCATTACAAAGTAAATGTGTTACATTCAGGGGAGCCTTTGAAGCAGGGGCATTTTTCATCACAAAATAGTTGATAACACTTAAAATTAAACGTTCTGAATGATTTAAACGGGATCATATCCTCGTAGAATTGAGGCCATCCGGGCTGCTGGGGGAGACATACAGACTATTCAAAAAGTGAAATATGGACATCACTAAAAATACTCTAAAAAATTTGAATTTAACCAATCACTCTGAAATTTTGGTGTGTGATCAGCAAATTAAATTCCCTTTAAGATGATATATACCAATCCTATGTTATCTCTGAATTAAAAAAGTTAAGGGGGGAGAACAGACTTATTTGACGCCCTGTACTGTATGTTATCCAGTGTATCATGGATGATCTTAGAATGTGTCCAATTTTCAGAAATAAATTAACTTTTGACAAAATCATATCTTGAGATTTTATGAGAAATTCAGAAAGAAATTTCAAAGAAGAAGTAAAATCGAGGTCTCATTTGATATTTTAATTGAGAAATGAAGAAGAAGCAATGGTAAAACACCTATAGGAAAAAATCAGATGACTAAAATCCTGACAGATGAGCAAGATCACATCACGCTGTACAAAAATCTGTTGGATAAATTCTCAAGAAATCATTAAGACAGCAGAATGATTAGTCAAGAGCATTGCATTAAATGTGGTATCAAAGTCATATATTTAAAAATGAGGGAGAAAGGAACACTTTTAAACACCTAAATAGAAAAAATAAAAATGATCAGCTTTCCTATCTCTGGGTTTCTTAGAATGGGATATGAGAACACCTGAAAGCATGCATGTGGTTGCGTTGAACGTAGTTCCAAAACATCACTCAGAAGGTTCAGCCATACCTAAAGGTTGCTGGGACACATCTTCATTAATGACCTCAACCTCTATACATATGAAATGCAGTTGAACAAGAACCTAAAAGAATGTGATTGGTTTAAACAAACGATGTGTAATCCTTTGATTAACACTAAAATCTTACATTTTCCTTTCTGTCAAAAGTGGGTACATTTTTTTAATTGACCATTACAGGGAAAATATTGAATATGAATTTAGTCTCACATTGTCATCTATAGTTTATGTACATGAAAAATGAAGCTGATTACAGCATTAAAGAAGTTATTTCATTTTTGAAGGGTTCTGTTTTTTGGGGTCACCCTGTATATGTATTGATCATATACTGTCTAAAATTATAAAGATGTATAATTTGCCCAGAAAATATGGGTGAATGAGAGTTTTTAACTTTCCTTCTCAATGGTTAGTCTATTGAGATAAGATATAAAGTATAAAAGTAATTTGAAACTTGAGATAGGCTATGAACAACCTTTAGCTTGACATATAAGGATGTATAAAGCCCCCTAAAACTATAGATGAGGTGCGATACCCCCGGCCTTCAACATAAGTCACGATGTATAAACCCCTGAAATTAAGGATAGGGTACAAATGACACAGACATTGAGGTATAAGATTAGACCCCTTGAAGAGATACAATGTACTTGTGCATTAATATAAGGGCCTCTAAACTCAATAAATAAAGTGTGAAGCCTCCCAAAACTTGAGATATGATATATAAAGACTCGAAATAGAATGTAAAATGGCCTCTTAATTTCAAGTTTTATGGTGTAATTGGAAATACAATGTATGAAGTTCCCAAAAGTATAAGTCTCGTACAACATGTGTTATAAAGTATACTCCCAACTGTCACATATCTTAAAACTCAAATCTGTTGAGATGGCCACTGAATTCAAAATGGTGGCAAAAAGAGACAATATTACTTTATTACTTGAACCTATTTCAAAGTGATGATTGATTTGATGGATAGTTTGTTCATTGGGATTTGCTACGCCGTGAGAGTTGCCGTCTTCCAGTTAAAGCCTAATATGACCATTTACACAAAGTAATTCTATATACAAAATGTACTTATATTAAAACAAATGTGTTAATGACATCTCCATAACTATTATCTTTCCAGAACAAATGTGCACAGATGGAGAGAAACTAGAATCTGCATTAAAGATAATAGTCGTTGCCAAGTATAAGGTAAATTGTATTAATATATACCTAGGCTCTTAAAAGGTATATAATGCATGAAGGATCATATGATTTTTGTTAAAAGATTCAACAGAAATACAAGTTGCATACAATTTTATCATACCATGCCATGGTCTTATTTATTTAGAGATTGATTTGTAAACTTCTTGTAGAAAATAAATCTTGCAATTTTGTTGATCTCTGCTTTTTATGAGATTTATGTGTGATAACCTTAATTTGTTATTTCACAGAGTTGTTATTACACAGAAATTAACTAATATCTCAGTATAACATCATTGGAGGAACTTTGTCATCATAATGTACATGTCAGTGATCTCCCCAGGATTTTTTTTCAGGTGGGTGCAAAATTCTCATTTTCACAATTCAGACCAAAATTGGTCAAAATATGCCAATTTTTTTTTTGATTTTTATCATTTTCAAGTGGGTGCATATTGTCATTAATAGTTGTCAAGGTGGTGCTAGCATTTTTGTCATCATAATTCTAGGATTCCATTCATTGAAATTACTTCAGGTAACCTCATAGGACAGTTATACTTTGCTGTTTATTTTAAATAAAGAATAAATAAAAAACTTGGATTATTAGCATTTCCAATTTTCCAGGTCAGACACTGAACAATTGACTCTTTTATGCCAACATATTTTGTCGTAGAAAAATTGATGGTAATCAAGTCAATGTTACTTTTACAATGATAAATGTATGACTATACTCTATTTAAGCACCCGAGTGTACTATTAATTACAATGTAGTTCTTGAGAAAAGAAGAAAGCTCAATTAATCAATTATTACTTTTCCCACATTATTTCTTCATAGAGGCAACCCTAAATTCATCCAATGCACTAAACATTGAATTAAATTGTCAACATTTCTATGTCCCCATCACATAGTGTGAGATAATATTGTCAATCTAGGCACAGCTGTCTGTCCATCTCTTTGCATATCCAAACAATTTTTCAATCACCTTCAACTTTTTTCATGAAAAAATGCTTTTTTGTAAAATCAAATACCAATTATCAGATTTTTTCCAAATTTTGTAGAATGATGTATTTTGGGAAAAGGATCTCGCTTGAATAGTATTTTCCAAAATGGCTTCTCAATTCAAAATGGCCTTTATTTTTGATTTAGTCGCCGTGCTGATATTGCAGTATCAATGAAATGTTAGCTATGTTTTTTCCAACCTGTCTAAATTCCCAGCTTTAGTTGAGCAATTTTCTAGATTGGGTGCCTTCATACTAGGGCTGGCACGGAACGGAATTATTGTCCGAACCGTTCCGATTTTGCCTTCGGAAACGGAATTTCGGACCTACCTTCTCATATTCCAATAAATTTCGGAACTTTTATTTCCTTAAAGAACATTCACTTATCGTTATACCGACACGCTAACTCGCTATAGCGAACTAGTATTATGAAACGAAATCAATAAATATGTATAATTATTAAACATTTTCACTTGGTAAAGTTGTTTTATAGTACTATGTAATAAGTATGATTGTTCTGTACCTATAAGAAAATATTATTATTGAAAGAAAGACAGTAACAGTTGTGTGCCAAGGTGCCAAGAAGGCAAGGACATTAACATTTTGCCATTAGTTTTGAACATTTATGCCACTTGTTGTTGCAGTTAGATAGTGTTAGTGTTTGTATTTAATAAATATAATACAACTTATATATATGTAGTTGTACACTGCTATTCTAATGGTGAAAAAATGAGAATTTAAGGGGAGAAGTAGGAACTATTTTAAATAAGGTCCGAAATTCCGAAATTTCCGAATTCCGAAGCCAAGTTCCGAAATCCGTTCCATCCCGATTCCGTTCCGTTCCGTGCCAGCCCTACTTCATACAATCTCCTGGAGACCTTCCCATACCCTATACTCACTGGGGTTTGCATCAGGGCTATTAGCTTGGCGATCATCAGGCCGTATCAGTTCAGGAACATTTTGCAAATTATGCTTATTTCTCCAAAAAACCACATGTTTAAGTGAGACGCTGGTGACATATTTTATTCAAGTAAAACTGTATAATTTATGATCCATGGCTAGATAACAACCTCAAGTTTCATTTGGTATGCAAATTATGATTTGATATCAAGATTAAAAAAGTAATAGCATTTTGAAAAAAAAGTGGCGTTTTTTTTAGGCCCACCCTGTACTTATATAATTCACAATAACTCAAAAACAGCATCTAGATAAATTGGTCCAAATTTAAGATATAATGCTAATATGGGACCTATATTTGTGAAGGAATTTGTAACAGGTTGTTATATGGTGTCCTGGATGTCGATTTTGCCAAAAGAATACAATACTATTAGCTGGAAATGTTCAAAATTACTTGTGATTTGATAAAATATTTTGTTGGGTTGGATTTACAACACCTCCAGGAAAACCAAAAAAAACATAACATTTTCTTAAATTCATTTATTATTGAGCTTTCACCTTCACATGATTTAACTGAGTTTTTAAACGATCAGTTTCTGTCCAAAAGTAGAATTGATTCCCTGAAGCTTTGAAAATGTTTTAATTTGCTTGCCTTGATTAATATTTAAAGTCTTAGTGGACCTATTTTTTGGTGTTAGCCATCACTTTTTTATCTACTTTGTAGTTCAAACTTTTATTTCCTTAAAGAACATTCACTTATCGTTATACCGACACGCTAACTCGCTATAGCGAACTAGTATTATGAAACGAAATCAATAAATATGTATAATTATTAAACATTTTCACTTGGTAAAGTTGTTTTATAGTACTATGTAATAAGTATGATTGTTCTGTACCTATAAGAAAATATTATTATTGAAAGAAAGACAGTAACAGTTGTGTGCCAAGGTGCCAAGAAGGCAAGGACATTAACATTTTGCCATTAGTTTTGAACATTTATGCCACTTGTTGTTGCAGTTAGATAGTGTTAGTGTTTGTATTTAATAAATATAATACAACTTATATATATGTAGTTGTACACTGCTATTCTAATGGTGAAAAAATGAGAATTTAAGGGGAGAAGTAGGAACTATTTTAAATAAGGTCCGAAATTCCGAAATTTCCGAATTCCGAAGCCAAGTTCCGAAATCCGTTCCATCCCGATTCCGTTCCGTTCCGTGCCAGCCCTACTTCATACAATCTCCTGGAGACCTTCCCATACCCTATACTCACTGGGGTTTGCATCAGGGCTATTAGCTTGGCGATCATCAGGCCGTATCAGTTCAGGAACATTTTGCAAATTATGCTTATTTCTCCAAAAAACCACATGTTTAAGTGAGACGCTGGTGACATATTTTATTCAAGTAAAACTGTATAATTTATGATCCATGGCTAGATAACAACCTCAAGTTTCATTTGGTATGCAAATTATGATTTGATATCAAGATTAAAAAAGTTATAGCATTTTGAAAAAAAAGTGGCGTTTTTTTTAGGCCCACCCTGTACTTATATAATTCACAATAACTCAAAAACAGCATCTAGATAAATTGGTCCAAATTTAAGATATAATGCTAATATGGGACCTATATTTGTGAAGGAATTTGTAACAGGTTGTTATATGGTGTCCTGGATGTCGATTTTGCCAAAAGAATACAATACTATTAGCTGGAAATGTTCAAAATTACTTGTGATTTGATAAAATATTTTGTTGGGTTGGATTTACAACACCTCCAGGAAAACCAAAAAAAACATAACATTTTCTTAAATTCATTTATTATTGAGCTTTCACCTTCACATGATTTAACTGAGTTTTTAAACGATCAGTTTCTGTCCAAAAGTAGAATTGATTCCCTGAAGCTTTGAAAATGTTTTAATTTGCTTGCCTTGATTAATATTTAAAGTCTTAGTGGACCTATTTTTTGGTGTTAGCCATCACTTTTTTATCTACTTTGTAGTTCAAACTTTTATTTCCTTAAAGAACATTCACTTATCGTTATACCGACACGCTAACTCGCTATAGCGAACTAGTATTATGAAACGAAATCAATAAATATGTATAATTATTAAACATTTTCACTTGGTAAAGTTGTTTTATAGTACTATGTAATAAGTATGATTGTTCTGTACCTATAAGAAAATATTATTATTGAAAGAAAGACAGTAACAGTTGTGTGCCAAGGTGCCAAGAAGGCAAGGACATTAACATTTTGCCATTAGTTTTGAACATTTATGCCACTTGTTGTTGCAGTTAGATAGTGTTAGTGTTTGTATTTAATAAATATAATACAACTTATATATATGTAGTTGTACACTGCTATTCTAATGGTGAAAAAATGAGAATTTAAGGGGAGAAGTAGGAACTATTTTAAATAAGGTCCGAAATTCCGAAATTTCCGAATTCCGAAGCCAAGTTCCGAAATCCGTTCCATCCCGATTCCGTTCCGTTCCGTGCCAGCCCTACTTCATACAATCTCCTGGAGACCTTCCCATACCCTATACTCACTGGGGTTTGCATCAGGGCTATTAGCTTGGCGATCATCAGGCCGTATCAGTTCAGGAACATTTTGCAAATTATGCTTATTTCTCCAAAAAACCACATGTTTAAGTGAGACGCTGGTGACATATTTTATTCAAGTAAAACTGTATAATTTATGATCCATGGCTAGATAACAACCTCAAGTTTCATTTGGTATGCAAATTATGATTTGATATCAAGATTAAAAAAGTTATAGCATTTTGAAAAAAAAGTGGCGTTTTTTTAGGCCCACCCTGTACTTATATAATTCACAATAACTCAAAAACAGCATCTAGATAAATTGGTCCAAATTTAAGATATAATGCTAATATGGGACCTATATTTGTGAAGGAAATTGTAACAGGTTGTTATATGGTGTCCTGGATGTCGATTTTGCCAAAAGAATACAATACTATTAGCTGGAAATGTTCAAAATTACTTGTGATTTGATAAAATATTTTGTTGGGTTGGATTTACAACACCTCCAGGAAAACCAAAAAAAACATAACATTTTCTTAAATTCATTTATTATTGAGCTTTCACCTTCACATGATTTAACTGAGTTTTTAAACGATCAGTTTCTGTCCAAAAGTAGAATTGATTCCCTGAAGCTTTGAAAATGTTTTAATTTGCTTGCCTTGATTAATATTTAAAGTCTTAGTGGACCTATTTTTTGGTGTTAGCCATCACTTTTTTATCTACTTTGCCGAAAGACCTTGGATCTGACCCAGATTATAAAATTCAAGCCATTTCTCTTGTGCCACTTTGCTTCTTAACATCAACAGCTGGAAGCTGGCTCAGAAAAAATGATGGATGGGGAAGAATTCTATGAAGAGCTTGGTATAAATAGATGCTGTCTTTTACTCCCTAACGTACATGTAGTCCCGATGTAGTCCTAGATCTAGGTTCAATATGTAGGCTCTCGGAACAAATGAGGCTAAACTACAGCCGGGACGCTACACCTCCACTTTGATTTATTAAAAGCACTCACGGTTGTAGTTATACACGTCCCTTCCCTAATGATGATCAAGTTGTTTCATCAGCTAATGTTACATAAGGCTGTAAATATTCTATCCTTATGTATTAGCTTTAGGCTAGCTTAAAGGCCCCATCATAAATTTTTATTATTCAGATTTTAGATTTAGATAAAGAGATGTTAAGGGAAAAAAGATTATTTTTATATTTGAGTTTCTCACCATTTTTAAATAAAAGTTGAAATATTTTAATCATCAAATATTTGACCATTCAGCAGTGCAAAACATATTAACTTTTTAATATCACTGCGAAGATTAAACAAGGGGTGTACTATTTGAACATGAAATGTCATACCTAATGTGCCACTTAAATGTTTTAGCATATTTTCACCCTAAGTGATATCATGGTGATGTCATTTATAGGGTGCAAAAATGTTTTGAAAAACTCTCATTTAAACTGTCAAAATAAACGAATATTGATTGACTAACTTGGTGGAAAAGAAAAATATATTGTTGCTTTAGGTATTATTGTACCTTTGGTTTCTATGCAAACTAAAAATTTTGCATTTTTCTCTGAAGCACTTTCATGCATAGATGAGTTCATTTCTTACTTATTTATCAACTGATTTTCTTGATTTTTTCCAAAAAAGACATGTGAGGATGAATACTACGCCAGTTTATATTGACTGTCTTTCATAACATGTGACCTTCCAGCTTTGTCCAATTATACAATTGTAAGCTTGACAGTGATGATATGGAACTATTTTGAGAAATGGTTATTATCCCACCGAACAAAGTTCGAGAGGGATATAGAGCAGCCATCCATTCATCCGTCTGTCCGGACAATAACTCAAATACCAAATACTTAAATACGGATTTGATTCGAATTCTATAGGCTTATGCCTTATGGATGAAGGACCACTGCTTGAGAAGGAATTTTCAATATGGCTACTCAGTTCAAAATGGACACCATTTTTCATAAAAAAAGTAATCAAGATGGCCGCTGAATTTAAAGGTGCCTGCAATTTTTCAAAAAATAGATAAATCTTTGATAACTCAAATACAAGTAGTGGATGGATTTGGTCAGAATTTTATTTGCTGATGTCAAGGGACAAATGTTTGTCAAGAAATTCTCAAAGTGACAGCTGAATTTCAAAATGGCCCCATTTTTGTAAAACAGGTAATCTTTGATAACTCAAATACCAGTGGGCTGATTCGGTTCAAATTTAATATGCTGATACCCAGGGACAAAGGAGCTCTGTTCAAGAAGAACTTTTTAAGATGGATGTTATTTATCAAAACATATTTTGTTTGGTGGGACTTGCTATTCCATGGAGTTGCTGTTTTCTAGTTTAATATAAGATGTCATTCATTTCAAAAAATATATGTTTTTATACACACTGTGTATTGTAATACTTATGAGTTTGTATATTTATTTACATTTTAGTATGACACCGAGGAGTTTGAAGAGTCACTGGAAAAATATGAATTGGTCCTTGGTGCATTGATCAAAATTCTGCATGGTAAGTGAACAGATTTTTGCATCATCGGTCATAATGCCGTAACTAATATCCTTTGTTCCTATCAGTAAGAATACTAGCAGCAATTTAAAGTTTCAGCAAGAGTGAAAAATCCTGCAAATATTTCCTTAACAGTTCTAATTTTATTGTCAGATACAGTATGGACGTTTTTGAGGATTGAATTGCAGAAATGTCAGAAATTCTTTATCTACTTTTATTCTACATCTACTTTTTCAAAATAAAAAATAACCTTGAAGATCAAAGCAACATTATGAAATTAAGTCAGTTGGAGTCTCAATTTTAATGTTTAATCACAATCCACAAGTCGACAAGATCACATACGAACTTACTAGGTGTCTCGGGATTGCTCGGATTTGCTTGAGCAATTCGGCTCGATACGAGTGTATCGATACTCACCTTGAATATCGGTTAAAATCTTGTATCATTTTTAACCTCCAAAACAGCAAAATCATGTTCAAAAGCACCTTAAATAGCGTAATAAAATTTTATCTTTTTTTCCATTTTGTTATTTATCTGCCGTAATCCGCCATAGAATGTACTTCCGGTCAGTGAAAAAACTAGAAAAATAAAATTCTCGAAAGAACAAAGGTATTGGACCATTATCGCAAGGACAGTGATCTTTTAAAGATAAATGAATCAAGTACCATTTGTGAGCTTTCAAGGCGCAACTCCATTGCAATGGCCAGAGAAGTGAGCTGAAATTTCACGAGGAGATATTTACATGTAATTTAGTGACACCGACCTGACAATATCATGCCCGGTGATTGTACAAAATGGATGGAGGGGGGAGTAGGCGATTACTGCAAGATATTGGAAGATTTATTTTTTCAATAGAAAAGGATTAATATCGATATTGAGAACTGAATACAACGATGTTTTTCTCTTAAACCAATCATTGAAAACAGTAAAAAAAACACGGTATTTTATGTAATGTTGACTGATTGACAACAATTTAATGCGAACATTATTTAGATATATTTCATATAACTGTTTTTGTTAACATTTTTTGTTTTTTAGTGCAATTGTTTTTGCTCCTTTCTACCAATTCTTGAGAATGAAATAAAATGTCTTTCCGAACCTTGTTGGAACAAAATAGCATATACAACATGTTTTTAGACCTCTCAATATTATATAGTTATACAAAGGAATTTTGGGTTGGTTTTAAAAAAGTATTCAAAAAATTAAAACAAAATCCCCCCAAAATAAATTAAAACCAAGATAAACCTTTTATTTCATTAACAAGATACAACATGTTGTGTTTATGTCGTTTTGTTCCAATGAGGTTCGGAAAGATGTTTCATTTCACTCTGGAATCATGATACCAAGAACAAAACAAGTGTTTGATGTGTTTTCTAAAACAATATAGATGAAAGTATATATATATTTTTCAAATTATATTGTTACCATTCAAAAGATTTTTAGATTTTTTCATGACTGGTTTAAGAGAAACGTGTGTTCAAAAAGTTCTCCATAGAGATACCACTCCTTTAGACCCTCTCTGGTGCATTCTGAACATATCTCAGCATTTTGCATTTATTTTTCAAAGTATTTACATACTGTATAGGTTCCTGAGAAATTATTGTATAGAATTCTATATGATATGAGAAATGAGATCTGCTATCCTTGATTAGATAATGAGATAATATCATTTCTGTCATTATTATATTAGCTCTTGAGCGTTCAATCCTAGGCTCAGTTTCAAATCTATAAAAATCTGTGAGGAGGGGAGGGGGGGGAGGCAGTTGCCTCCATTGCACTCCCCCTTCTGACGCCAATGCACAACTGGACCATATCATGTTGGGGCCAGTTAAAAGTCACTTGGGGCCTAAAATATGTCACACAACTGAACCTGTCATGTTGGAGCCAGTGAAAAGTTACCTGGGGCCCAAAACATGTCACACAACTGGACCGTGTCATGTTGGAGCCAGTGAAAAGTCACATGGGGCCCAAAATATGTCGCATAACTGGACCGTGTCATGTTGGAGCCAGTGAAAAGTCACCTGGGGCCCGAAATATGTCACATAACTGGACCCTGTCATGTTGGAGCCAGTGAAGTCACCTGGGGCCCGAAATATGTCACACAACTTTTAATATTGCTTATTAATCAGCTACCATATTAGTTCAGTAGAGTGATACTGTTGTCACATTTCTGATTATATGACCAATGCATTCAATATTAAATAAAATTGATTCCTTTAGGTGTAAATGACCATTTCATATGACCTTTAAGTTTGTGTCCACAATACGCAATCGAGCGACATAGATTGTGTTATTGTCGTCAGCAATATAATCTGATCAATGAAAGTCCTCATTTGATGTCAAAAGCAACTGAGTGATCAGTGATCACTTCTTTTGAACCAATTGACATACTTGCATAGCAACTAATATGCTTTACCAAATAGGTTTAAGTAGCATAATCCAGTTCCATGACAAGTAGTCCTGATAGCATATGCAGAAAACCACTTCCCATCAAACCGCAGAACATGAGTGGGATGCATTACTTAGTGGGATGTATTACTGAGTGGGATGCATTACTGAGTGGGATGCATTACTGAGTGGGATGTATTACTGAGTGCGATGCATTACTGAGTGGGATGCATTACTGACTGGGATGCATTACTGACTGGGATGCATTACTGAGTGGGATGCATTACTGACTGGGATGCATTACTGACTGGGATGTATTACTGAGTGCGATGCATTACTGAGTGGGATGCATTACTGAGTGGGATGCATTACTGAGTGGGATGCATTACTGAGTGGGATGCATTACTGAGTGGCATGCATTACTGAGTGGCATGCATTACTGAGTGGGATGCATTACTAAGTGGCATGCATTACTGAGTGGCATGCATTACTGAGTGGGATGCATTACTGAGTGGGATGCATTACTGAGTGGGATGCATTACTGAGTGGGATGCATTACTGAGTGGGATGCATTACTGAGTGGGATGCATTACTGAGTGGGATGCATTACTGAGTGGGATGCATTACTGAGTGGGATGCATTACTGAGTGCGATGTATTACTGAGTGCGATGCATTACTGAGTGGGATGCATTACTGAATGGGATGCATTACTGAGTGGGATGCATTACTGAGTGGGATGCATTACTGAGTGGGATGCATTACTGAGTGGGATGCATTACTGAGTGGGATGTATTACTGAGTGGGATGCATTACTGAGTGGGATGCATTACTGAGTGGGATGCATTACTGAGTGGGATGCATTACTGAGTGGGATGCATTACTGACTGGGATGCATTACTGACTGGGATGCATTACTGACTGGGATGCATTACTGACTGGGATGCATTACTGACTGGGATGCATTACTGACTGGGATGCATTACTGACTGGGATGCATTACTGACTGGGATGCATTACTGACTGGGATGCATTACTGACTGGGATGCATTACTGAGTGGGATGCATTGCCGAGTGGGATGCATTACCGAGTGAGATCCATTACCGAGTGGGATGCATTACCGAGTGGGATGCATTACCGAGTGGGATGCATTACTGAGTGGGGATGCAATACTGAGTGGGATGCATTACTGAGTGGGATGTATTACTGAGTGGGATGCATTACTGAGTGCGATGCATTACTGAGTGCGATGCATTACTGAGTGCGATGCATTACTGAGTGGGATGCATTACTGAATGCATTACTGAGTGGGATGCATTACTGAGTGGGATGCATTACTGATACTACAGAAGTTTATCTCCAGGAAAAGTGCATTTTTTCAAACAGGAAAGTTTATATTGTTTATAAAATTTACCGCATGGAACATTTGGGAAATTGATGATTTGCGATCACCGGATAGATTCTATCTTGCAGTGGTGTCACAATTAGGCCACATTTCTGTAACTGTTTGATTTCGAGAGATTATCTTCTGTATTTCTTACTTTATTGATTTATTTTTTCACGAAAGTATTTGATTTGTCTAGGTCAACATTCATTCTAAGCACATGCCAAATCTAAGATTTTACTGACACCCCCTCCCCACAACCCCCACGCCCAAAACTCATATGACATATGATGGGATGACCCTGTAAATTTACCTGTAGTGATTAATCATGAAAGTTTTGATTATCAAACTAAAGAATCAAGGTTTTAAAGAATCTTAACATTGCATCAATGGAGATTTGGCTCAAGTTTTTTTTTAAAAAGTCAATGAAAATGATTTAAATGACATAACTGTCATTAATAAATCAACGTTATTATTGTGGAAAACTTTTCACTGAATTCAAAATGCTGTTAAAAAGAAAGAAAAGTTAGTCGTTAGAGGTAAAAAGTGCAAATCTCTTAGAATCACATGAAAAAATGAGAATTAGCGAGATTTCAATATGGAAACTCCTCTATTCCAGAGTGCTCATTTAAACATAGCTTAACCCATTTCTTGAATTGTTGAAGCCATTCGCTACATATTGACAAAACTATTATCGTTATTTTTCAATAAGGACCTTATTCAAAAGGAGAGTATTGTTTTGTCAGTAGATTCCAATAAGTAGAGTTAGAGTAGTTTAATGTGTTTATATTTCTAATCTTCAGAACTCATTATTTTAATGGCAGTAAGTACATTTATAAAACCTACATTTTTAATAATACTCTTTGTCTCACAAATCATTATATTTCAGAAACATGTGGAAACAGGGAAATTAAGCCATTTGCGTAGGGAAATATTTTAATTAATCTTTCAGAGCATCCACATTGAACAAAGGGGAACGAACGCAGTGACTGGATCAATCGCTTGTAAATTATTAACACAAAAATGGCCTGAGAACCTGATTGCTATATCAATATAATATCTTTAAGAAATTCTCACAAATTTTTATCACATTGCATAATTATCCCACTGAACGAAGTTCGAGGGGGATATAGGAAAGCTGTCTGTTCGTCCGTTTGTCTTTCTTTCTGGGCAATAACTCAAATACCGGTTGTCGAATTTGATTAAAATTTTATAGGCTTATGCCTAATGGGCATAAGACCTCTGCTCACAAAGGAATTTTGGAGATGGCTGCGCAATTCAAAATGGCTGTCTTTTTGTATTGGTATAATCTTTGATAACTCAAATACTAGTCGACAGATTTGGTTCAAAATTTATAGGCTGATGCCTAGGGACAAAGGAGCTATGCTCAAGAAGAGATTTTAATATCCGCCATTTTTCGTGAAAAACATAATCTTTGATAACTCATATACCAGTGAATGGGTTTGGTTCAAATTTTACATGCTGATACATAAAGACAAAGAAGTTCTGCTCAAGTTGACATTTTCAAGATAGCCACTGAATTTCAAAATGACCAGCATTTTTCATAAAAAAAACATAATCAATGATAACTCAAATACCAGTGGATGGATTCGCTTCCAATTTTATATGCTGATGTTGAGGGACAGAGACCTGCTTCAGAAGAAATTTCAGAGACGTCAGCTGAATTTTATAAATCCTTGATAAACACCAGTTGACAGATTTAGTTCAAGTTTTATATACTGATGCCTAGAAATAAAGGAGCTCTGCTCGAGAAGAAATTTTTAATATGGCCGCTATTTATAGAAATCTTCGCCATTTTTGTCATTAAAAATGTAATCCTTCATAATATAAATACCAGTTGACGGATTTGTATTAAATTAATATGCTGATGCCTACGGACATACAGTAGGAGCTCTGCTCAAGAAGAAATTTTAAAGATGGCCACCATGTTTCATAACTTTAACTTTGTTAACTCAAATACCAATGGATGGATTTGGCTCAAGTTTTATATGACCGCTATTTATCAAAACATGTTTTGTTCGGTGAGATTTGCTGTTTTTCTAGTTATACTATTTTTTACGTTTTTTAAATGTTTTTACTTAAATGATTTAAGAATAAAACAAAATGAAGACACATATATATAATCTGTTGTTTAGAATCTAATGATTGTAATGTTTGGTGAACAACTAAATAATCCAAGTTTGAAAAAGATTAAATTGAGAAATGACAACATCTTTGATTTTATCTCTGGATCACACTGACATCAAGTCACGAAGATATAGATTTACTGTAAATAGAATAGTGAATTAAATTGACATATAATGAAGTAGTGTTAAAAGATATCTCATTTCTGTGCCAGTGAAACTCATTCTGCTCCTCTAGGGACTCTAAAAAACAAATAAGATGTGAAGTTGACTTGGCAGATGATTTTGGGAAATTAAACCTTTCAGTCACAATCTTGATCAATAGGGGATATAACCCTTTAACACTCAATCTTGATCGATAGGAAATATAAACCTTTAACACTCAATTTTGATCAATAGGAAATATAACCCTTTAACACATAATCTTGATCAATAGGAAATATAACCCTTTAACACTCAATCTTGATCAATAGGAAATATAACCCTTTAACACACAATCTTGATCTATAAGAAATATAACCCTTTAACACTCAATCTTGATCAATAGGAAATATAACCCTTTAACACCCAATCTTGATCAATAGGAAATATAACCCTCTCACACTCAATCTTGATCAATAGGAAATATAACCCTTTAACATTCAATCTTGATCAATAGGAAATATAACCCTTTTACATACAATCTTGATCAATAGGAAATATAACCCTTTAACATTCAATCTTGATCAATAGGAAATATAACCCTTTAACATTCAATCTTGATCAATAGGAAATATAAACCTTTAACACTCAATCTTGATCAATAGGAAATATAACCCTTTAACACTCAATCTTGATCAATAGGAAATAAAACCCTTTAACACTCAATCTTGATCATATAGGAAATATAACCCTTTTACATACAATCTTGATCAATAGGAAATATAAACCTTTAACACTCAATCTTGATCAATAGGAAATATAACCCTTTAACACTCAATCTTGATCAATAGGAAATAAAACCCTTTAACACTCAATCTTGATCATATAGGAAATATAACCCTTTAACATTCAATCTTGATCAATAGGAAATATAACCCTTTAACATTCAATCTTGATCAATAGGAAATATAAACCTTTAACACTCAATCTTGATCAATAGGAAATATAACCCTTTAACACTCAATCTTGATCAATAGGAAATAAAACCCTTTAACACTCAATCTTGATCATATAGGAAATATAACCCTTTTACATACAATCTTGATCAATAGGAAATATAAACCCTTTAACACTCAATCTTGATCAATAGGAAAGATAACCCTTTTACATACAATCTTGATCAATAGGAAATATGACCCTTTAACACACAATCTTGATCAATAGGAAATATAACCCTTTAACACTCAATCTTGATCAATAGGAAATATAACCCTTTAACACACAATCTTGATCAATAGGAAATATAACCCTTTCACACACAATCTTGATCAATAGGAAATATAACCCTTTCACACACAATCTTGATCAATAGGAAATATAACCCTTTAACACTCAATCTTGATCAATAGGAAATATAACCCTTTCACACACAATCTTGATCAATAGGAAATATAACCCTTTTACATACAATCTTGATCAATAGGAAATAAAACCCTTTAACACTCAATCTTGATCAATAGGAAAGATAACCCTTTTACATACAATCTTGATCAATAGGAAATATGACCCTTTAACACACAATCTTGATCAATAGGAAATATAACCCTTTAACACTCAATCTTGATCAATAGGAAATATAACCCTTTAACACACAATCTTGATCAATAGGAAATATAACCCTTTCACACACAATCTTGATCAATAGGAAATATAACCCTTTCACACACAATCTTGATCAATAGGAAATATAACCCTTTAACACTCAATCTTGATCAATAGGAAATATAACCCTTTCACACACAATCTTGATCAATAGGAAATATAACCCTTTCACACTCAATCTTGATCAATAGGAAATATAACCCTTTAACACTCAATCTTGATCAATATGAGATATGACCCTTTAACACTCAATCTTGATCAATAGGAAATATAACCCTCTCACACTCAATCTTGATCAATATGAGATATGACCCTTTAACACTCAATCTTGATCAATAGGAAATATAACCCTCTCACACTCAATCTTGATCAATAGGTGATATAACCCTTTAACACTCAATCTTGATCAATAGGAAATATAAACCTTTAACACTCAATCTTGATCAATATGAGATATGACCCTTTAACACTCAATCTTGATCAATAGGAAATATAACCCTCTCACACTCAATCTTGATCAATATGAGATATGACCCTTTAACACTCAATCTTGATCAATAGGAAATATAAACCTTTAACACTCAATCTTGATCAATATGAGATATGACCCTTTAACACTCAATCTTGATCAATAGGAAATATAACCCTTTAACACTCAATCTTGATCAATATGAGATATGACCCTTTAACACTCAATCTTGATCAATAGGAAATATAACCCTCTCACACTCAATCTTGATCAATATGAGATATGACCCTTTAACACTCAATCTTGATCAATAGGAAATATAACCCTCTCACACTCAATCTTGATCAATAGGGGATATAACCCTTTAACACTCAATCTTGATCAATAGGAAACATAAACCTTTAACACTCAATCTTGATCAATAGGAAATATAAACCTTTAACACTCAATCTTGATCAATAGGAAATATAAACCTTTAACACTCAATCTTGATCAATAGGAAATATAAACCTTGAACACTCAATCTTGATCAATAGGAAATATAAACCTTGAACACTCAATCTTGATCAATAGGAAATATAAACCTTGAACACTCAATCTTGATCAATAGGAAATATAAACCTTGAACACTCAATCTTGATCAATAGGAAATATAAACCTTTAACACTCAATCTTGATCAATAGGAAATATAAACCTTTAACACTCAATCTTGATCAATAGGAAATATAAACCTTGAACACTCAATCTTGATCAATAGGAAATATAAACCTTTAACACTCAATCTTGATCAATAGGAAATATAACCCTTTAACACACAATCTTGATCAATAGGAAATATAAACCTTTAACACTCAATCTTGATCAATGCCACCATTCAAGTGGAGATTTTTCCAGCATCTGTAACAAGGGAAAGTGAATATAACAAAATGAAGACACATAATCTGTTGTTTAGAATCTAATGATTGTAATGTTTGGTGAACAACTAAATGACCCAAGTTTAAGTGAATATACAAAACTATTCAAGTGAACAATGTAAATGGGCTTTTTAATAGTATTTGGGGAAGCATTTGACTGGGCTATTAATCTCTCTTTTGTAAATGTTACATATGTTGGGATATCTTGGACATCTCTGTAGAGAGATTTTGTAAGAGAAGATTAAAGTAATTCCTTAGAGGTAAAATGAACATGCATTTTGTAGATTGAGATAAAGGACCAATAAGTTTCGTCTTAATTAATAACATGCTTGTGAAAAGGGTGTCAGTGAGTGGGTGATGAATAAAGACACTCCTAAGTAGAAATGAACGTGCATTTTGTAGATTGAGGTAAAGGACCACTTTAATTGTTTAGTCTTGATTCATAACATGCTTGTGAAAAATGGTGTCAGTTAGTGGGTGGCGAACATATTAGACACTCCTCCTAGTTTTGTGCTAGTAGAAATGATGAATTCTGCAAGTGGAAATAGTGAATTCTGCAAGGGAAACTGCCAATTCATCGGAATATCCTCGCGCTTTCTTGGCATTGCTAATGCAAATTAAGCCATATATAATCAAGCTTATATGTCTCTTCTTCGATTTGTCAATTTCCTCTTTTGCCTGATCCTTTGCATGTTATTTTATTTCCTGTTTAGGTCCATACCATTCACATTTTTGAGGAAAAATGATCCATTTTCAGATTTCACTGAGGCTGGTTATTCATACTTTCAGAAAAAATTTCAATTCTGCGTAATATCACGCTTGAAGACCAATGCCATCCACACTCCATTAACAGAATTATAGGAAGAGTGATTAGAGAAAAAAGTTTCAAATTTGAAAAATCAATTGACTACTAGCACCATTTGTAACCCCATGTCAAATGGCTGTTGTGAACTGACAAAACAGCATATTTATTCAATGTATTTGTGTATGCAGAACTCATCATACACTGGAATAATTCAGGAAATCCCCTCAGATTCACTATTACATTATCTTACCACTTAAAAATTATACAGGGAATTATATATTACTAATTTAAGTAATATATACATGTACCTGTAATTTTAAAAGCTTAAAAGCTTTTTTAGGAGCAGAGATATGATTTGCGATGTCCACTTGACATGAATAAGCTAATTTTATGATTAACGGTAGAATGACATATTGAATTCTAATTACGATGAGTATTCTTAGATCTGTACCAATTTCCCAAAGAAATCATTTTGTGTTAAGTTCACCTTCAAAATTTTGCTATTTCCAATGACTTGAAAATTGTAAACTCTGTGTTCATCTAGTTTTATGACAAAATTTAAAGTTTCATACAGGCATGAATCCAATTTTCATACAGGCATGCATCCCATTTTCATACAGGCATGCATCCCATTTTCATACAGGCATGCATCCCATTTTCATACAGGCATGCATCCCATTTTCATACAGGCATGCATCCCATTTTCATACAGGCATGCATCCCACTTTCATACAGGCATGCATCCCATTTTCATACAGGCATGCATCCCATTTTCATACAGGCATGCATCCCATTTTCGTTCTGGCATGCATCCCATTTTCATACAGGCATGCATCCCATTTTCATACATGTATGCATTTGACAAAATCTTGCACCAAAAATGAAAAAAAAGTATTGCCAAATCGCCTCTTAGTTTTTTTCTGTTTCATTTAAAGGTGCATCACTTAGTACAGAGGGGCCATTCAACGATCATGGAGCAGTGTCACAGTATATTTAAGTTTGGATATTTTATCAAGACTAACATATATTTTTATTATCACCAAAGAAACCCCCTGGATGAACATTATTTCAGCTGATATTCCTCTTGAAACGTGGTAGATCTTAAAAATCTATAAGTGGGACTCCCTTTATAGAAGCTTTGAACTGAATTTACACTTCTTAATGCTAAAATTGATAGTTTATCCATACATTTTAAGAAAATAGCTAGAAGAAGATATTAAGCCAAATGTTGCCCTGATAGCTCAGAAAAAGTAAAAAATTTCAAATTTTTTCTCCACAGGCCTTGTTGCCCCTTTAATACACAATATATAGCTTTGTTTAATCACCAAAGGAAGTTGCTTTGAAAGGATCATTAATCTCCTTTCATGCCTTTGAGATTTAGAAATATTTGACAAAAAGAATGACAGATTGACTTGCATTATCGAATATCATGATTATAGTTTAGCAGTAAGATATTAAATGTTGTAAGAAGATACATGGAGAAATTTGTTATCTTCGTAATAATAGACAAATCTGAAAATTGAGCGGTGATGTGAAAAGGTGAGCGTTGGTCGACCATAACACGCTTTTTAAACCTACCATAGACCATCGCAAGTCGGTTTTAAGCATTTACCGTTCATTCTCCTTTTGAGATGTCTACTCTAATGGAAGTTGGAGGCAGCTGAGGAAACCTCTACATTTCCACAGCTAATGTATATGGCGCAACAGCATGTAGTCCATATAAGCATGTTTATCATAATATTAGTTTCTTACTTGAATACTCACAAAAATATTATGTTTTGATTTTTGAAATTTGAATATTTGTCAGAATGCTTTATTGTGATACATAGATCCCAGTTGCAGGGTTCAAAGTTATATTTCTGCTCAAATGTGGATATATCAAAATTGAAAAAGTATAATATAGAAAATATGCTGTATTCTTTTCAATATCAATATTAATCAACACCCCAGTCTATCTTATTTAGTATAAGTTTGCAATATGATTTTTGATTTTTCTCTCCTTATCTTATGCAGGAATTAGGAAACATCACTAGAAAAGGAAAGGGAGCACACTCTATCCCCATTCTTATTCTAATAGTAAAAAGGAGCACAATCTGTCCCCATTCTTATTCTTAAATGTAGCACAATCTATCCCCATTCTTATTTTTAAATAGAGCACAATCTGTCCCCATTCTTATTCTTAAATGTAGCACAATCTATCCCCATTCTTATTTTTAAATAGAGCACAATCTGTCCCCATTCTTATTCTAATAGTAAAAAGGAGCACAATCTATTACCATTCTTATTCTAAATAGACCACAATCTATATCCCCATTCTTATTCTTGAATAGAGCACAATTTGTCCCCATTTTTATTCTTAAAGGAGCACATTCTGTCCCAATTTTTATTCTTAAATAGACCACAATCTGTCCCCATTCTTATTCTTAAATAGAGCACAATCTATCCCATTTCTTATTCTTAAATATAGCACAATCTGTCCCCATTCTTATTCTTAAATGTAGCACAATCTATCACCATTCTTATTCTTAAATAGACCTCAATCTGTCCCCATTCTTATTCTTAAATAGAGCACAATTTATCCTCATTCTTATTCTAATTGCATAAAACTGAATTTCCAAGTTTTATGTAAATTATATACCATTATTGATCAAAATGCCTGAAAATTTCTATAACAATGAAAGCAACATACTTTTCATGCTAATCACTAGAGAAGAAAGCTCTAATTAAATTACATTTAATTGTATGAGTAACATAACCATTTCCTGGACATTTGTCTGCTATACGTTAACATTGACAGTAATCTATATGAGAGAGTTTAGAACAGCCAATTATATACAGGGTGGGCCAAAAAAAACCAATACCCAACTTTAAATCAGAATGAAAAGAGCTATGTTCAATATGATACATTGATTTATATATCATTGTAAAGGTAATCCATTTTCGAACATTTTGGTATATAACACTATGTCATGAAATCAATATTAAAGTTTTATTATGCTTATTTTGGGAGGCTGTGTCAGTATTTAAGGTATCCAGATTTTAGGGAGAAAATAGTAAATCTGCGGAATAATGTTAATTTTTTATTTATAGAATGTCATTTTGTTAGGTGAATACATGCTTGTATATTTGCATATTGTGTGACTAAACTTATTGTTTATGAATTTTAGTGTTGTTTATTGTCAATAAGTACTCAAAGGGGGTCTGTTAAAAGACATTAAATGTATATGTGACGAGAATTTTATTTTCCAACAAGACATTGCCTGGTATCATAGATCAAAGGAGACATTGGCATTTCTTTGCAAACAATGTGTCAATTTGATTGATCCTGATGCTTGGCCACCCAACAGACCCAATGCTAATGTGTTAGATTACCATACTGTACATGGAGCCATCTCGAGGAAATGGTACAATCAAAAGCATCCAATAAACAGCATTGATGAGCTGAAACAGAATCCTAAAGTGCTGAAATGAATTGCAACAGAAACCTCTCAATAAGGCTATTGATAGATTGCGCGACCACTTGGAGGTTATTGTTGATGCAGAGGGGAGGGGTGGGGGTATATTGAGCAATTGTTAAAATAAATAAAGTGTAAAATGTTATTAAACAACACTAAAATCCATAAACAATAAATTTAGTCACACAATGATGCAAATATCAATATCCAAGCATGTATTCACCTAACAAAAGAATGATATTCTATAAATAAAAAATTAACATAATTCCGCAGATTTACTATTTTCTCCCATAAATCTGGAGACCTTAAATAGTAACCCGGCCTCCCAAATAAGTATAATAAAACTTTACTATTGATTTCATGACATAGTGTTATATACCAAATTGTTTGAAATTGTATTACCTTTAAAATGATATGTAAGTCAATGTACCATATTGAATGTAACTATTTTTATCCTGATTTGAAGTTGGGTATTGGTTTTTTTTGGCCCACCCTGTAGACATTGTGATACTGACTTAGTCCCATATTTTTCTTTCGTTGAATAAGGCCATAATTATGCAGAAAATGTTAAATGTAATTTTTCAATGATAGTCATTATCCTTCTTAATCTGAAGGGGTCTCACAGGAAATGTTTACTAAAGTGTGTTAAGCCAAGACATATTATCACAGGGGTTGTACCAATTACACCTAGTTGTTGAATCTGTGGGGTATTTAAAGAATATTACAACTATCAAGCTCAAAGAGGTAAAATGAAAATTATCTTATATTACATTTTGTAATGTACATGTAATGTAATATTCCCTGAAATTGGTAAATAGCCATTCCAATTGTATAATTTTGTTTGTGATCAAAATCAATTATATTATTAAATATTGATGTTAAAGTTGCAACAGAAACGGGTTGAAAGTCAATTTCAAGAAATGGTCAAAGTTTTACAATGCATTTTGCTCACATCACCCATGTCTTGCCTGTTTTTAAAAAGCAAATGGTTCTGACTTTATTTAGTTAGCATCTTAGATTTTGTGATAATTTCTAGAGGATGTGATCATACTTATGTCATCATCAGAATTGGTGATGATGAATTGTGTAAGTCTCAAACTTTTTGTGGTGACGAAAGGTGTTTGTTGGTTGGTGCTCAATGTTTTGTGTGGGCGTTCAGCATGTGTAACAAATGTCAAGTGGTAATTATTTGCATGTTAATGCCTTGTTTGTATATTAGTATCTGCTTCCAGCTCAAGCTAAATATTATACTGTAAAACCTATGTACATGTATATTTAATGTTTTTTTTAAGTCAGTATAGTCTATATGGAGGAAGAATATCTCCTCGAGACAGGTGTTTACTAGAGATAGGTGTTCACTTAGACAGGTTTTACTGTATTGCCATCTATTTATCATCCTTCATATTAATATTGCAAATGGTTTATAAATCAAATACTAATCAACAGATTTTTTTTCTTATAATTAATAGAAAGATATATATCGGTAAAAATTCAAGATGGCCACCTCTTTAAAACTTCCTCTCTGACTTTAGATTTGAGATTTCACCTTCAATGATCTTCTAAGGGTCAAAAAACTTGTTTCAAATCGACCTTTTTTTCAAAATCATCTACAGAGGTCTCAGAAATTCAAACGTGACTTAAGTTTGAACTAATCATATTGTTAGCAACTAGGTGGTGACATTTTGTCATGTTAATGCCTTGTTCAGAAATTGCATGGGTTTCAATAGTATTTTCACAGGTAGTGCACCGATCAATTAAAACAATCAATCCTAAAATGGCATATATGTATCCCAAGGACGAAGTTCAGTAGGGATATAGTGAAGCCCTCCATCTGTCCATTAATCAGTCCATCAGTCTGTCCTTCCGGAAGATAAATCAAATACTAATCGACAGCGAGGGGCCGTGAGTTTGATCCCCACTGGGGTGGACTGACTTTTTCACATCAGCCCTTAGCACAGGATTTCATTCTGTGTTTTCATTAACTTTTTCATATATTTAATAGAAAGATGGATATTTGAAAAAATTCAAGATGGCCACCTCTTTAAAAATGGTAGGAATTTCCATTAAAATCATTACTTTTTTATTTTTTTTAAACCAAAGAAATAAATACTATTGTTTGAATTTTGGTAGTATATTCACAAAATTCAACTCTCATATATATATTGTGAACACCCCTTTTGAGCATATATACATGTACCATTTATTTCTGTATAAAAGTGAACACCTACCTAAAGTGAACACATTTCCCATGGCTCTATAGGTGTTCACTGTACACAGGTTTTAATATATACCATTTTAAAGAAAAACAGCAAAAGTACCCATGAAAAATCTATTTATTTAAAAAAAGTTATTGCCAAATAAAAATATGGATATATTTTGGCCCATCCTATTGATTTATAAGCCATTTTAAAGAAAAATTGCAAAAGTACCCATAAAATCTATTTATTTAAAAAAAGTTTTTGCCAAATAAAGATATTTTTGGGCCCATCCTGTTGATTTATAAGCTATTGTATAAGACTGCATTCATTAACATATTCATTAAAGTAGCATTTTCTTCTGATCAAACTTCCTTTTCTGATTGATATTTAGGATGATTATTAAGAACATTAAGGTGAAATAAGGAGTAACCCGACACAACTTCTTAACCGAGTAAATGATAAAAAAGTAGCTGAATTAAATGTGGTGTCGTCTATGCATCATTTGCCTATGCTTGTTTGATTATTTATTGAGCTTTTTCATTGATTTTGGTATTATATTTGCATCGTTAACATTATTGCGATGGAATTGTGGTTGTGATGCTCATCAATCTGGAGCTTCCTGCCTCTTCATGCAAATGACTGTCTGACAAACTCACGCATTCAAATTACTTTCTGACTAAGTTGATCTCGGAGTCTGCACTCTCCTAAATAGTCTGTGGAAGGCTGTTGGCAAATTTCTTAATTAAAGTAGGCTAAATGATGATATTATTTTACCATTTTCTTTTCGAAGGTTGTGAACCCAGGCCCATTCCTAGCTTTTGCTTTTTTCAAAAAATTCCAAGGAGTTCATTTTGACAACTTTGGCCCAAAATCACTTAAAAAATGTACAGAATGATGAAAAACTGCATGATTTTCGGGGTTGTGTCCAATTATCCACAGTCTTGAAAATAATTAAATTAATTTTGTTATGATTTACCCCTCCCCCAACCCTGTAATGAAACTGTAATGAAACTTGAAATGCTGATTTGCTGTTCATTTGATTGCATTTATTTATAATAAATAATGAGCAAGGCAAGATTGTTCCTGTGTTTGGGTGATATGGCTACCAATAAAGGGATTTGGCTTAAATTTTATAGGTTAAAGCTGGACTTTGCCCCGAAACGCAATCTTGGGTTGTTTCGGGGTTGAACTTTATCATTTTGAGCTTAATGAAAGATTATAGAATGATGAACAAATGGGGCAAATCTTGTGTAGAAATACTTACGATAAATGTGTCATTTCAAAGATTTTTCATTGAATTGCTTCGATCGGAGCCGGCGATATGATTTTGTAAAGGTTTCTAAATGAAGAACGTGACGTCACTTCCGAATCATAGCATTCAAAATAAGTAGCGTTTAATTACCCTCACTATACATAATATCACAGTGGTCTAGCGGTAGAATGCTCGCTCAGCACGCGGGAGGCCCGGGTTCGAATCACGCGTTCGCCTTTTTATTTTTTTTAACTAAATGATTGTTCTTTGATATTACGCAGAAAAAAACAAGTTTTAATTACATAAACTTTATATTAGAGCTTGAAAATGTAAAAACAATATATGTCAACATATTGCGTTTTGGAGCGATGTGCAGGTTTAATGTTTTGGCCAAAATTTATGGTCATTATTTCTATCATGTAAATGAGTGATATCGGTATGGTGAACTTTTTGAACACGTGTTTCTCTTACACCAGTCTTCAAAACATTCTGAAAATTTTACACATCATCAATTTAATGGTCATCTTTTGGATGGTAACAATAATTTGAAATATACATAGTATATACATAGTATATGTATTTATACATGTATATATCCTTTTCTCTATATTGTTTTAGAAAACACATCAGACACTTCTTTTGTTCTTGGTATCATATGTTTGGAATGAAATGAAACATCTTTCCCAATCTCATTGGAACAAAACCACATAAACACAATGTGTGGACCGTGTTTTTATACAGAATGTTTTCAATAATTGGTTTAAGAGAAAAACATTGTTGAATTCAGGTCACCATATTGATACCTATCCTTTCTCACATGAAATGTTCAAAATTACAAGTGATTTGTATCACAATATGTTTTGTTAGGTGGGATTTGATTTGATGTCTTTCTAATTAATCAACCTCCACATCCTAATTTACCCTCATTTTATTTCACTGTACCTAATCTCATTTCAAGATTCTTGACCTGCATTTTCTAATAATCATGATTAATGAAAGATATTTTGTTTCAGATGAACCACCTGGAGCAAGGAAAGATTTACTTAGAAGTGGGGTAAGAACAACACTATCGTCATTATTATCCCACCGAATGAAGTTCGAGGAGGATATAGGAAAGTCATCTGTCCGTTCGTCCGTCCATCTGTCTGTTTGTCCGAGCGATAACTCAAATACTGGTTGACGTCTTTTTCAAATTTTATTGGCTTATGCCTTATGGCAATAGAACTTCTGCTCGAGAGGGAATTTTCAATATGGCTGCTCAATTCAAAATGGCCACCATTTTTTGTAAGAGCGCGTAATCTTTGATAACTCAAATACCAGTAAATGGATTTCGTTCAAATTTTATATGCTGATGCCTAGGGAGAAATGAGCTTTGTTCAAAAAGACATTTTCAAGATGGCGTCTAAATTTCAAAATGGCTGCCATTATTTGTAAAAGTGCATAATCTTTGATAACTCAAATACCAGTAGACAGATTTCATTCAAATATTATATGCTGATGCCTAGGGACAGCTGAATTTCAAAATGGTGCCAATTTTTTTTAAACTAATAATCTTTGATTAATCAAATACCAGTAGACTGATTTCGTTAGGACAAATGAGCTTTGCTCAAGAAGACATTTTCAAGATGGCTGCTAAATTTCAAAATGGCCACCATTTTTCGTGAAAAATGTAATCTTTGATAACTCAAATGCCAGTTGACAGAATTTTTTAAAATTTTATATACTGATGCCTAGGGACATAGGAGCTCTGCTCTATAAAGATTTTTAAAATGGCGGCTGAATTTCAAAATGGCCACCATTTTTCATAAGATTGAATCTTTTTACTAACTCGAATGACGGTGGACAGATTTGGTTGAAATATTATATGCTGATGCCTAGTGAGAAAGGAGCTCTGCTCAATGAGACATTTTCAAAAAGGCCACTTAATTTCAAGATGGCGGCCATTTTTTGTAGAAAATCATAATCTTTGATGATCAAATATCAGTAGACTGATTTGGTTCAAATTTTATACATTGATGCCTAGAGATAAAGGAACTTTTCTCAAGATAGCAGCTGCACGGTTGTTAAAACACGAATATACCATGAGCACATGCTTTGAGGATCCGCGTTGTTTGAACCTACCGCGGAGCACACTTATACATTAAGACCCATTACACAGTCATGATACTGCCGAGCAAGCTCATTGCATCATCGGGTCTGCTTTACCCCCGTGAGCTGAAATGGCCACCATTTTCCATAAAAAAATATGATCCTCAATAACTCAAATACCAGTAGACAGATTTGGTTCTAATTTCCTATGCTTATACCTAGGGACATGGAGAAATTTTCAAGATGGCTGCTATTTATCAAAACATGTTTTGTTCGGTGGGATTTGCTACTCCATGGAGTTGCTGTTTTCTATTATAATTGTACTAACCCCAAGGTTTAAAACATATGTATTTGTTCGAATAATTTTTGAAAACCTTCAATTAGTGTCATTCAACCTTTTCATGATTGGATCGAGGGATTATTCTGAAGACATTATGTCGTGGTAATACCTTGTTAATAGATGCCTGTTACCTGAAATGTTATACGTTGAGAATGCATTTAATTCATGGGTCAGATTACAATACAAACTCACATGTTTTAAACTTATGTGGGGCTTTTCGGTGTTAAGTTTTATAAATAAGTACAATACTGAAGTACAATACTTGATTAAATGTCAGAATTGCAAGATGACAGTAAATTGTATTGGTTATTTTGAAAGAGTTTAACCAATTAGAATTAAAAGTTGAAAAATGTTAAGAAAGGATTTCAGCAAATATTTTTGATGCACTTTTGGAACAAACTATCACAGCTACTCTTTGATTAAAAATATCAACTATATTCCCTTCTATTGTTTTGTGAAATTATGAATTAAAAAAATAATGTGTCTTCAGGTCTTGCAAAATGTAGTCTTTCTTCAATGCTTTGTGACCCCCCCCCCCACTGTCTGTGCAAGGCGCTGGGAATGAACTAGATCTTGGATAGGAGAAGATCTTGGATACAAGACTTATAAATAAACCCATCATAATTCTAAAATCTTATTATGTTTTTACAGTTAGACCAGTGGCTGTCCAGAGCAGAAGAGATTAAGAAATATCTTAAAGTGAGACAGCTTAGTACCCATAATGCAGCAGAACAACTAGAGCCTGCTGGGAGGTCATCCACAGGTAACTATGGCAGCATTATTCCTAAGCCATTGTACAATATGCCATCTATATACAAGTATTTCTGACACCCTTTGTAATCTTATTTTCTGAGGTCTAAGAGAAAAAAGATGGCACCCTGTTAATAATGGTTAAAGCCAATTTTTCCAAATATGTGTTGTATCTTAGGATACTTAAAATACACAAAAAGATGGCACACTCTACATAATGGTAACCAAATATTCCTAATGTGTTGCTTCTGAAATACAAAATGTAAGTGATCCTATCTGAGGGTCAATATCACAAGCCTGGGCCTAAGAGACCACATAGAGTATATCTAGAAAGATAAATTGCTGCACATACTCATTCTCCCATTGAATTTTGGAAAATCAATTGGAGTTTTTTTCTTTATGTTTGAATTTCTTTGCATAACCTGTCATGAAACAAACTGGAGTATGAATTGTCATGGTTTTTAATACCTTTATTTCTTTTCATTTTTTTTTATTCAGTAAAATTATATGTACAGTAGCTAGATGGTATACCGGTAGTTTATGGCATGGGTGGGTTATACCCTTCATCTTGGTTTTCCTAAAAATGCAGTTTACCCCCAAGATATTTAAAATAATGTGTATTTGATTTCAAAGAATAGACTTTGTTTGATGATCAAATTCAAAAATTAGGTAATGTATAAATACAAAATGTCCTTTTGAAGGTGCATGTAGAATCTCACTTTTTCACAATTATATATTGGCACTCTGTGACTAAATATCCATTGTATTATATTAATTAAATTACAATTTTTATCACACCATCGGTGGGATATAGTCGTCATACTGGTCGTGGTCGTGATCGTGATCGTCCCGCTTTTTGTCATCGCCGTTTAAGGAAAACTGCTCATCAGATTTTCTCCAAATTCGCAGAGATGATAGAGCATATGAAGTACTAGAGCTGATTAACTTTTGGGTGGCCATCTTGTTTTCTGGTGGCCATTTTGAAGGTTTTTCGAAAAATCTTGTCATCGCCATTTCAGGAAAACCGCTCATTGAATTTCCTTCAAATTTACACAAATGATAGAGGATATCAAGTACTAGAGCTGATTAACTTTGGGGCGGCCATCTTGTTTTCTGGCAGCCATTTTGAAGAGTCTTTCTACATCATCAATTGATATAAGAGATACCACCATCATCTTCCTCCAATGACGGCATAACTTTTCAATTCCAAACTCAGTGCATCTTCATTTGCCTGTATACACCTCATGCCTTCCATACTCCTAGAACCATATTTCATAATGAAATCAAATACAAATCAAATTCGTGCATATTTTGTAAATGTTCATATATTGTGTGTTGATTGAGGCTATACTATTTATTCTGTAGAATGTACAACTTGTTAAAGTTGAATAAGATGACTAAATCTATCCATAATATGATCTGCCTGTGAACTGAAAAGAACTCTGATGATAAAAATACTTACACTGACAAATACGGACATCTGACACATGAGGATTAAGTGATTTCATACCTGTCTCCTATTTCTACATGTATAATGTTTTTATTTAATAAGTTAAGGATTTCAAAATTATTTTATCTGGAAACCCAGCACTGGATGTGCAGATCTTGGTGGTAGTAGCAAATATTCAAAGCTTGACCCTTAAAGAGGGATGTGGTGAAAGGAAAGCATAATCAAGACCCCCTGGACTTTTTGCATGTTGAGCCGTATCACATATTCATCTTACTTACCAACGAAGAAGCCCCAAATCCGCTGCTTTATGCTAATTTTGCGATTGTCCTGACAGGTCAAATTATTTTTGTGGAAATTAATTATGTGAAACTTGGATAAACCGGGGAAATCCATATGTTATCTGATTGGTCGTTAAATTTGTTTATCAGTATGGTTATGTGACCAAACAAACTCCATAAATGACAGTTCAGAAAATTTCTAAAAGAAATTGACAACCGGCTTTGAATCTGATTGGTTGCCTGGCTCAAGCCACGTGCAGAGTTTGAAGACCATTATGTACTTGTGTCATTGGAAAGGGTTTTCTCTCAATTGCCATGATCAAACTCAATTTTGTTCAATTTTGACAGTTGGTTTTTCTGTTGATTTTCTCAATGTATCTGGAATTCTATACCCATAGGTTGGTCTCAAGATATATCTAAGGTATGTAAGATATTATATACTAGTAGTAAGCAATTATAATGGGATATCACTGATTGTCCAGGGGAGAAACCTAAGGCGTAATCTACCTTTAAAGTTGACATTTACCTCAGTACACCTAATCGTGGGTCTTCAAGGGCCACAGCATAGAAAAAGGGTCATATAAAGCCAAATACCTAGATATTGACTTTTGGAATGACCTTGACCTTTGAAGAATGCCCATTGACCTCTTAGTATGTTGACCAAGTATGAGGGCCCAAGGTCAAATGGTTAAGGAGGAGAGGGCCAGACAGACAGAAGGACAGAAAGACAGACAAACCACCTTGCTTTATAGTAAGAAGAAGAATCATATCAAAAAAAGGAATTTCTACAAAATAGAATGCTTACGACTTTCAGTAATTATTGTGCTTTCCATCATAAATCAACAAAATTAGGGATTAGGAAGGCGAGGTCATCTGCTTAAAGCTAATGAAGTAGAGAGAGAGAGAGATCTATTTCAGAAATAGGCAAACAAAAGATTGAGCAAGTTTTTCTACATGAATAATGTAGTCAGTTATACTCCATCAATTTTTTGCAATGGTCCCTAATCATACATAATTTTATACATATGAAATAATTCATTTGTATCTGTCATTTCTATCTGTCATTCTTATACCCATAGCAATACTCTGTTGCATCACAATAGAATAGAGACACAGAGAAGGTGTGGCTTATCACATCTGTTGAAGGGACATTCTTAGAGGAAACTGGTAGAATTCTACCCTTCAGATCAACTGCTTCCCTCACTCATCCAAGTTGGCTCATTAAAAATGTGACAAGTATAAAAATGTCAATACTTTTTATGATTTTGGCATTTGCCCTAGGATATACTTGATTTCTTGAAGAGCAAGCTATCTCGATTAATTTGACACCAGCAGATTCAAATCATGCCATGGTTGACTGCACAGGACATATTTTGTCAACTCATGAAATCTCACTTGCGCCAACTTCTCAGTGGTTGAACATTCCAATGTTGAAGATTCCAATGCTAGCAGATCGACATGTGTGGTGACAACAGGAAGGCATTCTTTCTCATAAGTGAAGGGCTGTGACAGAACTCTATGAATAACCCAATCGAGTGGCCATTTTGTACCTGTGATATTTTTATTGAGACACACTGTAATAACCTAGATGCGAGTAGAAATAATCTTGATTTACATCATTAAAAATTCACAATTCAGTCGAACTGGTGTCATATTTGGAATCTACATATAAAATTACATCCACAAATGTGGTTTTGAAAAGAGTTTATCAACTTTGAAAATTTAATTTTCTTTGAAAATGTGACTTCTAGGTTGGGGAGATTCCCCATAGACCCCATGTTGTAAAACTACAAAAAGTGAAATATCTTTTCTTGTGTTGGGCAGATAATATTTTCTTTTACTGGACATATTTTAATTTGTATAACTATCACATACATAAAGGCAATTTGAAAAGTGATCCATTAAAACTGATGCATATTCAAGTTTAAGGGAATTTTGTATTACCCTGCCATGTCATTTCCCCCGAATCAGCAAACTGGTGGCGAAACTGGTAACTACCTACTCGCATCTGAGTAATTATTATTATGGAATATTGTGTTGACTTAAGTTATGATGCATAAAAGTCATGGAGTTGTGTTATTGACGCAGTGAGAGCCTTGAATAATCATTTGGACACCAGTGTCAAGAAATTAATATCTTAATTACTTTATCTTGATTACTTACTCAAACTGCCACAGCTCACATATAAACAACTACTTTAGATGTTTGCAGAAGAAAATGTAAATATTATTTATATATAATCTAATTAATGACAATTCATATGGCCAACAGAAGATCCTGAAAGCTACATTTGAGGTCAGTGAAATCTTATGAGTATCAAAACCACAAAATCGCTTGTAATAGTCAGAGGGCAGCGTGCCAATATGAATTACATTCAGGGTAGTGTAATTGACCCATAGATGACACTGTGTATTGTTTGACATCAAATTGAAATAACTTCTTAATCAAGAAATAATTAATGGCATGTATACATAGTACGTATGTGACGTACATGTGACAATTGACATCCTGAAGTGTCATGGTTTCCAGTTTCATTGTAGGTGTCATGATATCCTAATCTACAGGAGATGGTATTGCTCAAGATATGTTTTTCTTATTGGACAGGAAAATAATTTTGCCGTGTGTTTTTTTACGGAATATAACTTTCTCACAGAAATCCACAGTTTGACAATATTTTCATAATTTTACAATATTCTTCCTCAAACAATGAAATTAGGATTGTCGGGGGAACATTTTGTACTTCTGAAACGAGTGCGCTTTACATTTTAAACTCTCTTCTCTTCTGCCATTTAACATTTATCTATTATTCATGAACAAGATTTTATCAAAATTGAGTATGGTAATTTTTTTGAGATTGTTCTAGTTTGATGTTTAACAATAGATATACAAGGAAAAAGAAAAAAACCAACTGCATATCTTGTCCTTGTAGAATGAATAATGTCATCAGCTGGCATGTCATCAACATTTTAAATAGCAAAAATTGAATGTTAGAAAACGAAGAGTTCATTTAGATTATAGAAATTAAAGTGCAAAATAGAAATGATCAGAAGGCCGATTTGGTAAAGCAAAATTGTCTGCAGGGGCATCACTACTCTGTGAACATCATCATTACAAAAGTTTGAGTCTGATGTCAAATAACAAGCGTCCTTTGTTTTTGTTCTCTATTAATTGATGTATAATAGTGTCCTCTGTCAATTCCTTTGGAACGTACATGTAACCATAGAAATAATAGTACATTCTCCTTCTTGGCATTTCTATGACGTACTCATATCATTGTAACCTGTGTTCACCCCTTGTTGTTTTTCTATATTGAAAAATGTAGAAAATATTGAAAATGTTACGATTGATAAAGGACCATGGATTTCTATTTACAGAGGGTATTCTCAAATAACATTGAAATAGGAGCTTTATACAATAGCTCTATGACATCTTTGTCACAGCATTAATTAATAATATCACATATGCCAGTACTATTACGATCTGATTAATCCTGTCAACGGATGTACATGTATTGGCGGAAATGTCTTAAGTTGGTAATTATCTTATAAGTCGAGATTATTATACAAGATTGACGACAGTCTTAAAATTGATGATCGTCTTGGCGATATTACAGATTATCATTATGTTAGCCACTGTTTTAATTGTCAGAAAGTACACATAATATTTTACATGCGTTTCTTGTGCTGAAAATAGCAAAATGATATGAAATAATAGTGAATATATTTACTATTGCTTTTATCTCATATGATGAATTTGGTAGTTATAATCATGGGCTTTCTATTGAAAATCCATGTTATGATCAAGCATTGCATTTCAGAAAGTTTTATTTCAATAGACAAGCTTTTAGTTGTAATAATCTTGATTTTCATGATTTGATAAATTACTCAAAATTTAATCAAAGTGATATTATATTTAAAATCTACACTCCTTTGATATATAAGTTTTTCTTTGAAAATGTGATTTCTCTAGGTGCGTTAGATCCCCAAAGAGGCCATCAAGAAAAATGAAATATTTTTAACTGTATCTAACAGATAAAACATATGCAATTTCTTTTACTCAGCATACTTTAATGGCATAATTATCAAACTCAAAAAGATTAGATGAAAATGAATCCATTAAACTTAAACAGGTTCATTCTAAAGAAAGACACATATTGGAACTCTTATGCTCAAAACGTCTATGTGTTTGCATAAAAGATGGAACTACTAGACATGATACACACTAAATTAAGAAAAAATACAGAGATCTTATTTAAAGTGGCCTCTTAAATGGTGACATTTAGGAATATCAGCAGTTTGACTTCAATAATACTGTACCAATGGTAAACTTAAACATTACTACCACTGGAATATTCTTTCCAGTGGTAGTAATGTTTAAGTTTAAGGTATAGAATAATTGATTTTGACTTGAATTTCCCATCATATCTTTCAGAGTCAACTGTGGTGTCAAACTTTCATAATTCATTCAAGAGTTTACAATTCAATTAGTTTTGAGTTTGTTATGAATGTCCAATGAGTCCCATTGGAAAGATAATCCAAAGTTACATTAACTTTCCAACTGTCAAGTATTTTTGATGAAATTTACCTATATTTTCACGATGTCCTTAATAGTTAGAATGCCCTCCTCGGGCAGCTTTTATTGCTTTAAAATGAAAAGGATATTATGATATCTCAGCAGTATGTTGAAAAGTTAATCTTTTTCGCGTTCCACTCCTTAATAAAAGTCTTCCCCACTATCTGTTACCCATCCCCCCTGAATGCTACACATCTAACCCTTTACACAAATTGATTTAACCCACTGCCATAAAACATATTTGTCATCTAAATTTCCTTGGACACTTCTGATGCCTGATTTTAAAATCATGCCAAGTATGCCAAATTTCTAGGTCTACAGTCACCGCAATTGATACAACATAGCAAGTTGTAAAATTGAATGACAGGTATGAGATATATGCCAATCAACGTAACTGAAGATGATCTTTCCAATGGTATATTACACTAGGTACCATGTATTGAGGCTTCGGCTGTTGTAGGGGAGCCAGGACTTATTTGACATCCTGTAAATAGATAAAAAAAGAAAAGAATAAAGAGCAAATTATATATATGGTGCATTTCAGAATTATAACATGAAGTTTTTTATTTTCATACTTATCAATTTGCATGTAGTGTCCTCATGTTTCTTCTTCAATTTCATTTATTGAAAATTTTGTTTTCATTTTTTTGTTCATTTATTGTAACACGAAATGGGTATTGCGTGGTACATTTTATTTATTTATTTTATAAATATTTATTTATGTTTGTTTAACATAAAAAACTGTATATTGTCTATACATATAATTACATATATGAGTATGACATATGTCAAAAAAGGCCTTTCATTTCTTCAGCCGCCAGTCGCAGCAGTATTTATGGTTTAATTAGACATGTAAGCTGTCATCGGGTCTGTATAGCGAAATACTTATTAGATTCCCGTGGTATGTTCCTTCAATATACTAATATAATGAATTCTTTCATTTACAGTCTGAATAGTAAAACTAATAATTTTCATAACTTTTCAAAGTTATTCTTGTGAATGGCACTTCAGTTTGGAATTTGACAATACGTCCATTATTGGCTGGTTGAGATGGGAATAATGTAATCATATGGGGTGTTTCATCTTTTAAGACCTTATTGATAGTGTATAGAATATTAATATGTCATTATTTATGACCAATTTTCTCATATTCATTCGGTTCTCTGTTATGTTTAAAAACATGGATTTTTTTGGAAAAGAAACCTTCCTAATTTTTTATTTTTATATTTGATTTGATTTGAAAACTTTATTTATTCTGGGGAGCTCTATCAGTACAACACTGGTCTTCCTAGAGGCCCAGTAATAATTTACAATTATTTACAATATGTACAATAAATATAGAAACATACAAATAGATATATAGGACATAACGAACAATTTGATTGAAATTGTGAATGGTAATCTTCGGCACTTTCTGTGATTGGAAAAATAAATTCCCACGTTAAATTATGTGTCTATTGAACCTTCCGATTTCGGATAAGCTACAAGTCAGATTTTCATATTTGTTAGATGACAGTACAGGGAATGTGGATATAAGCCCAGGGACACTATTTGAGAAGTGAACTATAAAGTTTGCCTAATTATAGGCTCTAATTCGACAAACTTAAATATTTAAAAAGGTCGCATCTTCTTTTTGTAATCACAAAACAGGCTTCTCTGAAGCTCTTATCTTGCTTCATTCATAATTAAGTAAAAATTAGACAAACTCAAATATTTAAAAAAGTTGTTTTTGTGACATGCATTTTTTTTATAATACTATTATCACAAAACAGGCTTCACTCAAGTTCTTTCATCATCCTTCATTCAAAATTGAATAAAAATTACCATGACATTTAATGTTATAAAACACTCAACAAATCGTCGTTAAGATCAAGGGATTAAAATATTTTAGTGTTAAGATACTGTCCTGTCATGGGGCGAGTCACATTACAAAACTTTGAAGTCTTGCTGAAATAAGTATAATGAATAGTCAAAACTTTCAGTTGCCAAATTTTAAATAGATTGTAAAAAGTAAAGTATGTACATGTATGTTATGGGGATAGTTTTACATGTACTTTAGTACTGTCAGTTATATATGAATATGTATATTAGGTCCGTATATTAGCGCAAGTGCGATATGGGTAAAAATAGAGCATGAATAAAGCTTTAAAGCGGCATGCAAAGCGGCTTTGCACGGTGCTTAACAGAGTGAGAACATTTCAATGAATTGGTTAGAATGAATGTATATAATCCATTCCATCCCAAGCAATTATTATCACAACCAAAAACAGAAAAGAAGATTCTGATTTACAGGGCAGCTCATTCGTCAAATTAAAAATTTGGCAATACTAATTTAGGGCAATTTTGTTAAAATTTTGTCTCGGCAAAGTTTTCACTTGAGGTACTCTATCATTATCAAAAAACTGTTTAATAAAGTTGACATAGTTTACATTTGATTGTACTTGACTGGTGCTACATTGTAGTTGTCTTGTGGTGATATGCATAGGAGGGGGAGGTGGGTCAGGCCATTAGCCAGAATTTTCCAAGGGGGGTTCACTTTTCCAAAAAATTCTAGGGGGTTCACTTTGGTAAATTTGGCCAAAAATTACTCAAAAAATAGTCAGAATGGTGAAAAACTGCATGATTTTGAAAGAAATTTTGGCCAGGGGGGGGAGGTTTGCTTGAACCCTTCGAACCCCCCCCCCCTGGCTACAGGCCTGTGGGTGGCACAAGAACTCTTGGCATCAAGATAGGCCTAGTAGAAAACGGTTCATCATTTCAACTTGAAATTTTTACAAATGCAAGACCTTCTGAAGCAGTATTAAAAGAAACTTCCTAAAGTTAGGAATTCATAAACTTCATTGTTCTCTTACTTATTGTTCTCTTACTTATCCCCCAGGATATCAGCAGCCCTCCTATCTTTTGTTTCATTGCAAGGCATTTTACCATTTACAGGTGACATCCAGGTTAAAATGAATATTGTACTTTATTGTTTATTTATATAAGGGGACATCTAATGCTTACAGCGCTTTGCCCCTTGTAATTGTATCTAAATGAATTGTGCTTACAATAAATATGAAAGATGTTAAAAAAATTGTTCTCTTACTGTGACATCATTATCTCCATGGTTACAACAATACAATGGATTTTACTAATTCGTTTCTGTTCTGTTCCAGACTAGCCTTATAATCCAATTAGGTTTTGGGCATGCTTGTTAATTCATTTTAAGTGCGATATTTAACACTTTGTTTCTTGTTTTACTTAGTCATCATATTGGTAGACCTTAGGGTTGTGCTGTTTGCTTTAATGTTTCCCTTTGGGCTTTTCAAAATGAATTATCTTATTGGTGTTATTGTAATATTACCTTGCATTCATCTTCAAATTTTCAATTTCCTCGCCATTTGAACTGCCATTGCGCCATTTGGGTCTTACTGATTGCCTTAAGTTTATTTTTTCATGGTAGCATTATTCCCTTCCTCCATATTGCGTATGTTGTTCTACGTATTTGACAAAATTTCTTCCAAAACTGAAAGGGACGAACACTATGTTTGGGTCATACTGTTCTATAGAGTATACCAGAGAGATGCATCTAATATATAAGCCCAATGCACAATTCCATTATAAAACTCATACAAAAACATGAAAAAACATTGATGTCACTTTCACATTATTCAATCAATTTGTGTTATATTATGTTTTGACTATCAAAAGGCCTTGTTAAAATGTGTAGAATGTTTAGCTTCCTAGTCAACTCATACCCAAGACAAGTCGTACCCAAGACAAGTCGTACCCAAGACAACTCGTACCCAAGATAACTGGTACCCAAGACAACTCGTACCCAATTTATTTCCAGTATTGTGGGTGCATATTAGGAAAACAAATTGAGTTTTTTATAATAAAGTTTTCATGTTATAATGTGGCTCAAATAAGCCTCAATATTTTTTTTAAATTTAGAAGACATGTTTTCTTTTTGAATTTAGAAGACATTTTTTCTCAATGGATTAAGTAAAGCATTTTGATTTAACTTGAATCACCTTTTTTATTAATAAAAGAAGTGCTTGAAGTGCTTGTTCTCAACATTTTTTGTCAAACACATATATAAATAAATATAATTACAACAGTGACTTTTCTACAAATGAATCATACAATTAATTTAGTGCGTTTCGAGAAAGTTTAAAGGAAGTTTAATCTGTTAATTTTTTTTTTTCTAATTGGAACTAAATTGGATCATGTTTGAGCACATGCATACTAAGTGTTATAATATATCATAATATTTGATATTAATATTATATATTATTAAATATATTATATTATTAAAAATATTTTATTGCTAAATTTCATGAATATGACTTCTGCTAATATGAAATTCTAGACAAATAGATTATCTGTTTAATAAGAAATTAGGTCCAAGATTTGATAAATCTATACATTGATAAGGATACCATTTTCAAAATGAATTGAATCTGACACTTGTTCCAAACACACATACAATATTTTGAAAAATGATTATGAATGTGTGGAATAAACATATGTCTCTTCACTCTAACATCCAATATAAAATAATAGTCAAAATAAATTGACACTCAAAGCTCAAAATGTCACAAAATTAAAACAATTTCTTCTGAAAATTCTTCAAACTTCTGAACAGTATATTACAATTATAATATGTATATCTATACACATTCCCAGTCCAACGCTTGATTCAAAACAAAATATATACTAAGGTACGAGTTGTCTTGGGTACGACTTGTCTTTGGTACGAGTTGACCAGTTACCGAATGTTTAACATGTGGTGTATGCATTTTTTTAGTTATAACAAAATGGTACGATTCCTTTTACTGAAATTCATTTCTTTTGTTTGGAAAGGTTATTAATTAAGTTGTAATTTGTTCATATCAAGCAAACATTTCAATAATTGTTGCCTAATATCAAATTGCAGAGAAATTGATTATATATATAACCCTAGGGGGATGACTCTTAGTGCATTGTACTCTTTACTTGCACTCTTATGGCCTGCACTATTGACTGTACTATACTGTATGCACATTTCCATTTTTTATCTTAATGAGATTTTTTCATATTCAATTTTTAATGTTTGTCAAATATGTGTTTTTTATTTAAAGTTCTTGTTATTTGGTTGATATGTTGACATCAAAATCATAAATATTACAGTTACTTTGGATCATGCTATAGGAATGAGAATTTCACCTTCAAAATGGTATTTATTTTAACCTGCTAGTAACACACTTATTTAACAGTTTCAGACTCGGCTCATCCGTGTAATTAACTGTGATTCCTTAAAATAACAGCTTTTGCCCAAACATTATGGCATTTCCTAAAAGATATCACTTAGGTTATAATTTTTGAAGAGTGAAAAAAGCGGGAATCGAAAAAGAGTATATGTATATAATTTAGAAAATTATAGCTGTTTGTTGTAAAAACAGCAAGCTATTTGATAACAATGTCCTTCAATGCAGCAAACGGGTTTGAATACAGATCACAGCTTGCCCATTTCTACACTATAATCAATGTGGACCTCTTGTGTCCAAATCACCATGTTTGATAGATTTTTGTTGACAGAATGGGACTGACAGTTAGGAACCTGGATCTTGTCTGACACTGTGTTTCTGTTATTTAAATATCACTCTGTTTGCAAAAATCTAGGGGACCAAAAAATGAATGGTTGGAGACAAAATGTCAGACTTGTTTTTTTATGTGCCTATATTTTTGTAAATATTTTGGGTCGACTCATCATATCCAGGACCTGGAAACATATATCGATATTTAAAATGAGACCAAAATATTACATTTAGTGTTATTTTTGTTTATTTACTGCTTTGGCACCACATATGATATACTCCACTTTTATATCATTTTATTTTCACTTATATACAAGTGGTATCTTTAAAACCACACTTCTTTCAGTCTTGTTGATGGGGTCATGAATTGCATTTAGATTTATAGAAATGGTAGATTCAAATAATTCATCAAGAGCCACAACTCCACCCAGTCTTTTCACGAGTTCTACTTGACGGGACAGTGACTGTATGTTTATTTCTGCTGGCATCTTTCAGTCTTAAAATCATAACTTATTTCTTAAAAACACCACCATACAATTTTCTTTTTCATCATATGTAATTACCATATGTTTTGATAAGTTATATTGCATGATGTTAAACATGCTTACAGTGACATTTTAAATATAGTTTTTGATTTGATTATTGGTTCGGTTGGTTCATAGAGGGGACACTAACAATGACATTTTTGTAAACCTTAAATGTTCAAGACTGGTAAGAATCCAAATTTAACCATCCTCTGAGTGCGGGGCTAAAATCCAGGGACCATGAATTCGCACAATACAGTGTACAGTGAAACCTGTGTACATCGAACATTTTTTTGCCATTTTGCCAAGAAAAAAGGTTCAATGTTGGAAGGTGTTCCCTATAGTGAGGGTAACTTATACAGAAGGCAGTAGAGTATGTGGGGAGGAGGGACGATCAGGGGCATTCACTAGGGAGGTTTACACTAAGACAGGCCTTACTGTGCTATCCAGATAATTTTGGGATCTCACAAAAATCACAACACCAGACTAGAACTTCCTATCTCTGTAACCATTGGATAGGGCCTCACAATAAAAAAAGTTCAAACATTGACATTTTAGTATTTCTTATACATCCATGCTTCACTCATCTGGTAGAGTGTGTCTTATTATCAATCGCATCAATTACTATTATGCTACACTCCCTTTATGGTACAGCTACCATGAACATTAATTTACAGAATGGTGGGTTGGGACATTGAAATGGTCTGACAAAAAATCCCAGCAAACCAGAGACATAAAATGACATGTGATTATATGTCTTGAGCAAACTGAGCAATTATTTTTCAAGTGTTGAAAATTGCATAAGTTTTATGCAACGTTATTTTAACTCTGCATGTCCCCCACATATACCGATTTAATGTAAGTTATAAAATAAAGATGTTTGTAAAATTATGGACATTAATAGTCCTTCTTTGGAGGTCTATCTTGTTGAAAAGTTTCAAATCTGTTGGATAATCTATTCAGTATATATTTATTAAAATCCAGGTGTACATTCTTATCCCTGGTATCTTGGAACTGATTTTAAAATGGTTTGCGATTTATTCTTTTGATGGTAGAAATTAACGATCTTATGTATGTTTATCTCAAACTGCCAGGCAACCACGCATGTTTTCCAACTGTCTCTACCCAAAACGCTTACATACATATTTTTTTTTTTTTTTGTAATATATTTATAAAATTCCAGGTATACATATGTTTATCTAATACTGACAGGTTTCTATAATGTCTGTAGCAAGCATACTTCAAATTCTCAACCTTTCTTGCCTTTCTTAAGGGGTCTGCGCATACACCCACTTGCAGTGTCCTTATTTCTGAATTCGGATATGGCCCAAAATTAAAATACATGCTTACAATGCTTTCTCCAGGTTGTATATGTAGTCATGCACCATGAATACAGAGAATAAACTACTAAAAATGAATATGCACAAACATTATAAACCATTTCAATTTTTATATTTCCAGCCCAGTATTGCAGTATACAATGAGAGCTACAAGAAGAATACATAAAGGTAATGTTTCTCCCTTATCTACAGCTCTTTTACAGTACAATGCACAATGTGATGCAAGATCTTGGGCATCTTGGGGGATGGGCATGTACTGCAAATATTTTCTGGTTACAGAAACAGATGGGAGTTAGCAGAATATTTTTGTATAAATATTTTAACCCTACATATTTTTTTACTCTCATTTTCACATCACTCTCACATTGCAACACATTCACACTCCAAAAGAATCTATAACACACTCTCACTTCAACACACTGTCATATAAGGCACACTCTCACAACATACTCAAATTGCAGCACACACTACACCACACTCTCACATTACAACACACTCACCTGACACTCACACTACAATACATATGTTTACTACAACATACTCAAATTACAACATACACCACACTACACTCTCACTTTACAACACACTCAATCTCTAACACACTTTCATACTACAGCATACTCAAATTACAGCAGACACAATGTCACACACTCACACAACAACACACTTTTATACTACAACATACTCAAATTACAACATACACTACACTACACTCTAACATTACAACACACTCACCTGACAACACACTCACTCTACAACACACTTTCATACTAAAACATACTTTTACTGCAACACACTCACTCACTCAATATGAAAATTTCTTTGAGTTTTTGAGTTTTTCTTTGAGTTTTTGTAAAATATTATCTATAAAACAATATAAAAGTCTGTATTATAGACTTACAAAATTCAAGATTGTGATAAGCATTCAAAAAAAGTATAAAGTATTTCTATGTGAAATGTTTTAAAACCCTCCTGCCAATATTGACTTAGTCATGGAGTTATCCAAGTAGATTTTCGACACTCAAATATTAGATGATTCTGGTGTGGACCATATGTTCCACTTATCATCCAGTTTGACAATCGTTTCATAAAGGTATTCCAAAAACCAGGTTTTAACATTACCTCCACCAGGGAACGTAGTAAATGTCATAAGCCATGGATATGATTGAAAGAAGAACTATGCTCATATGTATGTGCAATGTACATGTATATGGAGGGAGTGGTTCATGTTTTACCAACTATACCACTTGCTCATATTGTGTGTGGTACCCAAGATCTATTCTTTTGCTTTTTGTTTCTGATGTGATTTGACAATGTAACATATTTCAATTTTCATAGAAATATAAAGATACTTTTAGTTTGTCTGTCAGTTTTATTATGACTTGATTCCAGATGAAATCTGGAATGCATTTCTTTTGCCTGGTTTTCTTTTTAGAAATTCTTTTTGTAGCTTGGTTCTCTCAGAAGTTTTAAGTCGTATAGTTCAAGCTACTCATATGGTTGGTAAAAGTTTGTCACCATGTTGTGTGGGAAAGGACCAAAAAGTTACACTCGAAAATAAAAATCTAGATCCGATCTAAGTTTTTGAGCATGTTATATTATCCAGAATTTGGAATTAATTCAATTTCACATTTTCAGTTTTTATTTTATTTTTACAAAACCTTACTTTGAAACATTATTTTCAAAAATTCAACTTAATTGTGGTTTAATCAGTCTGATCAGTGGAGCAATTAGATTTACAGGATGAAATGTCTTGAGTATTTGTTAATGATGTTCTCATCAAAGGCGCCTAACCAACCAAAGTTCATCAGATCATCATTTTTTGCTTTTTAGATCAAAGCTACCCCATGTTGTTGTGCAATGTTAATGGAGTGTCTTCTTTCTTTATGGGTTCATCTTTAACCTTATAGTGAGTGCAAAGCAAGGTTTTCAATTTATTTTTGTAAAATTTAATCTCTATATCATTTTGTCAGTGTTAAGCTATTAAGAATAAGATTTGAGTAACGGATGATTTGTGAGAGGATGATTTGTGATTTGGATTCTATTAAGACACGGTATTGCATAGACAACAATAAGAAGTCAAAATACAAATCTGTCATATCACTGTCTTGAGACTTGATTTATGTATTGTAGAATAGAGTCTATAACTAGACATCAGAGCTCATAATATAACCAGTTACATACCCTAAAGCCCTGCATATACTGACAGGCAAAATGTTTGAAATCAGGACGTAATGGCGAAACTTCTTAAAATGGTTGAAATGAAAGTGAAAATGAAAATAGCTCAGGCGAATTGATTCAAATGCTTGAGATGGCGAAACAGGCACAAACAGTGAAACTGTAATTTCATTTTCCAAGATCACGCCTGGTGATCGTACAAAATGGATGGAAGGGGAATAGGCGAAAGAGAACTCAACAAATTTGGAAGATTTATTTTTTCAAGAGAAAATTACAACTGAATTGCCAAATGAATAGGCACAGTGCATGGCAAAATATGTTAGGTCTTCTAGTATTTTTTTGAACTGATAGGCTTCTAAGATATGAGATCTATTAAAAAAGGTGCATCATCACCAACGTGCAAAAGTCAATGTTTTTGCTATAAATCAGGCAAAAATGGTCCAGACGACCTGTAATAAGGTATAAGGGACGTTATTATCACAACACTAATGACATTGCTCACTTTTTAAGAAAACAGGTTCATACCCTAACACACATCAGTCTTGTGCACTTTCCTAAGAAACCAGTTGCATACCCTAACACACATCAGTCTTGTGCACTTTCTTAAAAATCCAGTTGCATACCCTAACACACATCAGTCTTGTGCACTTTCTTAAAAATCCAGTTGCATACCCTAACGCACATCAGTCTTGTGCACTTTCTTAAAAATCCAGTTGCATACCCTAACACACATCAGTCTTGTGCACTTTCTTAAAAATCCAGTTGCATACCCTAATGGCCTAGTCACATAGCCCGGCCGATGTCCGGCATCGGTAGAGCTCGGTGGATTTTTTTGGTGCCACCGAGCTCTCCTCATCGGAAGCAGAGCTCGGTGACGTGAACGGACTCCGTCCGGACATCTTCAGGTACTATACTTTCCAAGGCTCTGTCCCACATCGGCCGGAGCTCGGTCGGAGCTCGGCCGGTGTCCGTTAAAAAAACCTCGTCCTCTGGTTGTCTCAGATGCACCGGACACCGACCGATACTCGGCCGTGCACCGGCCGACGTGTGTTCTGATGTGGTTACGATGGGGCTGCGATGAGGGAGCTCGGTGAGAGCCCGGTGAAATTTAACTCCGAAGTTAAAATTTCACCGAGCTGCCACCGATGCGGTTTTAAGCAACAAACGCCACGGATGTCCGGCCGGTGTCCGGCCGGTGTTCGGCCGAGTTCGGTGAAAATTGCATCGCTGGCTCATCGGAACCTCATCGGCCGGGCTATGTGACTAGGCCATTACACACATCAGTCTTGTGTACTTTCTTAAAAATCCAGTTGCATACCATAACACACATCAGTCTTGTGCACTTTCTTAAAAATCCAGTTGCATACCCTAACACACATCAGTCTTGTGTACTTTCTTAAAAATCCAGTTGCATACCCTAACACACATCAGTCTTGTGAACTTTAAAAAAACAGTTGCATACCCTAAAACACATCAGTCTTGTGAACTTTCATGCCCACAATACACTTTTCCCAGAAGGAAAAAGAATTGTTTTTTTGTTTCCACGATTTTCTTCCGGTTCCTTGTTTAACTAAAATGCTATAAAGAACATAATCTTAAAAAATCTCTAAAAACTCATGAAAGACCCCTTAGACTACTGAAGTGCTTGATAAAGGAAACATGACCTTCTTTCCCACAAAAACACATTAAGTGCACTTATGATGACAAGTTTGCCCATATTACATACAATTAGCATAGCAATTAGATGAAAACACCCTCAAGTAGGAGAATTTGTTTAAACATATAAATGTAATGTTTTGTTTATTCATGGCTTGGGGGATGCCCTGCAGAGTGAAATAGTTGATTAACCTAGTACCTTATTATTTAAAATCTGAATTGTTTAGTGTGAAAATAAACATGTTTTGAAGATATTTTGATATTGATTGAATTTTTTATTTATTCATTGAATGAACTTTTCATTCTGTATAACAGCACATCGAATCACTGCGTTAAATTGTAATTATTATTATTATTTGCATGTATGTATGTAAGAATGGATTTATTAATTTTCATGTTTTCAGAACATGAAGAAATGCACCAGAGAATATATCTGACTTAGAATTATAATTTGAAATTTGATAATTAGAATTTTTGATGAACCATCATTTTAGATGCAATTTTATTTTATATTTTGATAACTATTTTGAATTTTGTAACCACAATGTACAGTGATTAAAATATATATTTATACTGTATTCTTTGGTCGGATCCCATTGGGTAACACTAGATAAGTTCATAATTCAAACGCATAGTTTAGGAAGTAGTCTCTAAGGAAACGGCTAAAAAAGGTTTGGCTGAAAAAAATTAAGATCATCAACCTGCAACTTTGAAATTACTAGATGGCGCCACTATACCCTGCCATAAAAACAGAATTTACCCAAACCTGGAAAAATAGATCCCGTATTCCTACACTTCAGGGTATTTACTAAAAGGATGTCAAACATTATTTTATTCCCAAAAAGACATGTCGCTATTATCTAGGTCAATCTGTTCAGTGTCCGAAAGCAAATCTATAGTACTCATTTCTGAATTTTGATATACTGACATTAAAGCAATGACAGAACAATACTTCCGATGGTGTCATTTTGGTATCATTTAATCTTGATTCCAAAAGTTTTGTGGTTGTTTGAGAATTTATCTATGGTTATTTACCATCATTGCTTTATTAATTTGCATGACGAAACTATTGAAATCCAGATTCAACTTAGTTTAGCTGAAATCGGAGGTTTATCGAAAACTGAAGAATTTCGGCAACCATCTTCAATGAAGCTAACTGCAGTTAGAGTCATCCAGCTGTTAAATAGTGTATATTGAATGAACCATGTAAAAATATAAGGGATGAGGGGGGTATGAAAAATATTGCATTTGAGACAAGGCAAGTAAAAAAAAAAAGAATAGCGACATGTCTTTTTAAAATACTTTATGTGTCAAAATATTCTAACTGAACTTCATGCTATCCCTTATATACCACCACCCCCCCCCCCCTCAATAAGATCTGAGATCTGTTTAGAAAGGAAAAATATTGGTCTGGATGTTTGGGAAAAAGAAATCTGGTTGAAAGCTAAAAAGGTTACAAGACATATGTTATGTTCATATATATGTGCTATTTTATCTGGATCCTTCTGATCTAATCATTTTGGGCATTACATACAGATTTTATTATATATTCAAACCTTATGTCTTTCAATGTACATTCTGTTATAAGCTTAGAGAAGTTTTTTTAACATAAAGAAAAATGTGTATGCTTTGGATGGACAGAATTCTTATATGAAGTTTTTAAGTAAACACTCGGTAAATAAAAAATAGCCTACATACTAATTATGTAGACTTGAAAGAATTATCTATATTATTAATTTTTCAGTTTATATTCATTTAAAGATTGAATTTATAAGCTGCAGATATCAAAGTTGAACTTAGATGTGCTTGATAAGAATGATAAACCTTTTAAGAAAAGCCTTTAGAAAGGCAACAGACCGAACCATGTCTTCTTTAGCAGATTGGTTTTCAAAATCATTTAGCAAAGAGATAAAAAAAACTCGTGAAAGATATGACAATTGTTAGCTGAATGGGATCCTTTCAAAAGAGCAGGAATGTAATGTCAGACAGATGTTACTGCATCTCCTAACGTACCCCAGTCTCTCGTTAATCACATTTCGGCAAAAATAAATCTGACACGCCAGCTTTCTGTTGAATACTAAGTAGCTTTTAGCCCCAAAAACTTCAAAGTTCTAGAAAACAAATTATATTTTGTTTGTGTCAGTCACCTTGAATTGATCTAAAGGTCCCAGCGGAAACTTAAACTACTCACCATTCTGTAATTGATTTAAGGATTCAATCTTTGTTTGTTGAACAAGTGTGCCTATATAAGCAAGTTGACCTGATCTAATCGACTGCCTTTTTAGAAATCCAAACCACAATTATAACGTTACATTTGTGGAAAGATTTTCGCTTGAAGTTTATGTTCAGCGAGTGTATTTATCACCTCAACTGATTTTGGCACGCAGATTTTTTACAAATATTATTTTTCAGAAAATCGAAAATGTTGGATTAATGAGGGCCAGAAAGTCTGCATGCTTTTAAGAGTTTTGTCAGTATGATTAATTCGCTATGCTCAGTATGTATCATTTTACCACTAAATGAAAATATTTTATTGAAGAATTCATACTTCTAGGCGTGATAACTGCTGGAAATATGGTGTCTACCAGTATATGAAATGTTACGTAATTTTGATTTTAAATACACAAAATGAATAAAAAATGAGATGATAAGTGATGAATCTGTCGAAGGAGATAGAATATGAGATTATGTATTATAAAGAATAGATAAGAAACTAACTATATTTAATGATTGGAGAAATAAAGAAGAGTTAACATGAAAAGGAATTGAATTTTAGGTACAGGTATCTGACTTTCATATTCAGCTGTGAAAATTGTGATATATAGAAGAGATGCAAAGGTATCTTTTAAGTGAAAAAGAGATTAATCAAATATAAGAAGCATTGGGGGGGGGGGGGTAATAAAATGCCCACTGAATTGAATTACAAAAATTGAACTAGATAATTGGATTTCAACTTTTAAGTTTTTTATCTGCTGAAAAAGTTGTTGAAAAGAACCGCAAAATGTATGATTGATGTTTCAATAAGATGATTAATTGAATATAAAGTTGATAAATATCTCCAATATTTCATACGAGTCATTTTGCAGCCTGGAAGGTTTAAGTTGGTTTTATATACAGGAGCTGTCCAGGGAGAAAAATGCCTAAAATTTACGGAAATTAAACGTCAATGAGAATATTTTGTTGCATATTCAAAACCTGATACATAGTGTCTGCAGATCAGTTTAATTAAATGTTGCAAATTTTTGGCAATATATAAAATAATGATTGAAAATCTAAATGGAAATTAAATAAACATCATTTTATCATCAAATTTAAAACCATTTTTATATTGATTGTAAAACAAGATATTTGAGACAAAATGAAACCTAGTATAAAAAGGATAAAGTAAGATAATGTCAGTCTGCTATTTATTGTGTTATTTTAAAAACTCATTAACTTATACTGTTCCACATTCAGCTGCCCACATTCTACTATAGTAGATGCTCGCAAGCAACAAGCCCTGATATCAGGATACCCTTATTTGATCTGAGCTTATCTGCGGGAAAGGTTAACATTGTAACGACTTTTAATGGTTATTTTGTCACCACTATGGGTAGTGACATATTTTTATAGTCTCCATCTTTTTTGTGGACGGCGGTCAGCATCTGTAACAAATGGCAGGTAGTGACATTTTGCGTGTATGTTTCAATTCCTTTCATTTCCGGACACTACGTAATAGGCATTACAGTGTATATTATATTGTCACTGGCGGAAGACAGCACAAAGTCGTTATAATTTTGATGACTCAGCACATAGACTTTTAGAGCACAAGATGAAATATGAGCAGATGTCAATATCTTTTCAATTATGGTTTTTTCAATGCCTGGGAAATTGGGATCCTTCACAAGAAACTACTTTTAAGACTTTTTGAAGTTATAATTACAAATTGAAACTTTATACTGCTTCTCTTATTATTTGAAATGCTTACACAATCTTTTCCACAATTGAGCACTATGACACATTCATGGATGTCTGGATTTTTGGTTTTCAACCAAGTGAAGTTTGTTTAAGGATGTAGAGAAGTCATTTTCTGGAGCAGATTCTCTTTTTTACATTCGTTTTTACTTGGAAACATGATATTTTGGTAATTTGCTTGATATGTTGGCAATTTTGTTAAATGGTAGCCATTTTACAAGCAATGTTTCAAAAAGTAATAGAATGAATTTTTGATATTGAAAATAGAGGCATTACACAATCTGTATTTGTATGAGTAATGTGAATGAAAAAAAATTGGTTCAGTGGGATTTGCTTCTCCATTGAGTTATCCTTTTTGTAGTTCTTTTTCCAGACAGTACTAAGGCGTCAGACTCAGTACAGCTTATGTAAGATATAAAGTTAACGTGAATTGTATCCTGAAACGATTTTTCATTAATGAGCAGTGAGCTGAAAGATAATCCTACATTTAGATTCCGGTAAACCTTTTTATTCGGGTATATTCAGATTTCCTTTGAATAATCTTATGATTTTTTCTCAAATTGATATGTACTTATTTATTTTTAGACCCACCTCAGAGTGCAAGATTGTTGTCATCTGACACAGATGGGAATTTGGGTAGGTGGGCAGCACAAGAAATCTGCATCAATATAACAAAAATTTATTCATCTATTTAACTTGAACTTTTTACAGATGCAAGGCCAGACTAGTGAACTGCTTAGCTATTGAGAATGCTGGGCAATTTCCAAGCGGCAATTTTGAATTTCAAATCCAACATTTATTACTGTTTGTCTTGTTCTAAAAGATATTGATATCAATAGCCTCTTTTTCAATCCCTTCATTCTCTGTAAATCAATATTATGTATGATAAATAGTCATGTTACAGTTATACAGTCATGTTATAATTATATTCTCTGTCATGTTACAGTTATACAGTCATGTTATAATTATATTCACTGTCATGTTACAGTCATACAGTCATTTATACAGTTATGTTACAGTCACATAGTCATGTTAGAGTTACACATACAAATTCATGTTACAGTTATACAGTTATGTTACAGTGACACTTTTAAGGTCATGTTACAGTTATAGTTGCACTGAGTCACATGACAGTTTCAGTTACACTATCATGTTTATAAGTACATCCAGCAATACCATTTGTAAAATTTGCAGGGGAGTTGTCTATTACAGACTGAAACGGTAAAATATTAAAGTAGAGTAAAACCTGTGTTTCTTGAACATCTTTTGCCAAAAGAACATTCAGTGTTAGTAGGTGTTCATAACAAAGAGAACCAAAGAGGGTAATTCATACATAATCCGGTCCGTGACCCTGTCTGCCTGCCACCCCCAGCCTCTCACCATTCCTATATAATGCCCTCTGGCGATTTAGGGATGCTATTGTAACTGTATTTTAAACTATATCAATGAAATAAATAATAATAATAATAATAAATTCATACAGAAGTCAGTGGAGTATGTGTGGAGGGAGGGTGTCCACAAGAGACATGTGTTCACTAGAGAGAGGTGTTTATTAAGACAGGTTTTGCTGTACTTCACATCTCCAAGATATTAGGGAAATATTTCTCATTAGGTGAACGATTTTTCTTGTTTTGTTTTTCTGGATATGTTTGTCTACATATCTTATTTTCTGTCTAATATTGAACTCCTGAAACCTCCCCTCATGTTTCATGTGGATTTTTATATTATTTGACTTTTTAAAATTAGTTTGGTTTCAACTTATGTGATACAAACACTAATTCAGGTTGAGATAATTGTAGTACTTCATTTCAGTTTTAGCAAAATGCCCAAATATTGTATTTTTATGACCTGGATTATAATTATTGTGACAAATACATTAAAAACCTTCGCAGTATGTTCAGTTTCTTTCCCAGCATGCTTTTGACGACCGTTGTAATTTGCAGATGACATGCATAATTTGCCACTCTGCGTGCAGGACCTGAAGTGAACCATTCATTAAACTGTAAAATCAAATTTAACAACGGCATTTTTTAATTTATATTTGATTGAAAAGGTGAGACTAAGCGAGAATTTGGTATTTTTTCCAATCTTTTTCAGTTTGAAATTATACTATAGAAATGCCAGGGAAATTTTTCATTTTAAGAACTTTATACTTTAGTAAAAGCAATCTGTAGAGTTGAATTAAAACAAGTCGTAATGATTTTTTATTACATGAACAGATACTAAAGTACATTGTGCTTCATGAGTTATTTGGAATGTTGAACACTTTCAAACAAGTTATGAAATAAAATCCATAAGTATAAATTAAGGGAAAGTTTTAAAGCCTATATACCCTTGAAAAATAACATGAATGGTTGATACTTAAAGATGCAAATAAAATAAACAGAGAGAGGTATTAGAAAGAAATACAGTAATCAGGCATGTAGTCAATATTCTGACTTTTGCAAAAATGTCAGAAAATGATGTAGTTCATCCATGTTTTTGAGAAAAAAAGTGTGCAGTAGATATGTCAACTGTGAAAATTGTTGCACGGGTTATCAACAACATTCCATTATGTTATATTATAAGAGATAACTGATCTTAAGAAAGGTGTGCATCCTTCTCTGATTTAATCAACATCAATTTTAAAATTGTTAAAGTATGCGAGACTAATCCTACGGTTTCAGTTTAAGGTTCAAATATCGGTTTGAAAAATATAGAATAGATGTATTCACCTTCATAAAGTCAACCGGATATTTTTTTTACTCTTATTGCTTGTTATGTTTTACGTTGTATTCAGATAATTGTATTTGACTTTACAATTGATTTTGATTTCAATTTGAATATTTGTTATGTGTTCAATTTTAATATGAAAAAAAGCCATGATTTAAATTTTCCCAGTTTTAATTTGTCGTCCATTTATTGTCAAAAAACTAAATAGTTTTGAATACAACCGCTTTAGTATGTTTTAGTGGTTTTATATTAAAGTATGCCTGGTATTCTAATCTGATTGCTCTTTTTATTGAATTGGAATAAATAATATAGTTTTCAAATCAAATCAAATTGATAGTGTTTAATATATCAGTATAAGCAAAGAATTATAAGAAGACGTTTTTTTACTTAAAAAGAGACTTTGTATTGTATTGTATTTGTATTATTTTTTATTTATTTCAAGTTTTGTACATATAAATTATTACAATGACTTGAAAGGAACCAGGATATGTTCCATGTTTTAAGATAAAATAATATACAATTATTTTACAAACATAACAGTATTATAATTTTTGAATAATTTCCATTTTTTGCACAAATGCCAGTTTAAGATCTACTAAGTACCTATTAAAGCAAGTCTTGATTCATAACTTTGGCAACCATTGCTCATGTTTTGTACGGAGTGACATTTGGACAAACAGGTTAAGTTCAGAGGCTCCCAGCGGTGCCCAAAACACTGGGGTTTGGATAATCAGGCGAGAAACAAACAAGTTGACGTGATTCAGTTTTTATGATTGTTTTTGCAATAATTCATGGGCTGTAATTGTACCTAGATAAATATATTTAAAATACCTGCAACAAAGCAGAACTCCATCAACTTACAAAATTAACAGTTGTTCCGAACTTTTAAACAGGTTTTTCTTCCCATCTGTTTGATGAGCAGAAATTCAGAAATACAGAATTTCATTCTGTTCTTCTTTTAACAGATGGGAAAGGGAACCTGTTTAAATATACCCTTTCCAAGAGTTTTTTTTTTTGAATCATTGAAAAGAACTTCATCTACACTTTTCTACTAAGAAATAATAATCTAGCCTTATCCAATCAGAGAGATTAGGTGATTCAAATCCAGTCATCAAATCGAACTTGAAAACTGCCATGACAGGTCATGACAGCATGTACTTTTAGGGTAAAAAGGTAGAGGACAGTAATGTACCTCTCCGAAATTTTGCAAAGGGTAGGTAAACCTGCCAAAGAGTAAAATCAACCAGTTATTTGATCAATTAGTTAAAGGTAATAATAATCTGAAGGAACTCTTTATGCAATAATAACACTTTTTACAAGTTTACTGACAGATATTGTTACGAAAAGCTGGGGCTGAAAAGAAAGAACATTTTCTGGTTTTGATTGCTCTGTTGCCTAAGTCAGAATCTGTTATGTTCAGTAGTGTGTGGAGGTAGGGGCCGGAAAGCCAAGATTGTCATATATGGTAAATGAGAGCTTACATAGAACCATGGTGGTTCCCAAATGTTGTCTGATGAGAAAGTATAAAATTGTGCTGACTAAACATGATACGCTTGGTTATGTAGCGGATATGAACTTTGTGGTCCTCTATATATACCCTACCTCAACATCTTCCCATTTCTATCCATTTACACATAAACCATCAATTTATATTTTCATGCGCTAATTTTCTCACATTTCTATTGGATAAATAATCATCTTGGTAACAGACTGGTCAAATAATTCCTGGTTAGTTCCTCCCATTTCCTCTCAATTTCATATTTCATTGCATTCACCCTGGATGTTTTACTTTTGGGTTGGGAGTAATAGCTCCTCCAATTGAACCTCTATCATCCAATCTGGTAGTATTTACTCTCTACAGACTCTGCTTAGCCAGCTTGTTTTTTCAGAGCATTTGAACATCTTTCAAAGCCAAAACAGTTAAGATCAGATTACCAAGTTGCAACAGTATGCTTCAGAATGCTGAATGTTTTGCTTTAGTTCGATGTAAGGATTTGTAAAAAGGCAAAATATTTGTATGATTGGGAGGGCATGTTTTATCTTGGATAACTCTAGCAAGATGGCTTTCACATTTTGTAATTTTGTTGTTTATCTGATTGAAAGAGAATGACTTATGTTAATTAATATAAAATATTGAAACAGGGTAGCCTATTGTCTATCATATATAATTTCATTCAGTGGGTTAGGAAGGATCGTATGATAAGCATTTATAGTGAGATCTGTTCCTTATGTCTCCTTAGGGAGATCTGTTATGCTCCCTTAGGTGATCACTTCACCTACAGTGAAGTACACAATGCACTTCAAGTACTGCGCTGTACAGTGATATACAGCACTGTTTTGAACAGCGTAATACAGTATTGTTTTACAGCGCTGTGCAGCACAGTTTTAAAAACAGCGCTGTATAATAATGTTTGAGATTGCCAGTGTACCCTAAAAAGCCATGAAAACATTTGAGATTGTTAAGATTTCATCAGCTTTGAAACTAGATCCATCCGTAATAGTCAGAGGGGGTGGTAAGCCAATAGTGATCAAGGGTACTGTCCTCTCTTTGTTATATTATTCTGAGTTGGAACTAATAGCATGTATGGGCTCACAAGGAACAATCATATTTTAATCAAAAGGTGGCGTTGTTTAGCTCTCAGCTCGTAAGAGGAGCCCAAGTTAGAGAGTTTTAAATAAACATAACTGTTGACATGTTGTATCAATACCGCTGCCTCTTAGAAGCTAATTCACTGAAAACACAATAAAGTGGACTAAATGGTGCCAGATTGTACCAGAAACAGTCTATGGTGTGTGATATAGACTAAGAGAAAGTTCTCTGTAAACCAGTTGTACTTGTCAGTCTCTTGAACAACTCAGCAGATTTCTGGTTGTGTGGAAATTGGGAAATACATCATCAGGGCCTCAGCTGCTGTGTTGTGAACTGTTAGTATTTTTGGAAGGCCCTGGAGTATGTGTTTGTATTTCCAAGTCTTTTCTGGACTGTGGTTTTTGATTCTCAGGTAGAAAAAAACATTAAGTGTCTTCTAGTGAAAGTTCCATTGTGTCTGCAGAACCCCACCCCCCTCCTATTACTACAATTACTTTTTACTTTGTGATTAAAGAACTATGAAACGCTTCGTATTTCATGATATCTCAACTGGCTTCATCAATAATATGGACACATTGCTCCATTCATACAACAGAAGACTCCCTCTTGGTTCTTGTAGAGGAGCAGAATATATATGGTAGAAGTAAAGGGTACATTTGTACATTTATGTATAGTAGGGAACACCAGACTCGGCTCAACTGCTGGGTGATTTATGAAAGTTGCTGAAATTTCTGCTGATAAAACCCTTCAGCTTTAATAAGAGTGAAATATTCACTTCATCGCAATTCAAGAGGGCCCTCGGAAGCAACACTGTTTCATGGTTTCTGCTCCTGAAGGAGACAGCCTCAGCTCCCTTGAGTAAAACAAACAAACAATTTTTAACAACATTTTGGAAACTTTATGATTTACATGTATAATATTTTAGATGAGAAAAGCTTAGATTTCTGCTGATTTAAAGGTTTTTGGGTTTGTGTAGACCAACCAATGAAAATCAACCATTTTGGTCACATGATTTGAAGCAATGCATCATGGGAAATATATCCTGTGTATGTGGATAAGGTCTGGGAATGAGGGAAAGATGAACACATGAGAATACATTCATACATTCTGTATCAGCTACCATTTGTTGCTAATAGAATATGCTTTCAACCAAAACATAAAAAAAGAAACTCAAGGATTCACATCTCATTCACATTTTCTTATTTTTGATGTTCATACTTAAATCATTGTCATTCCTATTTAATTTCAATCTTTTGCATTTGTTTTGATAATGAATTATCTCTTAATAAAGTATGAATCACTCTCAAATGGCCATTGAAGTTTTATGGGTTAAATTCTACTTCTATTTAGCTCAACTTTATAATTAGATTTTTAATAAATAGAATATGATCAACGATGTTTTTGATGTTTGGTGAAAAAATATTTCGGTGTATCGCAATTTTAATCAAATTTTCTGATAAATGAAATCCTATCTGAGGTCAAGTAGCCAGTCAAGTACTCCAAGATCTAATTGAAATTGTTGAGAGAAAAACTTTAATTTGATAGATGGACTGCTTTTCAGTTATAAGGTGAACATAGTATAATAGTAATAAATCATGGGACAATGGATCACTATTTCGAACAACTCCTTTACTTCTCAGGTAGCTTCTTAATGTTCTGTATTAAAGTGACAGTATCTGATAAAGAGCTTAAAATGTTAGGGTCAATAATTCTAAAAAATATTCATGAATTTCTTCTATATTCCTAATCCTTTTGAAAAAATATTTGAGATTTCAAATATGGAAGTTATTTAAGCAGACAAAAATGCCCGAATTCATTAGAATTACTAAAATGCATAAAAGAGATGCACTATTTTTATGCATTTTTTCAAAGTGACATATTGCCGTTGTCTGGTGCTGATGGGCATTCAGGTGGGCAATGCATCAAAATTCCAGGAAAACTGCTTACCTTTTTTTACAGATACAAGAGGAGGGCAGTGCCAAGATTTGATACTTTTATCCATCCTGGGTCAATTATTTGGTAGTAATTCCAAATTTTTCGATAACAAAGTGTGCTATTTATTACTCTGTGTCTTGTACAAATTTTCCAATGTTGAATCCATACCATGTTGAAATGGACAATGGTCACACCATGGTATAACGTGGTCTACAGCCATGAAATGCAATTACATGTAATACCATGGCCAATCATGATCGTTAAATGGCACCATTGTATTTCATGGTTAACAATGCTTTTTTAACAGTTTTCCATTTAAAAAATAGGGTAGTTTTGCAGTATTTCATGGTCAGAAACTATCAAATGCAATTATATCATGGTCAAAATTCTCGACCATGATATAATTGAAAAATGCTTGATAAAATACTTGAATTTCAAACTGATGCAAGACATTGAACTAAAACATATTAAACTCTAAAATATTTATTATATTTAATTCTAGTATCTGCCCAGCCAGGTGCCCTATGCGAGATTGAGGGAGCGAAGACTGGAAGTTCAGGTGTGAGAGACCAGGTGATCTTTGGAGTGTTTCTATTAATTACCGTGACACCCAAGCTACCTGTTTCCCTACTATAGTCATGTGCTTGAATTGATACAAACACCTGGGACATTTCTACCTGCAATTATGTTACACTTCAAATTTCAAGTTGAATAAAAATAGTTTTTATAAAAACTCAAGTGATGTTGGCTGTGTTCAGTGAGAATAATGTCACAAGTCAGTGACCCCTGGTGGTTTGAATTCTTTACTTAACTTCTATTTAGTAGTTTTATAGCTCTATGGAAACGATGAATGGTAAGATAAGCAAACATGTTTGGATTGCTAAATTTCATTTCACTTTCTATGTAAGTTATGATACTTTTGTTATGTTAAAGATAATGTCTAAAGGTAGAATAAAGCTAGGGAACTCTTACATTGTCCATAATAATTCAGTTTAATTAGCAACAGCTATCACATGGTCTACTGCATTTGGGGATCCAGAAACTAACAAGGGGGGGGGCAAATTTGGAGTCATCAAAAATATGTCCGCGCTTGCCCTTAAACCAAAAATTGGGCCCAAATTTGAAAATTTAAGGTCCATTTCTGATAATTTGGCCTTACAAAGGCCTAAAAATACCAAATTATGCCCAAAAAGGCCCATTTTTGAGGCCTTTCAAAACTTTTTGGTCCTTTTGGGGCCCTAAAATTTTTTTCAAATACTAAGGCAGTCGCAAGGAAGCTACAGAGGGACTGTACAGTGCAGTGAAAGTGCAGCCAATCTGACGCAATAGCATGTCTACAACTTTTCTAATTTTCTACAAAGACCATTCAAGTGTCATAAAAGTTATAACTCAGAGTCATAATTTCCAAGGTGACCCTACATCTTGTTAAAACGGGATATGACCTTGAAGCAACCATAGATTTTCTATTGATCTTTGGTTGCCGTAGGTAGGTAAATCAGGGAACTGCTTAGATTACCTTACAGCATTTGCGACTGAGGCATAAGTTCAGGGTAAGAACCAATCTTCAGGTCATATCCATAGTCAAATATATTTATCTCATATGAGATACAGGTAAACCATCAAAAGGATGTTCAGTAGTCACCATATGGTTCTAAATAAAGCTACAATGTTTGCCCAGTGATTGTCTGTGGATGTTGCCTTGTTTTGCCAGTTGCTAGAAATGTTACGGATGTTTTTATTAGGAGCTATTCTCTGCTGTTTTAAATGTCATTCCAGTCATGTTCATTTCCCATGATTTCTCTCAACTCTATAAATGAACAATGAGATGCCCAGGTATTTTAACACAGGATAGAGCTTGAATAATATTGCTTACAATACTTTGAGTTTAATCAAGGCTGTTATGAGTATTTTAAATATGACTTCATTCTGCTGTGTTCCAATAGACACCTGAACATCAACATCTTTACATGCTCAGTCTTCATTCACTGCGATAGACACGAGTGAACTAAAATGGATGATCAACAGGTCATTGTCGTTCTGTTATCCCATCTGGTTTCCATAGGTTGAATGCTTATTTCTGTGTTGAATCCCCCATTTGAATTTGTTTTCATGATACACTGTGCAAATGTTGCATTTGTGTCCATTTATGATGGTGCGGGTTCTTCATAATTCTTTCAGAATGAATGTCTCGGAAAACTGATTTAAATTTGGTGTTGTTTTTATAGAGTGGTACAAGTTCCTAAAATAGAATAATGATGATTCAGTCCAATGCTCAGGACCTCAAAATGGCTAAAATTGTTGATTTATATTCTTATTTGCTGTAATTTCTTGGGGCTTTTAAAGAGTGTGGTAATGTTATATAAGACTAGGCTGTATTATATGTGAAACAAAAATAAACATCAATTTCTATTATAATCTATTAGATTTTATTTCATCTTATGTACAGTTTTAATCTTCTTTAGAGAATCCCTTAGTTCATTCTTTAACAGTTTTGTCTTACAATTTATCTCCTCTACTTACAACTTATCTTCTTCTATAACACTTTATCTCATTTGATAACTCTGTAGTAATATGATACAACAACATAAATCAGAATAGAACCATGTACATCTCTCTTTAAGAAAATATTACACCTCATTTATGATATAGAATCAAAATAATTTATATGTTTAATTATTTACAGCAGAATATATATACACATACAGAATACAGGTACAGCTTAATAAGAACATAATTCATTATTTGAATTCAACAGTAATAACATAATCAATACCAAACCTTTCTCTGACTCTATAAGTTTTGATGATATTGTTTTTAGGGGTTTGTGAATATTGTCAAATAATGGTCTGTATTAAAAGCCACTTACTGACAAAATGCGTAGTCATTAAATCATCAAAAAAGTTGACAGCCTTAAAATGTAAATCGTAGAAAAGTTTGGTTTTGTAGTTTCAGTTTTATAGACATCACAACATGTAAGCCTACTTCAGTTGTCAAAAAGAACTCTTGTTAGTCAAAGGACATTGGTCTTGTTTTAGAATAGAAAATAGATGGACGATAGTAAAAATAACAGAAATAAAATAGTATAAACAGTCATGAAATCAATACTTTAGGAATATTAGATGAGGAAGTTCAATTAATTTTTTAGAGAATGTTTGAAATACATATGAAGATTTAGGCATGGGTGGTAGTTTTCCCAAAAAAAATTTCATTTCAGAAAGACATAAGTGACGAACGATTCCAAAAGATTAAACATTGAGCTAAGAATCATTCAATAATAAAATCTAATGAAATAGCCTAACATAGTTCTGGTACTTATACAATCAATAAAGTACCATGTTCCATATATAAGTAAAAATCATTTCTGTTTTACCAGGAAATGAAACAATTTCCAGGCACTTTCTATTATCTATTTAAATACAATCATCCTTGGAAGATGCCTTGGCTGTGTCTAAATCATTAAATTACTTATCATTCACTATACTTGGAGTCCATTTAGAAATGTTATTCAACTTCTTTTTAAATATTTTACAGGATGTAACATAGAAAAGAATACATTTGAGTCATAACAATCTTCAGGAAAGAAATAGACATCGGGATCAATTTTATAATAAAATGTATGTTCTTGATAGAAAGTCAATTTGATGACTCATATTTGATCTCAAATGAATACTTTTTCCTTGTGGATGATTTTAGGACACAGAATAAGATAATTACATTGATTTGGAAAAAAGTAATCCAATTGATCATTATTATACCAGAAATGTACATATATATTTGTATAGTCTCATAAATTGATCACTTATATAGATTATAATAAACATGTCATATTAGTTGAACACAATTCTCTTAAATTGCACTAGGATCAATATATACAGATTAAATATCTTTCTCTTATGACTGACTTAATATATAACTGTGAAACCTCTTTGTGAACACTCCTCCCCAACTAAAAAGTTCGAATCAAAACTCAGATTATGTGCATATAAACAAGTTTTACTGCAGTGTTTTTGCACTGATTGATGTGTTTATATACCATAGCCCATGTTCTCAGTATTGTTCACATAACAATGGGTCAGCGATAATACGTTCAACTGAATATTTCTGGAAATTTATGATTTTATTTGTATTTTGTCTTTTGTGCATTAGGAAGTAAGACCTTAAAGAAGGTTTAGTGTTATTGATGTCATAACAACATTTTTAAGGCACTTTTTTACTTTAAAAAGTGTATGAATTTTTTTCCTAGCACTTCTTTGAAATTGAATTCATTTGCTTGTGTTCAACAGGTTGTATTTTGATTTCTGTTCATAATTAGTCTTGTGAGACTTATTTACAATGTCTTATTTCAGTTTTCAACTATTATTAGTGAGGATTATACAGGTCGGATCGGGTTAGGTACATATATGTTATAATGTATACATAATCTTGAAAATGGGTCTTGTATTTCATTCTGCGTATAGTATGCATTACACCCAGTTTGAAAGAACATTTTATTTCAAACAATTTCTTGCGTATTTCTTTGCTTAGACTAGCTCCTAGACCTCTCTTTCAAATTATAGATATAATTTAACGAAATAAGATTTAAAATCAAGTTTAAAAAGAATAAGCCTGGGGCACAGTGAGTAGAATTTCTGTTTGGGGAATATTCAGTCGATAGAAAAGATGTATTTTCTTTTGATTCCCAAAATAAAAATGTGCTCACTGTGGCCTGGGGGTAATTCTAATTTTCTCAAAATTTCTGTTTTTTGATATTTGTCTCTTGTGCATTCTTATTGAATGCGGTAGGTAGAAATATTTCCTTTAGATGGTCATAGTACATAACTGTATGTCTCTTTCAGTCATGTTATAATCATTAGGCCATTATCTGAAAAATCTCCTGTCTGGTTAGCAAGACGTATCTTTTTATTGGGAGCCATGTTTTATAGTTTCACATTGTTTTGTTAGCTTCCTGGCTCCATCAGCCCATTCATTCATCCATCTATATATGGTCTTATTCATGTTTCAAATTTGGTGAATATGAACTCATAACCAGGTGATCTGTCTTGTTGCGCCATCGCCATCTTGCTTGGTTGGGTGATATCAGGAGAGGCTTGGCATTGTATGTCATTCAATGCACTATTATCTGAAATCATAAATGACAATATTTAAAATAAATAATGAGACTATTAAAAATCCATTTGTTTCATTAGTTTAGCATATAACTCTGAGCTGCTATTATATTAAAGCTCACAAAAGAAATGTCAGGCTTCAGAAACCTTTTTTCTTTTTTTTACTTCTACTTTCCATAATCCCATTGCAGCTGTGAATAATTATAAAGTAACAAAACATCTTCCAACTAAATTGGGAATGAGTCGAAAGGTAACAGATTCATTTGGAATGAATTATTAAGTAACATAAGGTGTCTACCAGCTATGTAGGTAAGGTAGCATAAGGGGCAAAAATGTACAAATTCTCCCAAATGATAAAATTTTGTCAATATCCAGACTCATATAAAATTGAAGACAAATTAAAAATGTTAAAATCTTTAGTTTTCCTGGAATGAAATATAACCTCTTTCAGGAAATAGATTTAACAAGGAATAATATGAACCAAAACTATTCTCAATTTTTTGTTTGCTTGATCTGATCCTGCCTTGCCTTTAAGTACAACATGTTCTCTCTGAGCTACAATGTATCTCAGTTGTTGTGTTTAATATTTTCAAGTGTCATGTATCTAAATCTATTAGAGTTCACAAGATTCTTATCTCGTGTTTTTCAACTTGATAGAAAAAAGTAGATTGTTCAATTTTGACAGTTTGGTAACGAGATACTTCTAACATGTGCTAATCACTTGCTCGAGGAATTTAGATAGTTTTGTAACATAGAGATACAGAGAATAACATGTGCTTGGTTACTCAATTGAAGTGAGTCATTGCAAAAAACAACCTTAACCCATCAGTAATGCTCATTCAGACCTGTCGTAAATGATTAAAATTGAAGTTTGGAATCTGGGTGAAAAAGTTTGGAGTTTCAAACAATCATTTTTGGTTCAATTCTAATTTTCTAGAATGGCGCCCCAAATTGTTTAGTGACATTTGAAAACTTTAAACAAATGTTTTTTGTATTTTTTAATTTAGATTCATAATTAGGCATTCTATAGTCTGTTAGAATCTTGAGTTGTTTTTTACCGCCAGTCAAAGTTAATTTAGATTAAAATTGCTTGGTGTCTGTATGGCAAAAAATAGTTTAAAATTTTGACTTCATGTGTAGAACTGTAGTGGCAGGTTAGCAATACATATATTCACAGTACATGTATACGCAGTCATGTATATAATAGGATTTCATGAATTGTGAAGTTTTATAAAAATCGTTTCCACTTATCTCTTAAACCAAACCAGTTCCTCTGGCTTTGTCCCAGTTTGGCAATATACATACTGATTTACCAGTTTGAATTCATACCTTGGTCATCCAAAAACGGTAAATAACATGACAGTAAAACCTCTATAAATAGGACCCCTCCCAAATGGAACAATATTTAGAGGTACCAAAGGTGTTCAACTTAGACAGGTTTTACTGTATGCGTTATATCTCTATACCTTAACTTCAAAAATAAAACGTCTTATAATTTTTTCTGATAGAAGTAAATGTTTTTTTAATGAAAACCTATCTATTGTAGCATTAACAGGCACTTCTGCAAGATGAGTTAATTACCAGAATAGTCAGTGTCTCCCTTATTAAAAACTACTTATTGGTTTATTTATTTTGTCTCTTAGTGTGTCTTTTTCCCTGGTTTTAAGTAGATCCCAAAACAGGTTTACCTTTTGAAGTTGGAGGTGATTAAAATTGTTTGAGAAAGAGTTAATCCATCAGGGACTACTATGCAAGCAGTTAAAAGTGAGTAAAAGTGACTTCATTTGTGTTTCAAAGTGACACTTATGTGTCATTGCCCTGAACTGTAATATCCTTGTTTTATCAGTGATTAGTTGTTACTAATGTGTTTTCTCTCAAGTTTCCCATTTAGTAATGCTTTAAGTATAGGTAAACTTGTTAATAACACTCATCAAATCCTTCCTATCAACAAAAACTCTCAATTTATCTGAAATAAAATGTCCTAAAATGGTGTAATTGGGACATACATACTTTGAATATTCCCTCGTTTGCTAATTGTGTTGTTTAACTAGGTTTAATATGAGGTTTGTAGGGATTGAAGTGTTCTGTCATCCCAGCCCTTTGTGCTTTTTCTTTGTGACTATTTATTTCATGGCTCAACATGATTTCATGTGCCTCAATATTTTCTGTTGGTTATGCGTCAAATCCAACAATTGTTTTCAATCTATAAAGAACTGTCACTTTCTTGCATTTCTGTAAAATAAAGACGCCTGTCTGCATTATTCTTCACAAATTGCACTCTCTAATCCCTTCTGTTTTAAAACATACTCATCGTAAAAATTCTTTAGCCGATGGAATATCACCACTGCTAAGATCATCAGGAATCTGAATAGCAATTTATCGGAATCACTTATGAGATCATGTAAGTTGATAAGCAATCAAGTAGAAGCTGGTTACAAGAGATTTTGACAAATGGAGACAATGATGACAATGTCAAGAGATCTTTTAGTCATCCCATATAGTTAATAACACTGTGGTGTAGCGGTAGAATTCTCGTCTAGCACGCGGGAGGCCGGGTTCGAATCCCGCATTCGACTTTTTATTTTTTTAACTAAATGATTGTTCTTTGATATTACGCAGAAAAAACAATTTTTATTTACATAAACTTTATATCAGAGCTTGAAAATGTAAAAAGAATATATGTCAACATATTGCGTTTTGGAGCGATGTGCAGGTTTAACCAATGGTGGAGCAGTTTTCAGAGACAGTTGCCTGAGTTCAATTCCTGGTCCAAGCAAATCTAATTTTATTTCTATACTCAGACCATCTCAGACCATCTCTTGTCTTGCAGAGAATCTATACTAAATAGACTGATAGAAAATGTGATATTTTAGGATGAATTTGTTTTGAAATCCATATGTTTACTATCATTTCTAATAGTTTGATTTTGCTAATTTAAAGAAGATCATCCATTATAATAATAACGATTCTTTGATGCCGGAGTGACATTTGCTCCGATTCATTGGCTGGGGTTGGGCTATTTGGGTATTTTGCTCAAAACTGAATAATTTGAACAAAATACTCAATCAGCCAGGCGCCAGCCAATGAATCGGTGCAATTGTGACTCAAGCATCAGAAGGGGCTCATGGGTCTTCCTTTCATGGTTGCATGTATTAAATTATGGAATATGTACCCAAGTGATATTACTCACTGGTGATATAATACAATACAATGCCCCATGGATTGTTATAAGGTCCTCACAACCTCAATGTTGTCGTTACATCTCATTCAGTCAATGCTGTTGGAACTGACTAAAACTGTTCATACAAGCCGTTCCAGTCATACACGTGACATATTAGATAAAAGCAAAAATGGAATTGAAATAAGCTTTTGAGCAATATTCACATACACAAGTTTTACTGCGTAATCAACCAAGCCTTGGGGATATGTTAACATATGAAAAGATGCCTGAGTCCACAGAATCAGTCGACCTTTCAAGATAGGCACCTATTATGAAAAGCAATCTATCAGACTATGACAGGCCATTCATAAGTACCCCATCTCTTTTTATTTATGTTTTTTTTCGGCTAACATCAAAGGAGCTATAAAGTAACCACAAATACCTCATGTGACTGAAATTGAGATATTAGACACTTTAACAGAAACAATTTGTTGTTTGGTTGCTTTGTTGTTTGGCTGTATCAGTTTTGTTGAAGAAAATTATATGCATTATTTAGTAAATAACAACTTACCTCGGAACATAAAAATCATGATAGATCTTTAAACCTCTAGAACGAAAGAAAATTTTTAAGTTTATGAACAAATAAGTCTCCTTTTAGCCCAACAATTAATACATTTTTCATTTTCCCAGCCTTTTCTACTCTTCTGAATTTTTAATGTGTCATCTTCAATTAAGTTCATGTAAATGTAGAAAAGAATGACCCACTGCAAACATTTTAAAACAAAATTTGTATTATATTTAAATTGAAAAAGTTTAGGTGAGTGTTTTAGGAGAAAAATTATCTTGTCATTTGATATTCAAGAGGTTTTAATGTGTTTTCAAGAAGCAATCTCTTTTTACTTTTTCATTAGTTTGATTTATATTCTGTGAAAGAGTGTGATCTATTTACAACTACTAGGACATTATTGGCTTCAGGGTAAGTCAGATGCACATCCACAAGAATGTCATCAACCTGAGTAATATTCTTTGGGGCTGGGCACAAAACTGCCTTCTCATCCCCCCAGTCTTGAATGTTAATGTCAATGTTAAAGATAACAAAATGAACTAGGGATACATGTAGGTGATAGTAATATTAATTTGATGAGCCTTTTAGTTGACAAAACTGTTAACAACATTTTCAATGAATTCAGTAACACTAAACCATGCACTAAAGACCCCCTCCCCTATGTAAATAGACCATGAAAAATGGACATATACCTATTTTGAGTCCCCCTAGGGAATGTTGTTGAGAATTGACGAAGATAGATGACTGTGATGTATGATAGGCATCAAGTATGATAGATGAAATGTTGCCGTATCTCAACACTACAGCATCATTGGATAATCCTAATCCAATCACATAATCAAATACCTGTCAAACTAACGTAATTAATTTACATTCAACACCAATAAGCATCTCTATCTCTTATACCAGCATGATTGCATTACCGTTTCTGCAGATGCTCTGATGAGAGGAAATGTGTTGATATATATTTTTGGATTATCTTATTTTGCTTGATAAAACAGACAGAAATAAGCTCGATACATAAAGATGCCTGGATGTGAGAACTGGAAGACTGCAAGCCAACGTGGGTGGTGAAAATATGGTACAGTGTCGAATTATAAAATTGTTGTGTTAATATTATATTGTACATGTAGCGTACATCTAAATGTACTGTATATAATTTATTGTATATTTGGTAAATTCCCCTCGTTTATTGCCACATTTTGGAGGATTAAGGAAGAAAATCATTTTATTCATAAATGGATTTCAATTTTGCTCACATGATGTAACTAAATATAGTTTTATTGTAAGCTCCACCTTTTTGCCATATTAGTTGTAACAGTTTCTGGTTGCAGCATGTAGAAGACAGTGTGAACACATGTTTAACAGCCCTGTCAATCAGATGTGTATACAGTATAGATTCTGATACTTGTAACATCTTTCTGTTTCACAAGTTACAAGCTTTAATGTTATGACAAAACGTTACATCATAATGACAGTTTACTTATAACTAGGACCATGGGCTTACAAGAGAAAGCCCATGCTAGGACTAATTAATACCATAGATGTAGAACAATGGGTGGTGCAAGGGCTAGGGCAGAGTCAATGAACTTTATTTTTTCCAAGAAACTTTGTGGTAAAAAAACACAAATTGAATGAACACTTATCTCTAAGTTTTTATATTTATTATATTTATTATCTATTTGCAGCTATGCCTATGTCCATTGATGTGAATTCAATTAATTGTTTCGTGCAAAGTCAATAATAGTTTTATCATGAAATTGAGCATTGTCCACGAGAAGAATGTCAATGTGGGTGTGTTTAATAAAGAGAATAATGTGAAAAATAGTGGAATTATCAAGGAATAAAATAAAAAGGGATGTAGCAGACATTCTAATGTGTATATAAATGCGAGAAAATAAGCCAATTCATTCACATTTTACATGGAAAATTGTGAAATAGGTATGAAATCTTCAATAATTTTCATAGGTGATTTCGTCTTCTGTTGTGAAGATGTGATCAACATGCATGCAACGTGATATAACTTCACTTACTTACGCCTACACACGGGATTCAATCATTATTTCAGTCCATGAAATATAAAACATATTCATTTAAACTCATGCATGTAGTTAGAAATGGAAATGAAAAATGAATCTTTTATAGAGAATTAAATAGGGTGATAAAGGTAGTTCAGTTTCGAATTAAGGAAAATTTGTCAAATGAAGGCACCAAAACTAATGAATTAATGCGTAAAAAATAACTTCAGTAGTTGAGATCAAATATTCTTTACAATGATGCAGAAAGTTTCTTAAATACAGTATTCTCCACAGTACAATTTAAGATTTATTTTTTGAGGGACTGATAGTAGCAATAAAGAAGAATTTAAATGTTTTATACAGCGTATAATTCTGAAATAGTTGTTATAGTTATAGGATATTTTACTTGAATAGTAAAGGGACAGATGGTTGATAATAATGTCTATGACTCTCGTAGGTGGGACTTAAACATGATTACTAACCAAGAATTGTATTATATATCATTATCCTATTAATATAAGCAAAATGAGTGGATGGCAAAATCAAGCCTCAAGTCACATATTCCAGACATATAATTCTACAACAATAGATTGAGCGCATTGTCTTCATAGGTCAGCGCATTGTTGTCCTAGCTTAAGGCATCTTAGTTATTTGTTGGAAATTCTCAATGAATTTAATTATTGAGAATATTAGATTTTGATGTACATTGGCGGGAACATGTCCTAAAGTTACCAATTTATTGTGTTTAAATGACTCCTGAAGAGTGGAATTTCACTATTCATTATTAAGGTACCCTTTACCAGAGCATATGAGACTGTCACTACTCTTCAAACAGAGATCTCTGATCTATATAGATACTGGTTTAGATCACTCACAATTAAAAAGTAAGCCAATCACATGTATTGTTATAAAACATAGATAAGGTCAAGAATGATGCTTTTACCTGTGTTTTGAAGAGTGAGTGTAGCCAGTGATTTTTGTGCAGGGTAGTAAACTGAAGCAAATATTGGAATGTTAAACACAGAACTTCACATTTTTCTAACAATAGATATTCGTGTAGTCATTATTAGTACTCAGAAATTCAATACACTTTGAAGTTATAGTACGCAACATGATTAGAAAAACATTTAGAAAAAATCATTAGAAAAAGTCTTGAGAGAATCCATCTTGACATGCCATGGTATTTTCATTTCCAAATAACAGCAATGTAAGCTAAGTATGGAAATACTCCATATCAATTTATGTATTTGAATTGAATTATCTCTTTTTGTATTTATTTATTATGCAATCAATATCAATTAAAGCCAGCTGGGAATCTTTCTAAGATATTTTGCAATATTTTATCAATTTCCATTAACAGATATATGTCATTGATTAGCTTTGTAATCGGGTCACTATGAGAACAAAAGTAATACATTCCTAAAAATAATAGGATATCTGAAGAACAGTTTTAGAGATATTAACTTCAAAAGAGTAATGAATTTAAATATAAATGAAACTTTCCCGAGGCGTATTCTCAGAAATCTGAAAATCTTTTAAATCCCTACTCACTCCCGTAGAGCCAGTAGTGGCAGGAAGGCTCATAAAGTACGACGGAACATGGTGGGAAACATTTCCTAACATCCTACCTATTTTATTTTAATTAAATCCTGTCACATATGAAACCATTGGGAGCCTAAATCCTGTCTACTCATTTTCTTATCACAGAGTTTTCCACGTGGAATTCAAGTCATTTTTATCTACTAAATAATGTTTTATAGCCTTATTAAAATCCTTCATCAGGAAAGTGATAGTATAACTATAACCACTCTCTGTTCCAAGTTCTCAAAATGTTCAACTGCATTTGTATAGCGCCATAACAGTTTATTTTCATAGTCATATGAGACTCAATGTCAAACCTTGGGAAAAACACTTTTATATATAGAGAGAGACCAGGAGAGTAGTGGGAAATTATCAAAAAGGCCAGAAAAGAGTGGAAAAATGGTGAGGGGATGAATCCATGATGATGCTTAAATTAAATGGAAAAAACATATTGATATGCAATCTAAATTGAAAAAGAGGATAAACTGGTTTAGTCACCATGCCACACTCTTTATATCCTCGTTTTTTGCTCTTATCCTCATGTTTGAATATACATACCGGTATGTATATTTTGATGACATTTAGGTTTTTCTCAGGATTGAAGCACCCCCCCCCCTTCTGCCCAGTTGGCAATTATGTTGAATGTTGCCCATAAATCTTCCATTGACAAGACACCCTGTTGCAACAAGGAAGCAACTAATCCATACAAGATGCTTCAACTTCAACAAGTATGGGATGAAACGGAAAAGTAACTATTTAAATCTATTGCTTTTTCTGTCTACAAAACCTGGAATGTTTGCATACTCATACTTTTAAATCATGCTCATAATAAGAGCACTGAAATATGACACAACCATAGCTACAGTTTGAGTAAATACTTATAACAATTTACTTAATGTTGTTTATTTTATACTTCATCTGACATAGATTTGCGTCATATTTCGGAATGGTTGAAAGGTCCAGGTTTTGTAGAACCCTATAGATGCTGTTTCTTCTATGTTATTATCTGGAGTTGTCATCACTGCATGGGCTTTAAGATAGCTAACTTTTTGATAAATGATGTTACCATGAGCCTGACCTCTACCAGCAGTAAACTCAACATGATTGTTGATTATAACCTCGCTACCTTAATTAATATCCGCTTTTTAGTTGCAAAACTTTGCTTGAAATAGTCAGTTTGGGAAACCAAGATTAATGGAGAGGGTTCACAGAGTTGGTTTTCTGGGTGTTGAATCACTGATTTGATGCCTTGGAATGTTAAATAACTTAACAAGATTTTTAATGAATTTTATTCATGATATTTGCTGAGATGAAGTGATTTAATGTTTTATTTGATGATATCATTTATGAGATAAGTTGTTTTACTAAAGTGTATTAGTGAAACATATTTCTATCAGACTAAGGAATGGGCTTAATCAAGTACCATTTTTGAAGTCACTTATTTTCTCTATTTTTTGAACAACAATAACTCAAAGCTACACCCATATCCTTACATCTTCATTGGTATTGTGTGGTTACAGTTTATTTTGATGGTTCTTTTAAAATTCACCACAGATTTCATTCATTCAATTCATCAAAACTGAAAATACATCCTTGCTTGTTTCCAAATATATGATTTATTCTATACTGCATCCTGGCCATTCTTTTGGTAGAAGTTTTCTCTAGCATGAAAATAGTAATTTAAATTTTTCATATGGTTTTGTATTAAAGGCCTTACACTGTACATTAAACAATAACACAGTGGTTTTACACAAATAAATGGAATTTCAATGGCTAAGTGGAATTTTGAGATAAGGTGCAGTTAAGCTTGAAATAAATTATGAGAGAAAATAATATTTTTATTAGTTTTTTTTCAATATGTATGTCAAAAGAAATCCTTTATGGCGTGCCTATAATAAAAGTACTCAAACCTTCTTGAGAGTTGAGAAAATATCAAATATATGTTTTAAAGTACATTTCCATATGGTAGAATGTTGCAATGTATTCAACAGTGAGCCAGTCAGTAAGTCAGCCAAGAGACTGATCTCTCTTATCTTTCCATTCCATGTAATTATTTTCTTGAATGATCGGCTGAATTTACTACCATTTCCATGCCATTTTATGGTCTTTCCTATTGGGGAATATACTTCATTTCTTGGTTCTTTCGCTCTATTTCAAGATATTTTTGGGGGTTTTAAACACGACTTTAAAGAAACTTTGCTCAGGGGTTATTCAGCCTTGATTATGATGTACACAGACAGTTGCTCCCTCAAGAAAATCCAAACTGTCAATTAGGAGAGAACTATCTTGCAAACACAACAGAAGCTGTGCTGTTATATGTTTTACTTGAATTATTGAGAAGAAATAGAAATCCAAAGGAAAAGTGTACTTCATTATTTTTAGATACCTACTGAAAAGTCCATGATCTGTTATGGGGTATAGGATTGTATTTTTATCTGTATTCGATTATTTTAAAGGGTCTTGGAAGGGTTTCTAAGTTCAAAAAATCTGGTCTCTCGGGTAAAGGAGGTATTTTGGGATACATAGAAAACTATTTACTAAAATTCTTGTTTGTTTGCCAGTCAGCCTGAGGTAAACAAAATATAAAATTCACTACACTATCACAATTTTCTTTCAGTTTTAGTCTCATGTTATCAAATATTTAATAATTTATCTATTTATTATTAATCATTGCTTGGATCTCAGTATTCTGATGAGGTTATAACTTCCATCTTTATTATCATCTCTTTACTTGTGATATAAACCATCATTTATTTTACATGTTTTAATAACTCATTTTATTTTCATATGGCATTTCTTTGATAGATTTTCTTTAAGAAATGTTCAATGTAAAGAAAATTATTTTAAGAAGCCAAATAGAGGTGACTACTTTGTAACCATAATATTTTAACATAAATGGGTTCCCTATTTGACATTGCATATTTTTGTTAATTAACTTTTCTAAGCTTTTTTGAAGAAAAACTGAACTGTTTGGGTCAGCCAGTCATAAATAAACTTCAAAAGTAAATTGAACTGTTTTAGTAGACAGTTATGAACTTTGACTGTATTATATGGGAACAGGTTTTGGCAACAATTCATTATGTATGTTAAATTAGGAAAAAATCCTTAAAGTTGGGGAAGAATCAAGTACTGTGGTCAGTTTTATATTTGAAAAAAGTTTTTTACACCACACTGTATGCTTAACGTATGATTTGAGGCTTGAGGAGGCTGTATACCACACTGTATGTCTAACTTATGTTTTAACTTGAGGCTGTGTACCACACTGTATGTCTAACTTATGATTAACTTGGAGCTGTGCACCACACTGTATGTCTAACTTATGTTTTAACTTGAGGCTGTGTACCACACTGTATGTCTAACTTATGTTTTAACTTGAGGCTGTGTACCACACTGTATGTCTAACTTATCATTTAACTTGAGGCTGTGTACCATACTGTATGTCTAACTTATGTTTTAACTTGAGGCTGTGTACCAAACTGTATGTCTAACTTATGTTTTAACTTGAGGCTGTGTACCACACTGTATGTCTAACTTATGTTTTAACTTGAGGCTGTGTACCACACTGTATGTCTAACTTATGATTTAACTTGAGGCTGTGTACCACACGGTATGTCTAACTTATGTTTTAACTTGAGGCTGTGTACCACACTGTATGTCTAACTTATGATTTAACTTGAGGCTGTATACTACACTGTATGCATAACTTATGATTTAACTTGGGGCTGTGTATCACACTGTATGCCTAACCTATGATTTAACTTGAGGCTAGCGGCTGTGTACCACACTGTATGCATGATTTATATTTTAACTTACCACACTGTATGCTTACTGTATGATTTAAGTGGACTAGTTTCCGTGGTCAATTTGAGCGTGAAAGTAAGTTTCAGAAAGGTTGTTAGCAAAGTCATCCCAACCCAAGGAATTAACCTGGAAACTCAATAATCGTGTTCAAAATAATGTGGTTTCTGCGTATCTAGACTATACATTGTTTCAGCTCCTAATCTGACGTTTAAGAATTGTTAAAAATATTGCGGTTCTGAGGATTCCAATGATTGTACAGTATTCCTTATATTTAGATCATTCAATAGATCTCCTTCTAATAAACTTGATACACTAAGTTACTACCCAATGTTTTCATTAGGGGCTATGATATACCCCTGACAGAAGTGTCTACTATTCATCAGAAAGTACATGCTTTATAATGTACAATGAGTGGAACATGGATTAACCAACAATGGAATATACTGTAAAGAGGCACTTTAAACATGTTAAACACAATAAATAATACAGGTCTTTCTCATAAAAAATATTTCGATTACAATAACAAAAACAAGAAAAACCTTGGAATGTGAATGAAAATAAATTTGTTTTCTTATGGTATATCAAGTAATAAGAAGCGACAATATTGATAGAAAATTCTAAGTTGATCAAGTGCTAATACTTTTTATGTGCTTCACTCTGGGATTGTTATTGTGATAATTTAGCAGGTTTCTCGATGTCAACTGTTTTCATTTCAAATACTTTTATATTTATGTTTTTTAATAATAAATTGAAAGGTTACCAGTGAATGAACCTCTTCAAAACGAAACATACCAGTCCTGCCTGCTTAGCATTGCTGATTTAAAATTTGTATGATTAATAAAAATTCTATTCAGTTTTTGAAGAACACATTTGATCAGTTTTAACAACCCCCTATTCACTAATTTGAATTAATATCAAGCCTGTCAATCCGATTTAAGATCAAGAAAATTTGGAATTCTTTTTTTATGAATTTTGCGTGACAGCTTTTGTATCTTCAATACCTAGCTACCCATCTCATAGAATCATTTAAATGCTGACATGCGAATTGATTGAAAAACATTCTTACATTCCCTAGACTTTTATGCATTAACCAGTTGAGAAATGTCTTTTTGAAGTGCTCATGGAAGTGAATTATTGAGAGTTTCTTATTAGACAAGCAGATGGCTTTAGTATTTTGCTTTCAAACCCTGATAAAGATTATCGCCTCAACAACACGGACATTTCAATTGATGAAAAAACAGGGAAATTAGTCAAATTGAAAAAGTCTTAGCATTCACCTTGTATTTAAAAGGTTGCTATTAGTCTTATTTGAATTGTTCGTGTTAAACACTCAGATTCAGCATACTAGGCTGGCACTAATGTCTTTTCCAGAAATATACATTTTTAATTATTTCATATGCGTGCCTAGTTTTTACAAAAATAGATACATTATCTCCATGAGTTACAGTATGTTATTTACATTACATTTTACATTTTATTTCAAACCAGGATCCTAATATTCAAGTATGGTACTTAAATTTATAAAATCTCATCTTAACAGAGTTTATTAACATGTAAAATTCTGGTTTAGTCTTGTTAGTCCATTAAATAGATTCAGTAACACATTTAGTATAATCATTTGCCTCATCAGTATTATTAAATTAACCAAAGGTATTTGCTTAAATTAGTATTATTAGGATGTTAACAAGTTCAGTAACTTGCAACAGGTGAATATTTTGAGACAATACATTGGTCATCATTTCCTATTTCAGAGTTGTCATGACGATATTGATGATTAATTTTATTGTGACCGTTTCTTCATTTATTAGTAACTAATTTCTATTTGTCCCTTGGGACTCATAAAAGTGCATGGGTCAACCATTAGATCCTCATGGATCAAACCTTTTTTAAGAAACCAGTTCTTTCAGACAATATATCACCATATTAGACAATATTGTATCAGAGTAGAGAGACCACCAACCACCAGTCTACCACTCTGATACAATAATTTCACCGCCCAGTTCAGATTAGTGCCACCAAATTTTTTACATGACTGATTCCTCTATTTATTTTGAAAAATACTGCACTGATAAATATTCTGGTCTTGAGTAATAAGTATTTTATTTTTTGCCCCCTCCCCTAGATTTAATGGCCCATCCTTTTCCCTATTGACATCCCCTTCATTTTAAATAGCAACTGTTATTTCACAATCACTTCAAAAGAGGAAATGATGACCAGTCTAGTGTGACTAGTTTGATTGTACTTACAATGCAAGGCATGAACAGGTTGGTCTAGTGGGTAAATGTGTAGTAGCCCAGAACTGCCAGCAGTGAGGCTAAACACAAGTTGGTGTGTGTACTTGATGAACCCGCACCACTCCGATCATTCTTTTCAGTGATACTAGGGCTGGAATCAACGTTATTGTCCCCATCGTCTGTTGATGTGTTATGGTCATCGTGATTATAGTTATGATGGTGTTTGTGGTGTTGATGTCCGAAACACAGAAAGTTTGTGTTATATTGAAGTTGTGGGCAATCATACCCCTCTGTGCCATCACAGTAACATGTTCTCAGCTTTTTAGCTTTGTGCTGTCCATATAAAATTTGTATACTATTGTTACATCTGTGGGTGCATTTTTCTCCAGCCCACATTTTTTTACAGTGCAGTTGGTAGAAGTCGAGGGCTGTACAGCATCTAGTATCTGCCTCACAAATCATACTTGCCAAACTACAACTCAACATTGTCTCATCATCATCAATACTATGCAATCCCTGAATTACATCGTTACTACAGATTTCAATGCGATGTTTTGACTCTTCGCAAAATTGATTTCCATTACAGTCACATGTCATAAACATTTCCCCGGCTTTGTCATCTGTTGAGAATAATGAGATTAACGCTTTACGGCAATCGGGCGTACATATGTCAGTTTCGCCGTGTATGACTGGGCCACAGTTTGTGATGTAGTTATGTAGGGCCATGCTACAGCCCATCCTGGCAACACATTTGTTCCGGGCAACATGGCAAAGTTCCGCAGCGAGACTAGTGAGTGTACATATGAACACACTCAGTCCAAATGCTATATTTTGGTGAATGAGAGTCATTTTCTTTTTGATGTGGCGCTACAGGTCGAATATCAAAGTTACTTTTAACATCTTCAAGTTCTAGATCAGTGAACAGAAAGGCCGATACACGCGTCTATGTTATTACTTGATCCTGTAAATACTGTTACAAATCCCTTAGATGGCTGTTGAGTCAAGTCAAAACACAGCCGAGTGTGTGGAAATGTTTTATAAATCCTTCGGTATTATTGGATTAAATATCCCTGTAAAGCTATAGCTATCTAATCTCTGTAAAGTATCGTTGATGTTTTTGCAATGTTTAACTTCTGAGAAACTTTTGCTCCACCTCCGCTGGCTGGTTATGTTAAACTACATTGATCTGCATCAGTAGCTCCTTGTATATCCTGACAAACCCCTCAGTGTAGTCCTTGCTATTGGCTCATGCTCTCCATCTGTGTCTTATCTCGAGCCAATCCTGTGAAGGAGACTATTGCATTTTTTTCACCACATGCAAATTAAATTAACCCATGGAGATATGTTGTACAGTTGCACATGGGTAGCTCTGAATAGCTCAAGTCAAGCTCATAACTCCAAACTTGCCATCCATTTCAACAGTAATTCATAGCTATAAACTGTATGCATTTGTCTAACAACTCTATCAATGTCTTATATGGTCCAAACCTGGCACCTTCCACATAATAAGTCGTATCTGGCTGATTAATAAAGGAGTTTTTAGAATATGTGGTTGAGACTTGAGCTCTCAGAACACAATTTGGCTGTAATATTTATTTCAATAATCTTCAGATTTGATTGGTCTACAAGTCACTTACCAATACATGAATTCTAGAAGCAAGGTCTATACCATAGTGCCATAGTATCATTCATTCCCAAGCTTTCAGGTATAACACTGCTGAGTGGGCTATGAGCCCTCTTGATGTTTTGATTGACAGTATCTCACATCTGTTCCTGTTTGCTCTGTTAGTTCATAATTAGTAGTCTACTTACATTGGCTACTTTAGAATGTCATCATCTCTCTTCAATAAGCTTTTTAATATCAGTCATCCCCAAACAGCTTTAGTCTGTGATTTATCATTCCTTAATAATGATGAACTGAATACCCTGTTCAAGAGTTAATCTTGTCTTCACTCTTTCAATAAGAAATAATTCTTTGTTCTGAACTTTGTAATCATTGTGAGTTGCATTCATTTTACTTTCAAGCTTAAATTCAACAAAAGTCCAAGATTGGAAACATAAATTTAATTCCTGGAGATTTATTAAAACTGTTAAAATATCGGATATAGTCAGTGGGGAGGGTAGGAAGCCGAAAATATTGAATTCAGGGTGTGTGACTACAAACAATCAACACTGAGATATACCCTCTTAAAGTGGCATTATTTTATTTATATAGGCTTTGGTAGTGTACATTATTTTGTTTTTCTTTCAATAGATCCGAACGCAAATAAAATATCGAGAAAGAAGAATTGGTTTATTTATCAATAGGTCAAAAGTTTCTGCAGATAGTATTTGCGTATTTGGATATAAAATAAATTTGTTTGATGTTTGGCTTAATGGCTTACAACTATTGAGACTGATGAGCACTGCATATCTCTCTGGTGGTTTGACTTTCATTTTTGTATATAATATACATTGGCGAGAACCAAAAATAAGTGAGGCAAATTTAAATTTAGGAGGCAAATTTAAGTTAAGGAGCACATTTAGATTAAGGAGGCAAATTTAAATTTAGGAGGGTAAATTTAAATTAAGGAGTCAAATTTAAGTTAAGGAGGCAAATTTGAATTCAGGAAGGCAAATTGAAATTAACAAGGCAAATTTAAGTAAAAGAGGAAATAGTGATATGACAAGATTTCATGTTCACAATTTCAATTGGTTCAATTTCTGAATTAATATTTTTCTATAAAATGTTGGTGAGGCAATTGCCTCGTTTGCCTCACACTAAACTACACCCAACTACACCCCTTGTTTGTGAGTTCCATATCATTTTTGATGGATATTGTATTTACATTGTACAGTGTGTAGGAGTTTCACGGCTGTGTGGGTTTTAATCCACAGCTTTCCAAGAAAATATAAAAAGAGCAACTAATTCAAGAACTCGCTGTGAAACATCCTCAGCGTGTAATACAAAGCTATTGAAAATATAGACTCTAATCAGTTTTGTTAGTACAGTTGTTTAAGAAGCACACAGATAATGATTTTGATTGGTAGTTTGATAATTTTCTGTAGATGCATATTTTTGAGCTAAATGAAGAATCCCAAAGGAGCACGTGGGTTATCGCAAACAATTTCAGAAGGTTATATCTTGGATTATGACTATTTTCTAACAATGAAGACAAGTTTATCTTTTAGATCAATTCATTATCTCAAAGAAAATTATGCACAGTAATAATAAATTCAAACAAACTGAGAGATATTTAATTAGCAATTAACCCATCAACACACTTTTTGACCCCATTTTGAAGATGTTGACCCCATTTTCGCCAAAAATGCAATCATTTTTTACAATGTTTAATGCATTACTATTCTTTATTTTGATGTATCAAATAGTTCTTGAAAGAAAAACTGAATTGCATTAAGATAAGTGTTCCCCATGTTATTTCTCCATTGAAAAATCTCATGCTATCCATTGGTTTCAATTCATTTTGGTCATCCAAATTGAAGTCCCTGGAGCAATCAAATTTTCCCTTTAGGAAATCGAACATGTCTCAAAGCACATTCTAATTATGCATTCAACAATATAATAATAGGTTGCATTTTTGGTGAAAATTAGGTCAACATTTTTGAAAAAGTATGTTGATTGGTCCATTGCCCCTTCAATATCACTTAGGTCTGATTAACTAAATTATCATTATATATACTTTTCTTGAAGATAATGAATGGATCTAAAAGATACACCCATGTTCATGATCAGAAAATATTCATAATTCAAGTTAGAATCGTTTGAAATTGATTGCGATAACCTACGTGCTCCTTTGTTATATTTACTGCTAGTGCATCAGTGTGTGTCTTAGTAACATAATTGATAAGTTGTCTTCTTCTGATGATGGTGTGTTGATTGAGTTATGTAAATTTGTTACGTAAGGCTGGGGTATTAAAATTAAATTTAAAAAAAACTGTCCCAGCCTGTACTTTAAAAATATTTATTAAGATTGATGAGTAAAATAAGATACTTTGTATACGCAATATAAACTAATGCCATCTATCTTTGACATAAAAAATAAAAACATGAAACAAATAAGCATGGTAGAATTAAAGTCTTAGAGTACACTCTTAAGCGTTTACAGATGACTGTTTTGGGCCAATATTACACTCTACACCCCCAATATGCACACCGTAGCCAAAATGGTACTGTATGGTACTTTTGGAGATTGGCTGTATGATATGTATTCAAAGTGATTAACACTCTCATGTATAACTTCATCACCATATCGTTATCATTGCCCTTATAATGCAACATAGTTGGATTGCCATACTAGATAGATGTCCAACCTTTGGTTAAGCCACTACAAGGCCATCAAATGTGGACAATGAAAATAAAATTATTTCTTATTTTGTGTTTTGGTATCTTTAAAGTGGTTGATATTAGATCGAAGGTGTTATATATATTTGGGGAATTCAGCATTACATTGCCCAAATGACTGAACATGTTCCAAAAGCTTTAGAAATCCAAAAGCGTCATAAATTGTTTAAAAGAGATGTGAGATTCATTCACTCTGAATTCTGGATTCAAAGAAAAAAATTTAGCTCTGGTAGCTTGGACTCTAAAATGTAAGAGATTCCATAAACTTACTATATATTCAAAACATTGCTCTCAGATTTTTATATGGACCAGGGATATACTGGTCCAACCATATCTGTATGATCAAAGACATATAAAACATTATTACTGCTATTATATGTATCTGGTCTGATCAATTGACATTGAATTTAACAGCTGCGAATAGAATTATAAAACAATCTAATCCATCAGAAAATTAGTATAATTGTTTTTTCATGTTTTTCCAGGTCCTACCATGCTGTCTTGCTGTGATAAGTATAAGAAGATGGTCGATGACATCTGTTGGGGAGAATCTGCCAGAGTCCCAGGCCTTATTTCATATTATAAAGAGTGGTCTCTATCGGATTCAGGACATTTATTGAATTAACAATTAGACTTCGCCTCCTTACCTAATCAGAAATTTCAATTTTGAGTGACATTGCATACTAATTGTCAGGTCTCAGAAGTAATTTTTATGTATACGTTAACTAGAAAAACAGCAACTCCACGGAGTAGCAAATCCCACCGCACAGAACATGGTTTGGTAATTAGTGGCCATCTTGAAACTTTTTGGAGTGAGCATTCCACCATATTAAATTTGAACCAAATCCATCCACTGGTATTTGAGTTATCAAAGACTATGTTTTTTCCAAAGATGGTGGCCATTTTGAAACTCAGCTGCCATCTTGAAATTGTCTTCTTAAACAGATCCCTTTGTCCCTAGGTAGCAGCATATAAAATTTGAAGCAAATCAGTCAACTGGTGTTTGAGTTATCAAAGATTAAGTTTTTTAATGAAAATGGCAGCCATTTTGAAATTTAACATCCATCTTCTTTGTGAGCAGAACTTGTTGTCCCTAGGCATCAATATATAAATTTTGAACTTCTTCTGTCTACTGGTATTTGAGTTATCAAAGATTGCGTTTTTTTCACGAAAAATAGTGCCCATTTTGAAATTCAGAAGCGATCTTGAATATGTTTTCTTTAGTAGAGCTCATTTGTCCCTTGGCATCTACATATAAAATTTGAACCAAATCCACCAATTGGCATTTGAGTAATCAAAGATGACGTTCAACCACCATCTTGAAAATTATGTTGTAAACAGAGCTAATGTGTCCCTAGGCATCAGCATATAAAATTTCAGCCAAATCCGTTCACTGGTATTTCACTTATATAACATTTTTTAATGAAAATGGCAGCCATTTTGAAAATTCAGGTGCCATCTTGAAAATTCTTTCTGGAACTTGAGTAATCAAAGATAATATTTTTACAAAAAATTGCGGCCATTTTGGATTGAGCGGCCGTATTGACAGACAAACGGCTTCTCTAAAATGGTACAGTATTAGTCAATATTATACAATACATAAATGTGTGAGATATATATATATATAAAGTTACATCATTTTTACAATGGAAATTACTTTAAGCCAGTTAATATTGTAAAATTAATTTAAACTAGCTCTGGTGTCTATACAGAACTAGGTGGGGTACTTTTGGAGTACAATTGAAAATCATGTATGGTACTATTGAGAACAATGTGTGGTACTATTGAGAACTTGTGCAGTAATATAACTGTTCATAGAACTTTATGTAGTTATGTTCAAATATTTACATGTATTTGCAGAGCAAAAAGCAACTACAATTCATTTAGAGTAACATTAGCTAACATGAAGGATTAATGTTTTCATCACAATTTACATGTATTTTCTGTAGTCTATATGAAACTAAAAACTATTTGTAATAATAGATGTCTCTCATATCATGTAAATTTACAAGCAATATTTCTTGGATACTTCTTCCAAGAAAAATGTAATTTGAACTCATCATATCTATAATAGATATCATCAGTGTCATTTTATAGCACTAAGTGTTTCAAGTGACTGAGGAACACGCGGGGGGGGACATGCACAGGGTGTCCCGAAATTTCATGCACTCTATTGGCCAGATGGTGGTAATAGTGATACACAAAGCTGATATTCATATATATTATTGCTATAATCAAGGTCTTCATTGACACCAAGTTACAAGATGGACAGTCTATATTGAGCAAAGCTAGAGCAGATAGACTATTTAGTGTTTCTGTCCTGCGGAGTAAGCTCCCGCCTCCACTTTCTGGAGATACTGAATAGAGGCAACAACTGGCCTTGTGACATTATGTAAAGAGTAGTCTCGGTTTGTAGAACGAAATTCATCAGTCTACTGCACATTACGCCTGCTTTGGACAATCTTGGTATTTTTACATATATTGTAGATTTAAAAGTCCTCTTTTGAATATTCATAATTTAATTTAGGCAATATTCCTATATTTTTCATAAAACTGATGAACTTCTTTCTTCAAATCGTGAATTTGTCTACTGCATGTTAAGCCTGCTTCAGACAATTTTGATATTTTTACATCTTGTAGATTTAAATGTCTTCTTCTGAATATTCATATTTTAATTTGGTTGATATTTCTATATTTTTCATAAAAAAATTATTAGCCCAAGAGACTGTTCTCCAAACTGAGACTTGTCCTTCATTAAAGTATTGCCTTAAGAAAATTACAGGGCAGGTTCAGTGTACACCATATTATAAACAGTGCATGAAGTTGTGCATGAACACACATCTTAAGTCAGATTTAAACATATGTGTCATTGTGAAATACACATTGGAGATTGTGAAATATGTTTGACTTCTGATGCATATCTAGGTCCATTTTTTGACCACCCTGTATTTGTGTATTGTGTCGTTCAGTATACATAATAGAAACTGGGAGATGATGTTGGGTGATTGTGATATCTTTGAAAATATTGTACTATATGCATAGAAGTGATTGTACTAGTTCTGTCAATTTGGTTGTATGGCACCAATTTGGTGATTGTGCTGCATATGGAAATATCACTGTACTATATGCTTGGTGATTGTGCTAATTCTGTCAAAATATTTTTGAAATTACAAGTATACTGAATACAGTATTGCATTGCTATTGCTGTTTCAGGCGATTCAGCTTAGGATGATCTGCAACACTGTGGAGGTTGTAAATCTATGTATAAAAGATGGCAGCATGAGTAATATTTTGAAATTCAGTTAGCGGATAAGATTTTCATTTGGTGCACACAGCTCAAAGAAGTGATGCACTCAATTATAAATACCGTATTCTCTGTAATTACCGCCCACTCTCTAATAAGCGCCCACCCCGCTTCACAAAGTTCAAGAAACATCGAGGAATCAACAAGAATTGAAGAATATATCAGGAAAAAAATATTTCTCAAAATCCAGGAGCGGGCGATAATAGAGTACTTACCCTAAAACTGCTGTAAACACGATACGTTTTGTAATTCTATGCATCCTCTCGATACATATATATCGATGGGTGCTTCCCACACCATACCATGCTAATATTGTCTCCAAATAGTCCATAATGAATGAAGGAATTGTTCTTTATCGGCATTCAGAAATTTCAAAAGCTATTGCAGATGTTCTGCGCATGTCAAGGTCGTGAACTTTCTGGTTTCTGTTTAATGTTTCTCGACTTTTACACGACTTTTGCATGAATAATGATGATCTCTCATCAAATTAGAAATAATGTATAACTTTAGATCGATATCCAGCAGTCTCTAGTGGAAATATTGAAGGTAATCGGCGATAATGACAAAGTGGGCGTGCCGGAAATAAATTAGACATAGACGGGTCTTCAACCACTACCGTATTCTCTCCAATAACAGCACTTGTCATATTATTATAAAAATATGTTGAAGAAAATGCATTCTTGTCAAGAAAAATTGCCATACATGAAATTCCTCGGGATTTCTGATTTCTTTCATACATGGGCGCTTATTAGAATGGTCTAAATAATGTATTTTCAATTTTCTAAATGCCCTGGGCGCTAATTACAGAGAATACGGTATAAATCAGCATTTTGAACAGTGCTCAAATCATTTTTGGTATTTATTTTGTTCTCATCATTTTCACTTGTAAAGTATGCTTATTGTTGTATTGTATTGTATATTTATTGACCTCTAATTAATAGAGAGTTACAATAGTTGAAATACATTAAAGTGTAAAATACAAACGATTATAATTTAAACAAGGTGAATAAATGAAATAAGAATTCTATAATATATAGACACCTCTATTGTAGTGATCAAGACCATCTTCCCCGAGGTCGATAGCTCAAAACACTGGCAAGAATAATATCTGCCGTTCTCAGTTGGATTTCATTTACACTTTCACCAAATATCTGATTAATATGTTGCTCATTGTTCATAGTGTCATTGTAAAGAGCTCCATATAAACTGCTTATGATTGAATAAGAAATAATTCCTTGATTATGTAGTATAAAATGATGTGCAATGATTTAATGAAAATAGAAAATATTGTGACAATAAAATGATATAAATAAAGATTATTATGTGCATTTTGTTTAAAATTAATTAGTCTGGTGTGAAAAATTGCAATATGGTCTCCAGCTCCATAGCAGTTCGATAAGAATGGAAGTCCAAATGAATACTTACATTGGAATCAGCTATACTACAATACCAAATTATGACTGGGAATAATAACCATTCCAAATCATAATAATAAAATATTTTTAAACTAATGAAAACAACTTGACTCTATAGTTCTTTTCAAAATAATGAAAACAACTAGACTCTATATTTCTCTTAAAAATAGTGAAAACAACTAGACTCTATATTTCTTTTCAAAATAATGAAAACAACCTATATTTCTCTTAAAAATAATGGTATAGTGTTGACCAAAAATGTCTATATTTTATTTATGAGGTGAGTCTTTAACACTGCTTTGATTTTAAAATCATTTTTGCTTGAGGTGCATCCCTTCTACAATTGTTCCTTTAAAGGTGACATTATAAATATTTAGTTGTTTCTTATATTGATCCATTGACATTTTTCTATTGAAACTGAAGTCATATATAAGTGATGTTTTGCTTTTAACTCAGTGGACTATTCTTGGTTTGGAGAATGAAATTCATCAATCTACTTCATATTACTCCTGCTTTGGACAATTTTGATATTTCTACATATTGTAGATTTAAATGTCCTCTTTTGAATATCAATAATTTAATTTGAGTGATATTTCTGTATTTTTCATAAAAAATTATTAGCCCAGGAGACTGTTCTCCAAACCGAGACGTGTCCTTTGCCTCGCCAAATGGAATTTACCTCATCAGATTGTAGATCCTGGCTTTGCCTCTGTGCCTGTTCAATTTTCATATGTCTCATATGTGGTGTGGTAACGAAGATCAGGAAGATGCACACCACACCATATTAAACTTGTTTTTTCAATATTTTATGACTCTGGGGTCTATTTTGGAAATGTCATAATTTACAATTTTGTCTCAAGTCATAGTTCCTCCCACAATAAACAATGGTTTTCTTGGAATTGTAAGTATCAATCTAGTACTTTCCCGATCCACCCTGACCAAAAGTAGAACATTTGACTAGTTGAGCTTCAAGACTGTGTGTTTTTAAAAGTGTTTATCAACTTTTTTTTAATCAAAAATTAAATTTTCAAATTAAATTTCCTTTGTAAATGTGACTTCTCGGACAGGGAGATTTTCCATAGACCCCATGATTTAAAATCACAAAAAGTGAAATATCTTTTCTTGTATTGGACAGATCATGTTTTATTTTAGTGGATATTTTAAAATATAAAAACAATGTGCATAAGGTTAATATGAAAATGAACACTAAAACTGCTGAACATTCAAGTTAAAGGGAACTTTCTAATGTTATCTAATGCCATGTTATCTGCCCCTAATTAGCCACCTGGTGGTGAAACTGGTAACTGCCTACTTGCATCTGGGTTATTTCACTCATTCATTTTTATCCACAATTCTGTTACCAGTCCATATTTACCATTTTTCTTGATGAACCAGTATGCTTAATACAGTCCCAATGTTCCAATTTTTACAGAAATATAAATTACAATTTGTGTTAGAAGTTAGAACCAAATATACATAATGCATCTCTACTTAAAACCTGAAGATGTTCAAATGATTCCAATGTGTAGAGCAAGTCCTCTTAAAATTGTAACATCAAATATCTTATTCAGAGGGTGTAAATGTTGAATTTCGGTAAGGTGCTGGAGCATGACATTTTTCCCAAAAATATCAATAATTTAGCACAAAGGAGTAGTATCGATATGGTGAACTTTTTGAACACGTGTTTCTCTTAAACCAGTCAACAAAATATTCTGAAAATTTTACACATCGTCAATTTAATGGTCATCTTTTGGATGATAACATTATAATTTGAATTATTTATATATATACTTTTCTCTATATTGTTTTAAAAAACACATCAGACACCTCTTTCGTTCTTGGTATTATATGTTCGGAATGAAATGAAACATCTATCCGAACCTCATTGGAACATATATAAATAATTTTCGCATTAAATTGTTAACGTTGCCAATCAGTCAACATTACATAAAGGACCGTGTGTTTTTACAGAATGTTTTCAATAATTGGTTTAAGAGAAAAACATCATTGAATTCAGTTCACCATATCGATACCTATCCTTTTGATTATTTTCAGGCAAAATAGACTAACCAGTACAATAGTCACTGGCGGATCTAGGGGGATGGGCCCATGGGGCACGGCCCCCCTAGCAGAAGCACTCGTTGCCATAAGTCGCGCCCTCAAAACCCGGGTTTGCCGTCATCCAAACCCGCCTTTGCTAAAAAACAAACGGTGCATTATTTGACTCGTTCGTGTTATTTTCGATACTTTTCAAACCAGAATTTTCATTGTTTTTATTAGAAGGGTTCCTCGTAATTAACTCTTAACTATGGATATGTTAACTTAACTACAACGGACTTTTAACGAGATGTTTTGCGCATAGGGTTATAAAGTGTCTTGTATGATGCGCCCTCAAAACCCGGGTTTGCCGTCATCCAAATCCGCCTTTGCAAAAATGTGAACGGTTCATAATTAGAGTCATTCGTGTTATTTTCGGGAGTTTTCAAACCTGGATTTAATTGCTTTTATTTGAAGATCCTTGTTATCAATTGTAATATTGTAAGATTTTGGCCCAGACTGACACAACAGAAATTGTCAACACTGGAGGATGGTAATAGCTCGTAATTGTATTTAAATCAAATATTATCCATATTTATGAATAAAAATAGTATGTCAAGTTCCTCATCTCTACTGGTAAATTTTCCTTGCTTTAGTAGCCATTGACCTGATACATTATCTTAGTCAAAATAGAGAACGAACAAATATAAGGGGTCTTCTAGCTTTGCACATTTTAGACCAATCATAATACATAACTTTTTCTAATATGTTTAACGTCTTGGTAGATAAAAAATAACACGTATAAAATTCTAATAAAACGAACTTTTATATTTCGTGGCCTCATCAAACACTTATTTCGTTTGGAATGGCCTTAAACCCTGGTCCGCGAAACACACATTTAAATAAGGGATTGGCGCACCCGGGTCTGACTGTAAACCTCCTGTTCACTGTCGTATGAATTATGAATGTAGTTTCGCACAGTTGTCAACGGAAACAAACAGTGAACCCTGCTTTCCCGAACCCGGGTTTCCAGGATTCGCCTCGCATGCCTTCGAATCTTTCTCCCCCCTAGGGTGGGGCAAGAAAAAAATGTTTACCCCAAAAACTTTGTAGGACCTTAATTAGTGGGCCTTTTTGGGCATTACTTGGCCTTTTGAGCCTTTTTAGGCCAAATTATCAGAAGTGGGCGATAAATTTACAAATTTTGGCCCAACTTTGGGATTTAGGGGCCCAAAATTTTTTCAGATTTGAAATTTGCCCCCCCCCCCTTCTTCCCCTTGTTATCTTCTGGATCCGCCAGTGATAGGTATATCAATCATTATATATATATCTTTTATTGACTCTCTGATGTCATTACAATGACATATTAGTCACTAAAAAACTAAAAACTACAATCTACAAAATTGACCTAAGACTAAACTAACTACTGGATACAAAAATAAAGTTGTTGTAAAATACAATTCTAATTACATCATCAAATGTAAAATACAAAAATACAAGATAATTGTAAAGCACAGATACAGCTTGACAGAAATTTAAATATCAGTGTGATGTATCGTTGACACATTAATCCAATTTTTTGAGTGAATGATAGATAAACTTTGCTAAATGTAAAATTACATAAGAATTTTTGTGAGACATCAGTTTTTTAAAAATAATGTCAGGACTGCCTACAAAATTAAATTGTGTAAGGGTGTCAAACAAAAGTTTTCTTTCTGTAGTGTTTTTCTTACAAATCATGATGAAGTGTTGTTCATCTTCTAAAATACCACAAATATTACATAAACGTTCATCTACAGGTTTTGGCTTTGGCTTCAAATGACGACCAAGTTCTATATGTAACTTGTGGGAACTAAGCCTAAATCTACAAATTGCTTGCCTGTAATTTTTATTTTGGATATTTAAATATCTCTCTCTTTCAAAGACATTTTTGAATTTAACATAAGTTCTCAAGACAGGGTAATTTAATATATCTTTCTTCCACTGAGTTTTATAATTCTGATACAGTGTTTTTGTTATTGTCTTGATAAAAATATTGTCATCATCAATCTTTTGAGTATCCCAATAAGATAATAAATCACACTTTTTTAATATATCAATGACTTTTTTTGACCAAGTGCATTTAAAACCAAATTGACTCATTTCACGGTCATACATATATGTTTTATGAAGAATGTTTCTCGGTGGTAGATGAAGTAAACGGAGCCAATATTTAATTAATTTGATTTCAAAACGTATTTTTAACGGGTAGCGTCCCAATTCTCCATAAACTGCTGGTGTTGCAGTTGATTTTTTAACACCCAAAAGACATTTAAGAAAAGATAGGTGCATTGTCTCTATTGTCTTCAGATGTTTTTCATTGATCCACACCTCCGAGGCATGAAGTTAAAATAGGTTCAACTAAGGAATCAAAAAGGTGCAATGCAACATTAACTGGAATGTCATTAAATTTTTTATATTGCTGTTTAACTTTAAACAAAGCTTTTCTTGCTTGCTCTTTCAAGTAAAATACATGCTGGTCAAAATTCTTTGTTTTACTGAATATACATCCAAGATATTTGTACTGCTCAACATTTTCTATAGCACTATCATTGAATGTGAAAACCGCATCAACTTTTGAGTTAAAAACAATTGATTTTGTCTTCATTGTGTTAACTATGAGATGATATCTCTTACAAAAATCAAAAAGGCAATTGAGCAAAGTTTGGGCACCATCCTTACTGTTTGACATCAAGATAAGATCATCGGCCCAAAGTAAGTGGTTTAACATATTTCCATTAAATTGAATGCCATTTTCTTTTGGTAAATTATCTTTTAAGTCATCAAGGAAATGGTTGAATAAATAGGTACTAAGTACAGAGCCTTGCATTACTCCAACAGTTGTTTTGAAAGTAGGGCTGATACCTTCTTTGAATTTTAGACATGCTTTTGACTTTTCATACATACTAGATATAACCTTGAATATATTAGAATTAGGTGAAATTCCTGATTTACAAAGTTTGTACATAAGTGCCACTCTATTTACATAGTCAAATGCTTTTCTAGATTCCCTATTATAAGTTTGTTCCTGGTTCAACATGTAACTTAATTTTCATAAACATTATCAATGTAAACATGAACATTTTCAATCTAAATACTATACAGAAATAATAAAAAGGGTAAATAAATAGATCATGCTTCTGCATTTCTGTAGGAATTTTGTTGGAAGCCAGTTCTGATGATCTTATATAAAAAATGGCAGACATCTACACATCAAAAGATCATTATTCTAACTTTTTATAACGTTTTAGCACTTATATAGAAAGATCTAATTAATATCTGGGATACATACTGAAAAAGCATCTATTACTTCAAATTGATGATTCTCTGATTTGATCTCTTTTTGAAATTATGTATTAAATATTTCTTCGAAAGGTGGTGGAGCAATGTAAAGAACACGTGGACATTTTGGGCCACTCTGTACATGTAGATTGTCAAATTAAGCCATATATAAGACATTGCAGGTGTTCAAACCATGGCGAGGGGGGGTGGTGGATTGTGGGGACAAAATATTCCTTTTGGAATTCTTTTTCTTAGATTGAGACCATAGTGACATTTTATTTCAAATGAAACTCAAGTAAGGAATTTGGAAATGAAACCCAAATGATGACCTGGCTGATCCGGGGGGGGGGGGGGGGGGGGGGAGGGGGGGGGGGGGCAATATGTGGGCCCAGAAATTTTTAGGGCTCTTACAATTTTTGGGACCAAAACATGGGCCCAATTTTTTGTATTAGGGGCCTAAACATTTTTGCATGGACAATTTATTCAAGACTCAAAAATTGGCTTAGCTTCGAGATCCGCCAGTGCGATGCCCCCACAGACACGGGAACAAGAGTTCATCCCCCTCCCACTCACTATGTATTAGGTAGAAAAAAGACTGTATTTTTTTACATTAGCTAATAATAGCCTATACAGTGACTGGGGGGGGGGTTAAATCTTCCAGTGCCTGTGGATGCCCCTTTTCTTTATCCTAGTCCAGAATCCAGATCACTAAATATACCACTAACAAAGAAGTAACTACTCGGATTGAAAAGATTGTATTATCACCCTGCTACTAAACTTTTGGTCAACTCAGAAGATGGTACCATTACTTTCACATTGATCGGTCCACATTATAAAGATGACAGGTTCCAGCTATTGCATCAACCAATGAGATCAATATGACCTTTCCCAATATTTATTAGTTCAAAGAAAATACTTATTGTCTGCATACTTTATCACGTTAATAGGACAAAACTAGGATATTTAAGTTAACATTTGAATGTTAGCATGCTTGAGTAAAATATGAATTAATTCATAAGGTAAAAATTGTTACATTTTTTGTAAATAAAAGAAAGAAAACAGCAAAAGATATTTTGTACTTTTGAAACAAGACTCCATTTTCTCCTAACCTAGATTTGATGATGATATCGGGGTCGATGGATGAACAGGATACTTGACAGCGGCATAATATCTCCGCATTTTAGCAATTATTGCGGAAGGTAAGATATTTATTCTGTTCCTAAGGATCGCAATTGGATATTGTATTTATGAAGAAAACATACATCCTGAAAATATGTTTTGTGTCTGCAAAATCCTCGCAAAATCTCAGTCGATTGACATGAAATTTCAAGAAAAATTCAAAGTTGAAAGTTTCGCTTTCAACAGCTGAGTGAATTTTGTATTTTTTAAATTCACTTCAAATCGTCAAACACATCAGACAACTTATCAGTTTGAAATATTATCATTCTCTAGATGTTGATTAGGTAAGTAAGCCTGGTATGAAGTAAATTGGTTCTTTTGACAATTTCGTAGCACAGGAATTCGTCTAGAAGAAAAAGAAGTCAATAGAGCAAGTGTAGGCTTATCCTGTTCCCGGACTATGGTCCTGTGAACATCTCACTCTTTTGCCTGTGCGATTACAACATGGGAGAATTTTTTACGCTTCTTACACTTCAGATACCTACTTCAATAGATTCCTTGGTATTTTAGCATTCTTTTCGTGTAGTTGAATCCACAATTGTCTGGGTTTATCGGCAGAACGAAGACATTTTCGTTTTTGATCGCAATATTTGCGTGTAACATTTAACTTATTTCAACCGTCAAATTCCTCCATATTGGTACTTCCGGTCCACATCCGGGACAGTCATACGGGGGATTCCCCTTTTAAATCCAACCGCCATGTTGAAAAGTGATGGAATCTCTCTCGATGAAAAAGAAAAATGTTCCCGTTCTGCCGATATACCCAGACAATCGGTGGTTCCAATATATTAGAAGTTACATTTTGAGTTCTATAATGCATTGAGGTAGGTATCTTAAGTGTAAGGGGCGTAGATAATTCTCCCAAGTTGTAATCGTACAGGCAAAAGAGTGCGCTCCATACAGGACTATAGTCCTGGTACGGGATAAGTGTAGGCTAGAAGGAAAATATATTCTAAGCCATGGGCGTAGCGCTATATTTCTAAGTAGTACGCCACCGTGGGAACAAGAGTTGAGTGAAGCAAAAAACAGCGTTTAGGGGGGTCTCTGGGGGTTCTCCCCCAGAAAAATTTTGAAATTTGGTTGTATTTGGAGCGAATTTGCAACCATCTGGTACGCCTGTGCGTACCCAGCGGGCGCTACGCCTATGTAAGCCCGATTCTAAGCGCCACAATACAATTTGTACTTTACATTGGAATGGCTGTCGTTACAGAAATTTCTTTTCGAATTCATGATTGCTGGTGTAAGTTGTCTCAGTTACATCATTACGCAAGAGTAATGTTAGTTAAATATCTGTCATTGTGCACTTCATGGCTGTTTCACTCCGACAGGTACCAAAGGACAGGTACTTACTATTAGGAATTTTCTTTGGGCCGTCATTGAGTTTAACCTCCTTACTATTCTTTCCTTTATTGCAAGTTCTGGATCCATCCAAACCATTTTTCTGCGATCATGCAACTGATACTTGACAATAATATGAAAAAACACATAAAATCAAGCGATTTAATACAATATTATTGTGTTAAATGTTTATACTTGTAAAATGAGGCTACACTTACCAATCTCTAAAATGACATTTCCGCATGTCCGTCATTGTGTCTGTTCATCCGCAGGTGTCCCGGGTTAAAAAGCCCATGGCGAAACAAAATTGTTATGAAATAGATTGATAATATTATCGCGATTACTCGGGATAAAAAGATCAATTTTGAGGATAACGGGTATCTTTAATTGATTTATATAGTGGGTGTATACACGCAAAATAGTTATTACTTGCAAACCTACTCAGGCCCGTAGCCAGGGGGGGGGGGTTCGCAGGGTTTCGGGCGAACCCTGGCCAAAAATTCTTTCAAAATCATGCAGTTATTCACCATTTTGAGCACACTTCTCAAGTGATTTTAGCCATATTTGAGCTGAACCCCCCTTGGCAAATCCTGGCTAAGGGCCTGCTACTGTTTGTTAATGCAGTGCCGCAATGACAGTTAATTTCTGATAGGATTAGCAATTTCGATGTGACCAGAACTGACCAACATTTTCGTTATATTCCAAACCTGTCTCCAATATTTTCGTAATTATGCATCAATAGGGTCTAAGGGGATACGGGATGGTGTGTATGTATTCATAAGGTATGTATGCATGCTTGAATCACATTCTTTATGTACCTGCGGAACTATTAAATTAACGCATCGAAGGCAAAATGATCATGGAGGTTAGACCTACCTCGGGGCCATAAGACATGTCAGATAAGAAATGAGGCTCAGGCTAGGTCTAATGTTATTATTAGACTAATGGTAATACAGTGTCTGTTGTACCGTATCTCATTTTAATCGGTTAAATTAAAGACTTTATTTCGATGATAGAACATAATGAACTGTACAATGAGTATAAAGACATTTTGATATTTTGTTGTTCCAAAGTAATTAAGTCTAGGTACTCTATTAAACATACAGATCATGAAAACCTAATTGAAGCGATGGTTATGTCGGCCATTTGTGACAACAGTATCTGACTTTACCGTTGTCAGGCTATTCCAGTGTTACCAGTTATCCCCTGGAGCCCCCTGGTATCACATTGATACATTTTATATGCTTTACTTTTGAATGGATTTATTAATGTATTTGTAGAAAACCACATCTGCATTAAGTCTCCTTTCTGTGAAATGATGAATGAATATCAAGGTAAGTTATGATGTTTATCCATGCATGGGGTTTTAACAGAGAAAGCCTATTAGACGGGTAGGAAGGAGGGGTTCCCATGCACCCGAAAGATGTATTTTTTTAATGTACATTTTTGTAATCCTAAAGGTCCATACTAAAGATTTTTGCATGTTCCCAGAATGAAATATTGTCCCATGGTATCTATTGGCGGCCATCTTGTCGGCCATCTTGGATTTTTGAAAGAGTTGATATTAATTATCTCAAAGTACAATAACTTCCAGAGTTTTGAGATTTGAAAGCTGTAAGTGGTACCAAAATGAAGCTATTATAGTATCCTATCTTATCAGATGCAATAATTATGCAAATTGTCTCATTTGCATAAAATGTGACATCATCAATCATAATTCTTGCCTCTTTACAACGGTATTGCATTATACCTTTCTGCCTGAGTGATCAGTCTTAGTCATTCATGAATAAATGAATTTGAATATATAGGTATATTAATTTTGAACATATTTGAAAAAAAAATTCGAAACTTTTGGAAAAACATTGTCAGACACACGATAATGTTACTGAAAAGAGGCGTGGCACTTCTTGTGAAAGAATTGATGTTAATTATCTTAAAGTATAATAACTTCCACAGTTTTGAGAGTTGAAAGCTGTAAGTGGTACCAAAATGAAGCTATTATAGTATCCTATCTTATAAGATGTAATAATTATGCAAATAGTCTCATTTGCATAAAATGTGACATCATTAATCGTAATTTTTGCCTCTTTACAACGGTATCGCACAATACCTTGCTGCCTGAGTGACCAGTCTTAGTCATCCATGAACATAAATGAATTTGAATATATAGGTACATTAATTTTGAACATATTTGCAATTGAAAGTTTTGGAAATACATTGTCAGACACTAAGTTGTAACACTTCACATGATTTTGTTACTGAAAAGGGGAGTGGCACTTCTTGAGAAAGAGTTGATGTTAATCATTTCAAAGTACAATAACTTCCACAGTTTTGATAATTGAAATCTGTAAGTGGAACAAACATGGAGCTATTATAATATACTTATAAAAATGCAATAATTATGCAAATTTTCCCATTTGCATAATATGTGACAACCTCTATTATTTTTGGCATTTTTTAATGGTAACAACCAATATCTCTCCCTCTGGGTAACATTCGTGGTTATTCATGAGCATTTATGATTTTGAATATATAGGTACATTAATTTTGAACATATTTGCAATTGAAATTTTGGAAAAACTTAAGTGTTAACTGTTGACACTTCACATGATTTTGTAACTGAAAGGGGGGGGGGGCACTTTTGTTCAAAATTCTAACTTCTAAACACTAATATCAAATTCAAGGGCTGAAGCTCCTCTAGCAGAGTAATGTAGAAAGAGCCCAATGTTGCTCATTGGTGAAATGTTGGCCAAATTTTGGATCTTGTATGCACTGCTTACAAGTACATGAAGTGTTCATTATGATAGTGTAATTCCAATATGACAGCACAATACAAGTCAGGCTGTTTTATTGTCACATATGCAAAAGTCGATCTGATGAGACATGTTAAAAGTGGTAGAGGTTAATAATGCCCAGATCGAATAAACACAAGATAGATATTGAAGGTAGGCCCAGATCAAAGTATGGGCATCCTTAGCCTCAATCATGACGCCATCTGTATTGTCCATTAGTGGGAGCTGTAACCCAAATAATGAGAATATGACTTAATGTAAGTGTCATTCAGTTGCCATGCACTTAGGGCAGTTGGCGGTTTCTTCCTTGCCCCAAAGTCTGAGGTTTGATGGAGTTGAGACCAGGTCAGGGAAAGCTCTTAATAGGAAATTGAGCCTCCCTTGGTCCATGGACCAAAGGTCATTCCATTTCAAGAAGTGCTGAAGTGAGGGTTCCCAGGTAATGTCAGGTAATGTAATGTCAGGTAATTCCCAGGTAATGTAAATCTGGAACGGCCACTGAAATCAGGGAGTAAGTCATAACACCCCGATATATGACTTGAGTCAATGACTCTAAGCCACTTGTCCAGGTCCCTTGACACTTCAGCTGTTTTGTTCAAACCACACATAGTTCTTCTCTAGACATTTGTTTCTTTATCTTGCCCTGTTGGTATTTGCTTGCCATTTATTTTGAACTGCATTGGAGAAAGCTTGCCATCAACCAAAACCATGCTTCTTGACCTGGTTTGTTTTTAACTTCATGCAAGTCCAGTTTGCCATTCTTTCCATACCTAATAGAACCCATCTTGTACCCACTACTGAACTGGTCATAACTGTGATGTCATCCATGAAAGCTCTGTATGATAAGTGTTTTGCACCTTCATTTGCTTTTGAAACCTTACACTGCATCATCCCTGCCTTGAGCAGTAAGTTCATTGATGTTACGAAGAGAACTACTGATACAGTGCAGTCTGCCACTATGCCTTTCTCTGAACTCTGCTAATTAGTGGTATTATTGCCAAATGTATTGTGCAACTTCGAGGAGTTTGTGTGTCCCATTGTCAGATTGACTACATCTGTTGGTTTTGGGAAGTGAAAGTTAACTTGTACCTCTAGTAACAGTTGGTGAGGGACACTAGGTAGACCTTAAGTCCAGCCAAACTACTTATTCTCTTTCTTGGCTTCCTTCACAAGTTGGCTTATTGCTGCTATATGCACCCTTGATGTCTTGGGATACCACTTTTCTGAATGCTTGGCAGGCCAGTAGGAAATAACTGCGAGACTTGACCACAATGGCCCAGAAGATCTTTCCCTCAGCATCCGATAATGATGTCTACTTGAACTGGTTCAGTCCCTCAAATTTTAGCTCCTTTGCAATGAAGCATCTTTCCGCCAAAGCCTAAGTCCTTGCTAGATTTTTCTTGTTCTGGATGCTTGTTAGCAATCACAATAGATGTATTAACAGCTTATGGCTGTTCTTGTACACCATGTATGCCTTCCTGATGATTGTTCTTACCTCATCAAGCTTGAAAACTGACTGGTCAAACGGTTTTGATGATAAATCTGGTGAGATGTCAATTGGGAAATTACTCAATGGCATATTTCGACCTGGGTCACTGTGTGCTGCCAAAGTATTTGCTTCTGCTTGATCCTGCGTATATGCCATATGGGCACTCCTTGGTTCCCTAACAAGTTTGATGTGAGCCTATAGAGATTTTCAAAGAATGTCTTCCTGGTCCTACGCTTCTCTTTAGATTTTCTCTAAGATGAAGTAATCTCTTAAGAAGCATCTGTTGGAGCTCTCTGATCTTTTTCACTTGGCAGTGTTGAAGCCGTCCACGAACACTGTGGGCTTCATCTCTCCTTCCGAAGAGAAGCTTTTGTCTTCTACTTGGCCCAACACAATGATGTTTCACAGATGTTTCCTCCACTCACTGTCCTCGCATCTGGGATGGAAATCGTTCTAACTTGGACAAGAGGTAGCATAGTGAAGAGGCTGGGCTCTGCATCCCACTTCTATTGGGTGCATAACTGCATACCACCCTCTTGTCTTAGCCTCATCAAATAGGTCTTGGATTTTTAAGCTGATCAGATATTTTAATCGGTCAACTCTTCTGAAGGTACCATGAGCTCATTGAAGATGTTGGACTGCTGTGTTTTGACATCAGCACTGAGTTTCTGTAAGAAGTCAGCTGAGAGTCCAGTCGGATGTCTTGGATAAAACATTGAACTGAGGAAGCTTAATACATATTGAGTTAATTATATAGCTTTAACAACTAAATACTGTGGGTACTCATTTCAGTCCATTGCCTATCCTAAAATGATGTGGGGATATGTGGTCATTCGTATCTGTATAGTACTTAGTCCAAAAGCGATACAGATTATATATCTTTGGCTGAAATTTAAATGTCTGCCAAACAGACCAACAAGAATTTTTGAACAATGTAGGAATAAGGAACATCACTTTCTAAAAGTCAAAAGCTATATTTTACACCTGAGGGATTCACTCTATATAAACCTTGACAAGGGGTTCCTCTTTTTTTAACATTTGGTATGGCAATGGATCCAAATTTTAGGATCTGGAATAAAAATGCCCCCATTTAATTATGACTTTTGAGGTATGACAATTGTCGGATTTTTCTACTTTGTAGTACAAGAATGGTCATGGAGAATATGTTACCTCTCACTTGTGGTATTGTGGTAATTTGAGATTGTTTTCATTTTCATAAAAGTTCTGCTTCTTCCAGGGGCTTTAGACATTTTGCATTCCAATGGTCTTATATTTTTGGGATATTTGGTATGGCATTAGTCCTATATTTGGACATTTTGTATAGCATAGGTCTTATATTTGGATATTTGGTATGACTTTTGGACGTTATTTTGGTTGGTATTTGAACACATTGAAATTTGACAGATTGGTATGGGAACATAATGATTATGGGAACATAATGATATCTTAGGGCTCAGCCTAGGACAACTACAGAATTGTGTATTCAGTGAACCCCTGGGTATTTTACAGATGATACATCGACTATATAATAACATTACGGATTTTCACGCCCCTTTTCAGAACAATAATCATTTGAAAGGCCATACCTTGATTTCTGACAATGTTTTTCTAAAACTTTCAATGCAAATATGTTCAAGCTTATAATTGCAAATATGTTCAAAATGAATGTATACATTTAATATCTTTTATATTCATGAGAGACCAAGACTGGTCACCCAGAGGAAAATGCAATATGTATTACCGTTGAAAAGGGGCAAAAATAATGATTGATGATGTCATATTTCATGCAAATACGGTGATTTACATAATTATTGTATCTTATAATGTGGGATATTGTGATACCTTCAGTTTGGTACCACTTACAGCTTTCAACTCTCGAAACTGTGGAAGTTATTGTACTTTGAAATGATTAACATCAATTCTTTCACAAGAAGTGCCACGCCCCTTTTCAGTAACATAATCATGTGTCTGACAATGTTTTTCCAAAACTTTCGATTGTAAATATGTTCAAAATTAATGTACCTATATATTTAAAATCATTAATGTTCATGAATGATTAAGACTGATCACTCAGGCAGAAAGGTATAATGCAATACCGTTGTAAAGAGGCAGGAATTGTGATTGATGATGTCACATTTTATGCAAATGAGACAATTTGCATAATTATTGCATCTGATAATATAGGATACTATAATAGCTTCATTTTGGTACCACTTACAGCTTTCAATTCTTAAAACTGTGGAAGTTATTATACTTTGAGATGATTAACATCAACTCTTTCAAAAATTCAAGATGGCCGACAAGATGGCCGCCAATGGATACCATGGGACAATATTTCATTCTGGGAACATGCAAAAATCTTTAGTATGGACCTTTAGGATTACAAAAATGTACATTAAAAAAATACATCTTTCGGGTGCATGGGGACCATACCTTCCTACTAGACTATATGATCCATGTTATCTTCATTAGTTACCAGGGCTCGAAACTTGTGTAGTTTTTGTAGCTATTTACTCCCAAATTTTTCAAATTCACTACCTAGTTGCTGTTAAAGTTCAAACTTGCCTAATGTTTATATCGCCATCTTGATTAAGTAGACAAAAATGCAATAAGACAAATCTAACATCGAACAAGATTACATAAGTTCATACTCCCTTCCAATCGTTTAGTAATCGTTTATTTATCTTATTTTACCAATTAAAACCTTGCCTTTAATGCTCACCCGCTGGATTTATGAACCTTAGTTTCTTTCACTATGTATTAAGTTCACACATATTTTACTCTCTTTGACTTGGAGCGACCCGTTTATCAGGATGCGCAGATGCCTTTGTTAATGCCTTGTCAACTTGCTTCAAATTGACCAATTACTTTTTCAAAATCATCTACAAGTTCTCAGAAGTTCAAATCTGATTTTAAATTTGAGATTTCACCTTTGATGACCTTCTCGGGGTCAAAAAACTTGCTTCAAATTGACCAATTTTTTTTTTAAATCATCTACAGAGTTCTCAGAAATTCAAATCTGACTTAAGATTGAACTAATAATATTGTGAGCAACTAGTATTTTTGGGATGATCGCAAAAATGATGAATTTCAACATGAAACGCATTCTAGCTTAACCTATTGACTGCAAAAATGGTATAATGGGCACTTACAGGGTCTTGGTGCTTTTTGTTTCAGACACGGTACATGCAATACTGAAAAACAAATTATTTTTATGTGACAAGATTTTAGAAATAACTACCAGATTATTTGGGAAAGTAGCGAAATAACTACTAGGTAAAAATTATGAGCTTCGATCCCTGGTCACAGGTTTATTCCCATTTCGCCCCTTCCCATTTCGCTCCTTCCCAATTGGCCCCTTTCCCATTTTGCCCCTTTGCCATTTCACCCCTTTTCCGTGTTGCCCCCTTCCCATATTGCCCCTTTCCCTTATCGCCCCTTCCCATTACGCCCCTTCCCATGTCGCCCCTTCTCCATTTCACCCCTTCCCATTTTGCCCCTTCCCATTTCGCCCCTCATTTATTCCCATTTCGCCCCTTCCCAATTGGCCCCTTCCCATTTCGCCCCTTCCCAATTGGTCCCTTTCCCATTTTGCCCCTTTGTCATTTTGAACCTTTGCCTGATTTAAGGTCATTGGGGCTGTTGTGAACCTCTGTGACCCATGATTAAGTTAACTAAGGTCAAGGTCATTCCAAGGTCAAAGGTCAGTATCTAGGTATTTTACTTTTTAATAAATGAAGGGCGAAATGGGAAGGGGCGAAATGGGAATGGGCCAATTGGGAAGGGGCAAAATGGGAAGGGGCAAAGGGGGAATGAGGGGTGAAATGGGAAGGGGGCATAATGGGACGGGGACGAAATGGAAGAGGGGCGAAATTGGAAAGGGGCAAAATGGGTAGGGGCCAAATGGGAAGGGGCCAAATGGGAATAAATGAGGGGCGAAATGGGAAGGGGCAAAGTGAGAAGGGGCCAAATGGGAAGACACCCTGGTCACACTATCAGTTAGCAGGCATAATTGTGTTACCCTTTGATATATTTTTTTCTATATTGTGAGGTGTGATTTAAGTTTATTTATTTATTAATATGCCTCTCTTTACTGTTTGGTTAGTTTACTACATAGTATAGATGGAGCTAAATGCAGAATGAAGATGCCCCAAGATATACATGTTAAATAATGAATCATTAAGTGTTGATATTAATTAGCTTTAACTTCATGTTTGGTGAGTGGAATTGATTAGAAATTAATTTGTCTATTAATTTTAAAGACATGTTAATTTATTAACCCCAAAGGGATTTATATCTGGTATCTTTCAAGGGTTGCAACCCTTGATTACTTTTAATGCAAAAATGAACCAAGACGGCCTAGTTGCACCGAGACCATAGCTAGACATGATGAATGTTAGATCATGCAGTTTAAATAGAACAGATCTCTGATACATTATACCTGCTTTAGATTTCTCACCTGTATTGATACTGTGTTATGTCTGTAGTTTCACCTGGTCTAGATAGGATCACCATGTAAGGAATGTGACCTTAATGCAGATCTAGTCTAGCCAGATGTATGGATAGCATATATCAGTTTTTTGCCTGTGGACTCATTTTAAGATGTTAATTAATTTTCTGGCCTGTATTGTTCATACAATGTACAATGCAATAGAATTACTGTTATAATTTGAAGTTGTTTATTCCCCTTATTTAAGTACATTGTGAAGATGTTCACATTTCTTGACAATGATAACTGAGCAAAGTCTAGCATATATTTGCATACTGTTTTAACCATGCATGAAATCTTTTACTCATGATTTGACACATGAACACTTATATTTATTAGCATCTTTAGTGTTCTCCACAGGTTTTTTCTCAATTGGGTGCAACATTCTCATTTTCACAATTCAGACCAAAATTGGTCAAAATATGCCTATTTTTCGTTTTCTCTCATTTTTAAGTGGGTGCAAATGGATTTTCAGGTGGGTGCAAGCCTGTTTTCAAAATCTCATGTGGGTACTGGGCTCACTTACTTTAATCACAGATCTTCACATCATGGCATATTTGCAAATCCTGGCATAAACAATTCATGATGTGATTGTATCATTTAATCGTATCTTCACATAATATCTTTGCATTTTAAATTTTACTTTGCAATATACAATTCATATGATCTTGTCGCATAAATTTAACATTAGGGCTGTATAGAATTTAGGTATCTTTGTAACATTTACATAAAACATCTGATATGTTAATTTGACAAAGGTACCTACATTTTTCGAAATTCTCTTAACTCCTGTTTCATTGTTCATTCATTCAATATGAACTGAAGTTGAAAAAAAGCTTTTTGATAATTTCTCAAAGATTTTGAATATTTTCAAATTTTTGAAGTGCTTTAGCCAAAATAGTGAAGATAAGTTATAATTTGGATTAGAACAACAAGAACAGGTGATGCTACACACTTGGGCAGGTTGAGGAGATGGTCATTAATGATGGTAACAGTAAGAGTAAGGTGGATTGATATGATAATTTGTTTTGAGGACAATGTATTTAAGTTCAGGTGGTGGATGATTCCGATGAAATGTAGAGAGTGTTTCTCATAAAGGCCTAAATGATAGAAATGGCTGAAGTATTTTAGTTTTATTGATGCTGTGGTATATGGGATTTATACTTCTCCAGAATATTTCCTGCGACCCTCCAGTGTCAAAAATTGTTGACTAATTAGAGCCTAATGCTTTGGTCACATTTGACCTACGGCAACCGTATATCGATTGTAACTATCCAGTATCGAGAGAAATATGCAGCATAAGACAAAGGGAGAAGCACTGGGTACACTGTAGATTTTCTTTATAGATTTTGTCAATCTTTGCCTGCCACATGGCCGCTGTAGAACAAATGTGACTGAATCTCAACTCATATCATCACAAACTGAAAATTAGAAGATGATTGGTAAATCATACATTTGATATGAATAATTTGTTATTAGTATAATCATTTTTTCTTTGTATTAATTGAACTACTACAATGTTATATTTAGATTTAACATTCTGCCAATATACCAGATGCGAGTAGAAATAATCTTGATTTACTTCATTAAAATTCAAAATTCAGTCAAAATTATGTCATATTTGGAATCTACATGTAAAATTACATCTAGAAATGTGGTTTTGAAAAGAGATACATGTAATCAACTTTGAAAATTTAATTTTCTTTGAAATGTGATTTCTAGGTCGGGGAGATTCCCCATAGACCCCATGTTGTAAAATCACAAAAAGTGAAATATCTTTTCTTGTGTTGGGCAGGTAATATTTTCTTTTACTGGACATATTTTAATTTGTATAACTATCAGATACATAAGGGTAATATGAAAAGTGAACCACTAAAACTGATGATTATTCAAGTTTAAGAGAATTTTGTAATACCCTGCCATGTTATTTCCCCCGAATCAGCCACCTGGTGGCAAAATTGGTAACTACCTACTCGCATCTGAGTAATTGAAAGAGCTTTAAAATGTTATATAGATGGTTCTTCCTTCAAACTTTTATTTCACATTCTTCTAGGCAAAATAAGTACCTGTGCACCTGTGATGTGTCACATTCAAATCATGTACATGTATTTGCATTGTTTATTTTGGCAACAATTTCTCAATTCTGACATCAAATCCTCATATACATACAAATGATTGCCGTGACTCACAGAATCATCTTTTGAATTCTTGTAAACTTTTCAAAATTATCTCAACGACTGTAATCAATAGAAATTAATTTGTAATTTGGAACAGGATTCCATTTCCTCTTTAGCACTGTTTTTGTTAGTTATTATTAATTGTTGGGCATTGTGATAAGAAAAAGTAAGGTGAAACTCTGGGTATATTGAAAATTTGTCGAAGTTGTTAAAACGATATGGTTTGTACTTACCGTATTCGCCGTAAAAAGCGCCCAGGACGCTTTTGAAATTGAAATTCCCATTGTAACCCATTACAAAGAGTGCCCATAAATGAGAGAAGTCAAAAATCCCCGGGAATTTGATGTATGGGAATTTTTCTTGCCAAAATGCCTTATTTGCAACGAAAGTGACAGCATATTTTTACAATAATGATATGTATCGCTTAAATATGGAGATCGCTTAAATAAAGCAAGAATCTAACTACTAGTATATTGACAGTGATTGAAGAACCATTGGTTCTGAGTTTTTTAGATCGAAGACAATGGGTAGGGGATTAATTAACAGGGTAGGGGTTAGGGGGCTAGGACATTATTTCTATTGAGACTCAGTATGCCTAATTTGTATGCAGCCAGCATTCTCATGTCTATGAATTGCTCTATTATCACCGTGGATCACCATGGATATTGAGCATGTGATTACACTTTATGTGATTGGGTCTTTGGGGGTTGAGCTTAGTGTTACCTATCTCTGGGGGACCATGTTCCTGCATACAGATTACAGATTGCATGCATGATTTTAGATCCATATTGTCGCGTCTTAGCTCTTGCTGACATGTCTTTATCCTTAAGATGATGGAACTGTGAATGAGCTTTTCAGGGCTTTTGCCAGGTTAAGTTTTGTTGGAGCATTTTGAGTATAACAGATTGTTCAGCAGCAATAAATCATTATATCACCACCAGAAGTGGTGATATATTTGTGGTGATATATTTTTAGTATCTAACTTTTTTGTGGATGGTGCTCAGTAGTTGGTATTTGGTGTTTAGTGGTTGGTGTCTGTAACCTGAAGGTTCTCACTAGGCTTAAAGACTCTGATTTCACATGGGGGAGGAGTAGTAGCGATACTGCGAAAAATCTGGGGTCTAAAAATTTCCTGGTAAGAACTCTGGTAACAAATGGCAGGTGGTGACATCTTGCATGTTAATGCTTTGTACGTCATATTTATTTTTAATCTTTAGAATAATGATAATAAACAAGGCCTAACAGAAAAACCTCAAACATTTTAATTTTCATTTATACTCTACATATCTGTAGACATGTTCGGATGGTATACTTGTCAGTGTCTCTAGACCATGAGACTGAAACTGAAATACCAATCATGCTCATTGTTAATCTTGCTCAATGTTGATTTTGCTCATTGTTAATCTTTCTCTTTGATAATCTTGCTCATTGTTGATCTTGCTCTTTGATTATCTTGCTCATTGTTAATTTTGCTCTTTGTTAATCTTGCTCATTCTTAATTTTGCTGTTTGTTAATCTTGCTCATTCTTAATTTTGCTCTTTGTTAATCTTGCTCATTCTTAAATTTGCTCTTTGTTAATCTTGCTCATTGTTAATCGTGCTCATTGTTAATCGTGATCTTTGTTAACCGTGATCTTTGTTAATCGTGCCCATTATTAATCGTGCTCATTGTTAATTGTGATCTTTGTTAATCGTGCTTATTGTTAACCGTGATCTTTGTTTATCATGCTCATTATTAATCATGCTCATTATTAATCATGCTCATAGTTAATCGTGATCTTTGTTAATCGTGCTCATTGTTAATCATGCTCATTGTTAATTTTGCTCTTTGTTAATCTTGCTCATTGTTAATTGTGCTCATTGTTAATCGTGATCTTTGTTAATCGTGCTTATTGTTAACTGTGATCTTTGTTAATCATGCTCATTATTAATCGTGCTCATTGTTAATTGTGATCTTTGTTAATCGTGCTTATTGTTAACCGTGATCTTTGTTTATCATGCTCATTATTAATCGTGCTCATTGTTAATTGTGATCTTTGTTAATCGTGATCTTTGTTAATTGTGATCTTTGATAATCGTGCTTATTATTAATCGTGATCTTTGTTAATTTTGCTCATTGTTAATCGTGCTCATTGTTAATTGTGCTCATTGTTAATCATGCTCATTGTTAATTGTGATCTTTGTTAATCATGCTCATTGTTAATTGTGATCTTTGATAATCATGCTCATTGTTAATCGTGCTCATTGTTATTCTCTTTGTTTATCCATTACTCATTGTTACTAATCAATCAGCTTATTTTATAATTTGTCATGTTTATTCAAGTTATCATCTTGCTAATGCACTGTATTACATTTCCAGAGCTTGAGAGCTGCTATATTTCAGTTCAACATTTTTCTACTTATGTATTCAACCTGGCTTATGGATTATCCAATAATCTATATGCCAGACTATTGCAAAGTATTCACTTTTTAACATACCAGACAGTGGATGTATTAAAGTACATTTCGGTATGTGAATATTGGCATGTGCAGATTTTTATGAAATTTTGGTTCGTATAACTTGAATATTTATTCTAGTTTTTTGTTCATTTCGGTACGTTAATATTGACATATGCAGATTTTTATGAAATTTTGGTCGATATAACTTGAATATTTATTCTTGTTTTTTGAAGGGTGAGATTTTATGAGGGTCTTCTGACTTTAATCATAAATGTCACATTTATATAAAATATTCAGAAGTCTAGAGTCTAACATAGTCTAGAGTCTTAAGTTCTTAGTTCACATGAAAGAATATTTATTTTCAAAGGATAGATTCCATGTATCATATTAATGTCTGTATATATTTATCGCCCTTTATGTAAAAGAGATGCATGCATACAATGGATGTAAATTTAGATAAAAATGAAAAATACCAAAATTTACAAACGGACAGCTTCTGTTTATTGATAGATAAGATAGTCAAGCTACCGAAGAGATGCATACTGCCAATTTAGAATGTACCCCACCACTCTAGAGCTTGACAGAAAAACATTGATATTGAGAAGCTAGTATCTAACCATTTGGAGGATAGATAGTGCAGATAATGGACTTGGTTTCAGTTTAGAAGATTGGTCTAGTTAAATCATCTGATTGAAGATAGAGTAAGAAATTAATTATTTGAATAAAGGGTGATGGCTAAATGTCACAATTGTGGAAGAATGAATTTGATTTCATAATGTGAGGGGGATGATTTTGTTATTTAAATCAGCTTTATTTAATTTGGAGAGAATTAATGAAATTAACTTTATGTTGTCTACAACTGATGACATCTGGACGTCCTTTCTTTAGTATTTGCTATTTGCGTATTACATAATCAAAAATGAGATATATAATATATAGATTAAGTCATTTTAGCTGGCCTAGGGGTCCTTTAAAGTGCCAATCAGTTTATGTTAACAGTCACCACACAGATTTCAGTCTACTACATCTTCTAAATCCATCAATACATCCAGATTCATGAAGTAAACCTATTGTGTAGACTACAACTGTCTGCACAGTACTGGCCAATATTGATTTATCGCAATTGAGCAGGGGTATTGGCGCTCAATAAATGCTTATACTGAACGTCTGGCATGAGAGGTGATTCAAGGCCATAAGGTTACAGACTACATTCTCCATCATTATAATGGTGATGTTAGTGATGCTAGCGGACTGGTAAGTGATATAGATCACATAGAATTAAAAACAAATTAAAATAAATACCACATTAAGTCAGTAAAGATCAATAGGATATGCGATGTTATGAAATTGTGATAATATTTTTGATGGAAAGTAACAGACTGGTAGACGTGTTGACCTATTCATAGTCTCGTCAGCTGATATTGACCAATGGACAGCCAGCAGAAATTCAATACTTTAGCTTATATACAGACAGACTGAAGAGAGACTGAGCAAGAAAGCTGCATTTATAAGTTCATATCTTTCTCAGACAGGAAATTTTTAGCTTGGTAAGTACTGAATGTAATAATTATCAATATAAGACCTATCAATTTCGGTGTTTTTATTAGTATCAATAAGGTTACCATGTTACCAGTACAGTCAAGTGTAAACAAAACAGTTGGTTGCTTAATAAATATAAATTGAAATTAAATAGTCGTTTTATCATATCTGGTGAAGTTTGGTATCTGAACTTTGGATTAGTAAAATTATCTGACTGAGCACTGGGTGCTACATTAATTATTTCTCATGAATTTCTATATCTCAACAAATGTACTTTTGTTATATAATTGTTCAATCAGAGGTCTATATCTTCTATATCTTTTTTGTGAGATGCATTGTAAAGATTTTAAACCAACTGGTTACAATTGAATTTCTGGCCAAAATGACTTATAGATTTGTTACTATAATTATGTTCTATGTTATATTTTCTCAGCATGTTAAAAACCTCGGGTTACATATCTTACATAGATTGGACTTCTTTATCGTTCAAATTTCTCATTATAATGATGAGAAGGAGAATAGTGAGTTGGGTTTGGTATTACCTAGCCAAGTTATTAGGACATACTGGGTAAATGATGGGGGGGGGGGGGGCAGGGGGTCACAGGGTGGCAACTAACCAGCCAACCAACTTGAATATTTTTTATTTATTGCGTTAAGATAAAAAAGATACAGTAATGCTGTAAATTGAGTGAAGGATCTCTACAGGTTATTTCATTCTATTTTCATTAATCATAATACCTGAAATTGAAAATGTTCACGATCATGCGGGTTGAATACATACATTATATTTCTATATGAAAAATTCCTACATTTTCTATAACTCAATGTTTTTATAGGGGCTGTAATCAAAACTGAGTTTTTCAACAAATATTGAAAAGCTTTGTCAACATTTCTTTTAATGTGAGTGGTTACATCAAGTGATAGACTGGTAACATAGGAGGAATGGTGATACAATCTTCAGTTACGAAGTGTTCATTTTAGAGAGGTTTTATGCCACCATCAAGTGGCGACATATAGTCTCCATCTTTTTTGTGGACGGTGTTCGGCATCTAACAAATGGCAGGTAGTGACATTTTGCATGTTAATACTTTGTTTTAAAATATAGTAGAACCTCTCTTGGTGAACACCTCTCTCTTGTGAACACCTGTCTCTAGTGGACATCCTTCCTACAGCTTACTCTTCTGACTTCTGTATAGATTACCCTATCTGTAATGAACACCTACCAACACTGAATTTTTTTCTTGGCAAAAATGTTCAATATACAAAGCTTTACTATAGAATACAGGGATTATTTTTTATCACAAACTGATTAAATGACGATATATATAATTCTTAAAACATTAAATCAATGTTTTAACATATAGTTTTTATTTTGAACTGATTTTGAACATGAAATATATGCATGCAATTTATCGTCAAAGAAATTCCTAAATCCTTATGAAATGATTTGAAACCCTAAACTCAACACGAAATCAAAAATCAATTCTTTTAACATGCAAATACAAATACAATTATTTCAATTATAAATTAAAATTGGCTTTATATTGGTCAATATTGATGTTAAAATTGGATATTAGAAAGCTCAGCAAGTTCAGATAAAGTTCACTTTTGGCGGGATATAAAGCAGACAGTATTATGTTAATTCTTTCTGTTTTATGTTTTATGAACGCAGATATTATGGGATCGTTAGATTAGTCTGTATAACATAACATGCCTATGTTAAGCTTAGGTCCACCTGCAAAATCTTGTGAATATCACGACTTTGTAGTGAATGAATTGTTTGCCAAGCAAAATTGAATAAGGAAATATCTAATATTGACTTAAATATAGGTTGATATCTGGAGAGGGTCCTGTGTTTTCCTTATGTAGAGTTGAAGAGAGTATTGCATGATTCAAGTCAGACTTGAAAATAAATATTTTAACCCTGCAATGCCAGGTATATTTTATATTTATGTCAAAATGCTCCATATCCCAGCCGGCGTATTCTATTGTAGGAACACATTTTTACAGAATCTGCAAAAAAGAAATATGCATAGGGAGAACTTATAAATTATGCATAGACGAAAAGGGTGAATTATTAATGCAGAAAAAACTCTGTCTAGAATTATTTCTTATGGTACAGTATATAAATAATGAGGAAAGTACCATCACATTGATCTATTTCAAAATTCAAAGGGATAAATAGAAAACAATGGGATCTTCCTCTTTCCCTCCTGACATATTTTAGGAGATGTGGGATAAATATGATATTGTGTCCTTGATTTCAATAGATTCATTAATTACTGTTAAATAATAGATATTAAAGTTAGAAAATAGTTAAATACAAGTATGTTGAGTTCAGTTTTTATATGCAGACATTCTGTTGTGATCAAACGATAGAAGATGCTTTATAAATATTGGCTGTCAGAGCCAGCTGCCACTAGACATGTGACCAGACATGTGACCTTTACTCCCTGTCTGTGACCTCTACCCTTCTCTCCGTGATGAACAGTTACCTTGAATGGCATCGTAATGTCCAGTTATTCAGTCATTCTTGACCATTTTAATTTGCCTTTTTACTCCAGCCCAGAGGAGTAATACATGTAAATCCTTTGTTCAATTATGAAATGTAGGTGTTACATTAATATCACGGGGAGTCAGTCACCCCCCCCCTCCTATATAGACCAATATAATAGATTATTCTATTGGTCTATATAAGAGGAGGGGGGGGGTGACTGACTCCCGTGAATTATTCTATTGGTCTATATAGGAGGAGGGGGGGGGAGACTGACTCCCAGTGATTATTAATATTACAGAGGTTGTGTCAAATTTCTGTGGCAGATCCTACAGGAATTATTCCAAAATACAAGGTCAAGTATCAAATCTCTGGACCCCCTTCTCTGCAGTGCATCACCTTCAGGAGGGGGGGGGCCATACAGGTTTAAAGGATATATAGTAAGGGGGGGGGGCACATGGGCTAAGAGAATTTCAAGGAGTATAATATCTATTAGTTTTAGTTATAGCTATTGTAAGGAGAAAGCTGAACTTCATATTTTAGCTGTATAATAAAATAAAATGATTATATTACATGCAGTAGATTCAGTGTGTACATTTCAATTAATTGTGTATGTTGTATTATATTGTCAGTTGATAGACAAAATATTAATTTGGAGTCCACACAAATAAAAAGTCAATTCTCATATTTTTATGATTTTTACAAAAATCATAATGTCTTGGGGCGATGATGTCAATCTTTTTGTTAAATGATTACAGGCATTTCACAATGTTAATATAATTATGCAGTGGTCTATATACCTCTCCCTACATAAAAATCAAAATTGTAATTAACAATGGCCCTTTAAGCTTGTTTCGCTTGTATGATAATATATACATGTATTTACTTTTTTTTATTATTATTATTAGATAGACTTACTGTTTATTGGATACTGTTTTGGTCATTTAAACTTTAAACTTAAAAAAGTCTACATTAGATTGTTATTTTGAACTAAAGTTGTACAGTAAGCTTTTGCATTAGTCACCACTAAGACTGGCTGCAGACTTGTTGCATTAATCATATTTCATAGTATGTATTGTTGTTGTTTGCCTTCAGGTAACCAAGGCAACAGACCAATCAGTCTGCCTGTAATTAACAATGGATTCCGTCTACAGGCCAAGGCTGTAATTTATATTCATATATTCAGGTAAGCGTTTTAAACATAAAACGGGATCAGTTTTCTAAGTGGTGTGTGGTGACATCTTTAGTTTGGGTATTTTCGACTTTACAGTTTCGATTCATAAATTATATTTTATTGTTTAGGTTTCCCAAATTAAAAATCTTTTTGGGCTATTGAATGCAAAAAATTTATTCAAGTTGTTCATTACAATGGTGATGCCATACTAATAAAATGCATAGATATTTAAATGAGTTGAAAATGAGTTCACATCAGTGTCATATTCCAGCTAACCCTATAATAATTACCTGGATGCGAAGGCAATTCACTTGAATCTGCAAGCTGCAGCTTATCATTGGCATATGTACACTTTCCAGGTTGCGTTATAAGACAACTCTTTCACGGGTAGTATCTGAAGCCCCGCCATGATTTAGAAATCGCGAGCAAGTTCCCGCTGAAATCGCGAGCAATTAAAAGAAATGAAGGGGTATCTTTTGTTTACTTAAATTGTATGTTGTACAAAGCGTTTTCATTTAATTTTATTCAATTATTACATGGCAGTGATACTAAAAAGCAACTGCTGCAAAACAAGTATCACAATCTGATGTTCTGAATTTCGTTATTTGATAATTGGAGAGAGAATGTATCATCTTAAATCTTTATCTATATATTTCTATATTTTATAGCTGAAGAAGGTCGTTGCCCTTCAATTGAAATGTTTATAGTGATATGAAATAAAGGTATTCTGAGTTTCACTTCCTAAAGCTTCGCCGAAATTTATATATTTCCATTTTACCATATCCCTCAAGGCCCCGCTTCTAACATGAGCAATAAACTAAAGATCCCGCTGAAAACATGAGGAGGCCCCGCTGAAAACATGAGGAGGTCCCGCTGAAATCAGGAGCAAGTGTCTCTCCAAAATGGAGTGAAGCCCGATTCTACTCTGCAAATCTGCCACGATTGTAGCCAACGTAATAGATATAACTAGACCTGGGAAATTGAACAAGTTCAATTTCAGACTCCAGATTCTTCTGGGGTTTTTAGAAAGACAGATGGACAGACGGATGGAAGGACGGACTGGCTGGACTTGAACTGGACCTTGACTGGATTTGAACCTTGACTGGATTGAACCTGGGCTGGTCTTGGACTGGACTTATACTATACTTGGACCTGTACTGGCCTTGGAACTGGACTGGAATTGACCTGAACCTGGACTTTGACTGGACTGGAACCAGATTTGGACTAAGACCTGGACTTGGACCTGTAAATGGACTGGACAGGTATTTTTTCGAAATTTCAAAATGCCATAACTTTTGAACAGGAAGTCTGATCGAAATTTGATTTGCAGATTCGGATTCCTGAGAAAATTCTATCTATAATTCATAACTCATACGTTAAATTTGGAGAACTCTTTATTTTGACCTACTTTTCGGACACACCATAACTTCCGAACCGGAAGTCGGATTGACATTTGGTTTGCAGATTCGGATTCCTGACAGAATTCTACCCTTAATTCATAACTCATATGTTCAATTTGGAAAACTTTTTATTTTGACCTACTTTTCGGACACCATATCTCAAAAGTGGGCCAAAATACTTTCTGACGGCAAAAGGCTAACACTATTAGCCCACTCTTGGCTACATATATACACAATTTCGAAGAATATAATTAAAGTGTAGTGTCAGAATCGCAAAAATAAGGATAAACTATGAATTTGACCTAGATTTTGACTTAGGAATTTTGGTGTCCAAATTTTGAAGTTAAGTAGCCTTCAAGGTCCCCTTCTTTCATAGGCTTTCATTATTTTAAGCTGTACTTAGTCTAAATCTCGTATTTTACACTTCAAAAAAATCTTTTTTCCCATTGCCATAACATGGGGCACCAAATTTAGCGATTTTTGAGCTTTCAAAATGTCATAACTTCCAAACCGGAAGTCGGATCGAAATTTGGTTTGCAGATTCGGATTCCTGAGGAAATTCTATACTTAATTCATAACTCAAACGTTAAATTTGGAGAATTTCTTATTTTGACCTACTTTTCGGACACCATATCTCAAAAGTGGGGCAAAATACTTTCTGACGGCAAAGGGCTATCACTATTAGCACACTCTTGGCTACATGTATACAAAATTTAGAAGAATATAATTAATCTGTAGGGTCAGAATCGCAAAAATAAGGAAAAACTTTGAATTTGACCTAGATTTTGACCTAGGCATTTTGGTGTCCAAATTTTGAAGCTAGATGGCTTTTTAGGTCCCATTCTTTTAAAGGCTTTCATTACATTTAGCAGAACTAGGTCTATATTTCGTATTTTTCACTTCAAAAAAATATTTTTTCCCATTGACTTAACATGGGCACCAAATTCAGCGATTTTTGAGCTTTCAAAACGCCATAACTTTCGAACCGGAAGTCGGATCGAAATTTAGTTTGCAGATTCGGATTCCTGAGAAAATTCTACCTTTAGTTCATTGGTCATAGGTTGAATTTGGAGAACTTTTTGTTTTGACCTACTTTCTGGACGCTATATTTCAAAATCGGTAAGAGAAATCAAAAAACGGATAGCACACTTATGAAAGGGCTGTTTCTAAGCTACATGATGAAAAAAAGATGAAGACGTTTTGATAAATAACGAAGAAGATAATAGACAGAATGTTGAAAATGTAAGATTTGACCTAGTTCTTGACCTTTGACCTAGATAAAAATTTGACCCCATTTCCCACCAACTAGACATAGTACCTTAATTAACCATATAATAGTCTTCATTGAATACTTTATAGTTGTTGAGAAATCGTCCAGAGTATAATAAGAAAGAAAGAATAAGAATAATAAAGAAAAGAGGCAAAAACAATAGACTCCAGATTTTCATCTGGAGTCTAATAATTATTGATACTCTACAGAGCACATGTATATCATATATCATTGTTATTGTTATTATTGTGACAACTAAACATGTACATGTGCGACTCTTTTAATATTATGTAATATCATTGTTATTTACGACTCTCTTTCATCATCAACTATCAATTCTTTAAAAAAAGTCTCACGTGATTATGTTATTATGATAAGTTTTACCAGTGCAAGAGGCGCATATACGTATGTTTAGGCCATCATAAAAAAAGTACTAAAAATATTACGGACTTTCCCAACCGCCCACCCGTATTTGACTCCCATACAATAATTCCCTGAGCCAGATGGCCTAATGCCAACCCCCTCTCATGAAGATGACCGATGACAAAGTTGTGCAGCAACCCAGTGGCTGTTAGACTACCCTAAGCTAAAATGAACGGATGTGATTCATGTGAAGCAGGGATCTTATCTGGAAATAGCAGCATCCAATTGCAAAAACTCGGCAATACAATAAACTGCTGTAAAAATAAAATTAATGTTAAGTTGATGATTTCGCGCGTCATGTGGAACCAAGTGTTTAAAAGATGAGAGGAATTCCATCATGTTGAAGTACAGGTCGCATTTCAGCATCATATGGATAGGTGTTTCCAATTGTCTTGTCTTGTCTGATTTGCTCAGCCAGCTAAAAATGTCATGTGAGATACAATGAGATACAATGAGACGCGCAAATTAAGAAGCACGGGACATGTGGAGCTCAGTTTAGAATCAAAGCACGGGACATGTGGAGCTCAGTTTTGAATTCCATTATGGAAACAGATTTAAAATCGGAAATATTATTATTGAAATAATACATTCAAAATGATTTGGTTCGTAATCGTAATAGATATGGGAGTTTAAGCTTGCAAATAAAATCTAAACGTCAACCTATACGTATGACCAATCGCCAAAACAAATGCATCGTTTAATATTTCCCGTTCACGTTTAGGTTGTAAAAAACATCGTAAGCTTAAACAACCTATTATCAAGATACATCAACGTATAAATTGTTAACACTTTTAACACCAATGCAAAGATTGAACAAATGAAACAAAATTTTCAATAATAAAATGCCATATCTAATGTGCCACTTTAGTGTTTTAGCATATCAAAGTATTTTGCAACCTAAGTGACATCATAATGAAATCATTGCATGTAGGTAGCAAAACGTTTTGAACAAAATCAAAATTGATAAATGGTGAATGACAATAACATTAATTAAGTTCTATACGTATGAGACAAAACGCAACGGAATATTTGTACATGCATTTTAAAAACATAAATATACATGTGTATCAAAAAAACGCAACAGATCGTTATCTCGGAAAAGCACAAAACCAGTGATAACAGCATTGATTTCATTCAATGCACTGTAAAGCCATATGTCTCCTCTTTACAATGATATATCATTCATTGATATTTGGTCATAGTTGGGCGAGTAATCATTCCATTATAAAAATCGCAAAAGTCAGTGTACGGAGCCCGATGCAATATTGGAAGAAAACATAAAACCAATGCTGATTGCATCCTTTTCATTCAATGTACGAAAAATCCGGATTACTCCTCCTTGCAATGGAATATCATTCATTCACAGGGAGTCATGGCTGACCGAATAATCATTGATATTGCAAAGTGGGGCAAAATTCAGCTCGGACCCAAGTTTTAAACATTGCAAAAGTCAGTACAACGGGCATTGGGGCTATTGGAAGAAGGTGTGACAGGTGTGGTATAGACAGTAAAGTGTTCATACTCATACTCTTGCAAGAATACATCCAATACCCCTCCAAATTGCTATCACTTTCTTGCACATAAAGATGCGCTCATCTGTCCACGTCATGCATGGTTCAGCCCTGAGTCATCTGTGGGTTAAAGCAGAGAAAAGAAGCACATGGGCAACTCTTTCTCGAGGTTTTGCAATATCTGGTGGAGGAATTGTGAGCACAGATGCTCCTGAGAGAGTATCCTGTTAATAATCAAAGATTCGAGGTTATAAATGTGGATGGATATCTGAAAGAACGGGAAAACCGGTGTAAAGGGTAGGAGGTCCTATCAAATTATTGTCCTACTCTCCATTTATTTATATGGTGACCTCAATAGAACTCTTTCCCTCATTATCTTACACGCAATTAGGGCCAGTAAGGGCCGTTAAGAAAGGGACCATAATCCCTGGGGGGACCATCATTTCTTTCACACCGGCCACGGCCAAGAAATCAAAACTGGACATTAATATTCTAAAATTATTCCACGGTTGGGTGGAAATTTTCTGAAATTTGGCCAATTGAACAATGTCAACCAAATGACCAAAAATGGTATGAGATTAACAGATCATCATATAGTCGGTTCAGGATATTTGCAGTATCCCTTGGGCAATATAATGTATCAATCCTCGGGACCTAAGGCCCTCGGACAGATATATTATATTGGCCTCGGGATAATCCCAATATCCCGAACCTCATATAGGATAATCTCTATATATTATACTGACGTTACATTATACGTATGCATGTAGTTCAGTACATCACTAAATAAGATGAATCGGCAGCAATGGCGCACACATTTAAAAACCTTTATAGATCCACTTCTGAATGTTATTAACCAAGGAGTACAGGCCTTCTTCGAATTTGTGTTTCAAATAATAATAGTATGACACAAATGTTAGTGCAACCAGGTGCAATCGGACCTGTAAGCATTACTATTATATGCAATTTTCCGTTTTGTAAACTTCGATATACATAGCTAAGTATGGTGTATATTCCTTAGTTTTTTATAGAAATCTACAAAATTCCACTGCTGTTTTGTGTTAACAGTATTTTCAATCATGGCAATCACTTTTCCAACGAATTTACTAGAAATATCAGAGGATTGACTGTTATTCTCATATTTAGTAGAACTAAATGTGAATGACATTCACTCTTTATCAAGCAGGAAAATAAAATAATAATTTGCTACATGACATAATGAATATAACCAGAGGATATCGCCACGATATAATCCAGTAAACCAATATGCGGAGGGTTGTGTAACGATATACTCCAATTTTTGTTGATTTCCCCCATTTAGTACACTAATTGAAGGATATTTAGAACATCCTATGAGTTTTTCAGAAAATCATATTAATCTTCTCGACGATATTGATATATGAACTCGTTCGCTTCGCTCTCTCGTGCAGATATCAATATCATCTCTAGTTAGATAAAACTGATTTTCTTTAAAATCATAGGGTATCCAAAGAATTTACATCGGATTAACAATTTCGCAAAATGTATCATTTTGTCGAGTTATTGTTAATGGTGAAAAAGAAATGAAAAATGCATCTGTTCACCTTAAATTAGCAACAAATTATATTCAATGTAACATAAAGCTAAGGCCACAAGAAGTAGATTCTTTGTTTTGCGTCCTGGAAAAATCCAAAATCATGCAAGGGTACAAGGAAAACAAACACAAACTCAATAAAAAACACAATCTTATTTGCTGAGATATGTTTACATTTTATGGGCTTAAAAAGGGATGACATACCAATTTGCAGTGATTACAAACACATAGCTAAACATTTTATACAATATATTTAAACATACAGTAGCTATTATTCGACTGTAAAAAATAAGAAAATACACAATGTATGCCAAAGTAATCAATAAAACTGTCAATTTTGATGCACATCAAATTATCTGCCATTTTATCTGATTCTGATTGAACGAAACGCGACGATACGTCCAGACCCTTGTGATTGATATTTGGATGTGTTTATTTTTTCTGATTTACTCAAAATCCTGCAAGCAATATACTTCTTATTGCCTAACATTACTTTTCATATCAAATTGATGAATCTATCAGAATAATCCAAAGAACCTTTTTCAAATTATTCGCTCAAATAACATGTTCTTGGGACTAATCAACTTTCATAGACATTTCAAAACATTCCTATATTTATATGATAGTACAGAAATAAAAAGTAAAAAGAAATAGGATTTCATATAAGAGCATGGAAATATTTCAATCCTAATTTTGTAAGGGTTATGTAATGGGAGGTTTAGGATAAACCCTGTATCCAAAACCGATCGTACATATAGAGATTATCCTATAGTCGGTTCAGGATATTGGGATTATCCCAAGGCCTATATATTATATCTGCCCGAGGGCCGTAGGTCCCAAGGGTAGATATACTATATTGGCCAAGGAATAATCCCAATATCCTGAACCGACTATAGGATGATCTGTTTATCCCATACCAATCACATTGTTCAATTGGCCAAAGCTTTGCAACCAACCATGGAATTATTCTAAAATATTCATGTCCAGTTTTGTATTCATGTCCGTAGCCGGATTTTCCTGTTCAAATCTTTGATTATTAACGGGGCATACTGCTATATAACTGTTATATACTGTTATATACTGTTATACTGTTATATACTGTTAAACTGTTATATACTGTTATACAAGCATCAAAGAGATCACGATTGTCTGCGTTTTTCTCCATTGTTGTTCACAGTATGCGAACGTTACAAAAAAGAAGCAATACGGGAACAGCGATTATGACGTAGCGGGCAGATATACTGACGAGTCGCAAAAAGGTGGCGCATTTGTTTTTAAGGGTATCGCGTGAATGTAACTTTGATTCCCCGGATTATAAGATAATATTCTAATTAAAGTTATATATCATTTTAAAGCTGTTTCGATGAAGTTTTTAGATCAACTACACTCCGTTCACGATTCTTGCGCGTTCTTTTTTAAAAAAAAGTTTTTTACCAAAACATCTGGCAAATATCCCCTGTTGACATGTTACATTTTTGAATTATTTTTCGTCTTTAAAAGCTCATAACTCAAACAATATATGACTATTATACTTATTTTTCGTCTTGATAAAGGTAGATGGAAGTTTTATTTCAAAGGATGAATTTTAGTAAGCGTCCCATATTGTGACGTCATAGAGTTTGAAAAATAGAATCTGTTGACAGCGACCTTTTTTGCTCATTTTTTGTTACCTTCAACTTTTCAGGTGTACATTAAACAAAATATACGAGATCAATTTTTAATAAATCATAAATGATTATTTTGCTCTTAAACTCTAGTTCATTAATAAATAGTTGATTTTGTTCGCAAAAGTATGTGTTTTCTGTTGTATGTGGAAAAGTGGAGGACGAAAGGTTTTCAAAATTCATTAAAATAGGGCTAATTTACGCCATTCGCCTTTTTTCAAGCACAGCAACACGTATATTTATTTCACCTAAAATATCAATTGATTCGTGTTTTATGATACTCCTATCCCATTGTTAATACATATACGATATCAGAGTTATTCGCCTTAAATGTTTTGACTTATAGAGGGAAATGTCGAGGACGAAAGGATTTCCATATGTGTACATTTTTCTCAAAAAACGTCACATTCTGTGGTGTTAAAAAGCGAAAATGTGTAACAATGCGTGCGCGACCTTTTTGCGACACGTCACTATATCTGCCCGCTCGGAGAGGGACGTAAAGCTATATTTGCCCGCTGATGAAAATATAAGTTTTTACAAACCGGCTTTATGTACCCGTAACACGTCCAAGTATGGGATAAAACAGATGTATTCTATAGCATAAACATACTGATAATTAACTTCCAAAATTCAAACACATACTAAAGTACGCATTTTCTCAAGAAGTAGTTTTAAGTTTGATTTTGCACTCATATATTGGCGGAGCTGATCAATAAATTGATATTAAAATTTCAAATATACAGCATAAGTAAAGTTTAAAAAATCTTTATTTCGTAAATTAGGTAAAACGTATTTATTGAGTTCGATTTTCAGGAGCGGTACCGGAGTGGATACAGCCCATATCCATCCCGGTCTCGTACTTTAGCGATAACTCCCCACATACACTATACAGGACGAATAAAAAACGCAACAAGCAGTTATCTCGTAAAATCACAAATATAGAGGTGACTCCATAAATTTCATCCAATGTACCATAAAGCCACATTCTCCTCTTTGCAATGATATGTCATTCATTCACATGTGGTCATGGTTGGGTGAGAAATCCTTCCATTTGCACAGTGGGTCAAAATCGGCTCTGGACCAAGTTTAAGATATTGCAAAAATCAGTGCAAGGGCTAAGTACCAATGGAAGTTCTCCTGACTTGAATTGTTGTGAATTTTTCTTTTGGAGCTATCTCAGGAGCATCTGTGCTAATCATTCCTCCACCAGATATTGCAAAACTTCGAGAAAGAATCAATGGGCTTTTTCTTCGCTTTAACCCACAGATGACTCAGGGCTGAACCATGCATGACATGGAGAGATGAGCGCATCTTTATGTGCAAAAGGTGGTGGCAATTTGGAGGGGAATAGGATGTATTCTTGCAAGAGTATGAGTATGAACACTTTGCTGTCTATCACACGGTACTAACTTCGACCATTAATTTGAATTTTTGACCTACCAAATATTTGAAAATCAAGGATTGCGAGTCCCATACTGCACAGTTTTTCTTCAAACTTGTTCCATTCAAAGCATAACAAAAATGCCTTTCTGTTGGTACATTTTTCTGTTATACAGAGTCCCTACTTTCTGCGGCATTTCACAGCTGGGGACCAAAACGCTGCTAAAACGAGGGACTCTTTACAATAAAGCAATGCACCGACAGAAAGGCAATTTTGTTTTACTTTGAATGGAACAATTTTGAAGAAAAACGGTGCAGTATGAGACGCGCAATCCTTGATTTTCAAACATCTGGTAGGTCAAAAATTCAAATTAACGGTCGAAGTTAGTACCGCGTGTCTATGTCACACCTGCCACACCTTCCTCAAATATCCCATATGTCTTATGTACTGTTTAAAACTTGGGTCCGGGCTGAATTTTGCCCTACATTGCGAAATTAATGATTATTCGGAAATGATTATTATGAAAAGGATGCATTGGTTTTATGTTTTCTTCCAATATTACACTGACATTCGCGATGTTTATAAATTGGTCCCAAGCTTATTTTGGCCTACTTTGCAAAAGGAACGGTTACTCGCTCAAACATGACCCAATATCAATGAATGATATACCATTGGAAAGAGGAGACACATGGCTTTATGGTACATTGAATGAAATCAATGCTGTTATCACTGATTTGCGCTTTTCCGAGATAACAATCTGTTGCGTTTTTTGATACGCATGGTATATTGATTGTATATCGGCTCGTTATGTGCCTACAAAACCTCAGTAGCCAGGTATGGAATACTTAGATACGACATTAGTAACTTGGAGAAACATCAAATGACCATCGAAATCTTCCTGACATCTCACATTTTTAATAACGTATTTTTCTACATTGATGGTGTATAAATCATTCTTGAAATAAATATTTAAAAAACAAAAACTTTAATGTTATTGTTAAATTATAAAAGTAGAACCTACAACGTCTTCTGAATTATCATGGAGCCTTTGTGGTTCTCCTTTCTCTCAAAATTTCCTCTTCTTGGAACTTGGGGTGTCTCTGTTTAATAAAAGGCTCATTCCCCTAAACTTCATGCTTCCATCAAGTTGTCTTGAATTTATGTTGAAGTCTAATACACGATATATCCATCTTTCTCCTATATATTTTGGTTCGTTTATTTTAAAATCCAATGATGGGTGAAACTGTATAAAATGTTTGACGAAATCGTTCTGCTCTGATGACTTGAAGTTGCAATAAAAACATTTGAAACGTGGCCCTAGAATGAAACAGTATATATAATTAATAGGAATACTTTACTTGGTCTTTCGTGTACGTTTACTTGAAGAACCTCAATATTTAATGGAATGTAATGAAGCTTTCCTCGTGATCGAAGCGGGTACTCGTGAAATCTGCTCCTGATTTCAGCGGGACCTCCTCATGTTTTCAGCGGGGCTTCCTCATAATTTCAGCGGGGCCACTGGAACACCTCCAATGGTGTATTTCACCCCCCACAGGAGATGTTATTGTAAACTAACTTATCAATACATACAATGTTGATCCAATATTCATTATGAGGAATGCATATCGTAGTTCTTGTCTCAATTTTAACGACAAAAGTAATTTTGTTACAGTAAATTATGTAAACGTGCATATTTGCGCCAGTTTTTTCCATGCCGATAAACATATTTATCGTTCATGTCATTGTTTGTGAAGATATACCTGTTCTGAAAGTATACCTCAAGTTTCAAAGAACAGTAATGCGTATTCTTACCATTTTTGTCCATATTTCAAGGTGACATAAATAAAAAGGACTTTGCTCGTGATTTCAGCGGGAACTTGCTCGCGATTTCTAAATCATGGCGGGGCTTTAGATACTACCCGTGTCTTTCATTTGGCGGCTTGTTATTTTGAACATTTCAGCAATTTTTTTGGAGGGGTTTTCAGTCAGGAGATGAGGGAGGGGGTGCGATTGTGGCATATACAAGCCAAAAAAGATTTATTTTGAATTTTACAAAAATTGATGCAACTAATGTTGCGTAGTCTACCTTTGTTTTTCGAAACTTTTGTTTCAATCAGCGTCTTTTTTTCAGAATTAATATTTTTTCTCGTCATGGGAGACTTAGCTGTCACGTCGCTCCATATTAAATGGGCCTTAAGCTATGAGGAAATAGGTAGAGGTTGCACATGGCAGTAATTGCTTCGATGACATCTTCAGTCCTTGACATAGCCTATCCTATAAGTAAAGAGCCCCCTGTTCCATAAGGTGTGTAGCTCTGTCTATTCTGGTTTCATGGTAGTTATTGCACAGTTGACCTCATCAGTTCTTTGACATAGCCTATCCTATACATGTAATTGTAAAGCTCCCTGGTCCATAAGGTAGCGCCGTCTATTTTGGTTCTGGTCATAGATTCAGATTTTTATTTAGAAGTACTTGTATAAGCAAATTAGTATAAGCAAAAGCAAGCAGTTTTTCTACTAATCAAATTTTATTCAATTCAGTGCAATCAAATATTTTGACAAGCAATTAAAAAAATGCAATTTTAATTTTGAATCATCAAAAATATATGTGAATAAGTCTCAAGATTCAGACATAATATGTTGCAATAATTTATAAAGTTTAATGCACAAGTGCCCATGGAATAGGGCTAAAAAGCGTTACAGAATACAGCAAGAAAAAGAAAACAACTAAGACTACACCAGACATAAGATAAACAAACCCCAACTATCCCAAATCATAATTCATAAACTAGTTTCCTTGCGAAACCAAATTTCCCCCGAGGAAGTGAAAATCAGTCAACCTTTTTTATTCATTTATTAATATGCAGACATGGTGATTGTCTGGCCAATATAAAATACAATTGGCAATTAGAAATGAGAAAGCCTCGATGATCAAGCAATTTTCTCATAGACTCATCAATTTTCAATGAGTTTGCTCAGTAAATGATATGCTTTCAGAAAGGTATTATGTTTGTATTGATGATGATGTTGAGATTGTATATCTGTCATTCTTTTTGCAGTAGGTTGTTATATTGTCATATTTTATTTCACATGAAATTGTTAAATCGTGCCATTTTAAAAACACTGGATGTCTGCTCTTGAAGTCTGTCTGGGTCAAATATTGATCAAAGCAAAAATAATTTGCTCTCGGAAAAGAGAATTACGTTTGTATTGATGATTATGAGATTCATATCTGTCATGTTTTTTAACAATAGGTTGTTACATTGTATTGCATTTCACTCGAAATTGTAAAATCATGCAATTTTAAAACATTGGATGTCTGTTCTTGAAGTCTGTCTGGGTCAAATATTGATATACTGATCTTAGATGTCTGTCCTAAGAGAAAACCTTAGTGAAGCAAGTAATGTGTCTTGTATAATCTCAAGTAAAAATATGTCTGCAGCTAATTTCACTGATTACAGGAATAAATCAGCTTTTTGGTCATTTCCAGTAAATTGCAAAAATTTCCGGTCATCTGCAATTACCCGCCGTGCAAGCGCTAAAAAGAATGACATTTGAATTAATTAAAAGTGCTATTTGTGTAGAGTTTTTCACATTGATATTAAAGTGGAAATACAAATTTGTTCAAGACTTTTTAAGCTCACCAGCTGAAATACTGGAATATTGTCATAGGATATTTTTTATTTAAGGAAGATTTTATGTACCATTTGATCCCAAAACTCCTAAGTCTTGAAAGTACAGCTAGTTGCAATGGAATATTGATTTATATCTGTTGGAGAAATCTTTATTTCAATCCCTCAAAATAATTTTTAAAATTACAAAAATCTAAATACCCAACAAAAACCTCCTATTTCCTAAAAAATATCCCAATTAGTAACTTTTTGCAGTTAAGAAAACTATTCTAATTTTTATGCACTATGCGTCTGTTAGATGTAATATGGTATGTTAAAATGCCCTGCAGAAGAAAGATAACATAATTAAAGGATAATATACTGTTTTTATTTATAAGCTCTTTATGTGTTACTTTTATTGTGCGAACTCAGACAGAAAGTAATTATTGATATAATTGCCAAACATTGTACTGGGTTTCTCTCGGTGTTAAAGGGATGCAAGGTGCTCGATTTATAGATGACAATTCAAAAATTACCCAACACCCAGAACTAAATAAGAAAATCATGAAATTCAAGATTTATTACTGGTTTTGGGCATTTCTTCACCAGAAAAGATAAAACTAATATATAGTATAGTACATCGTCTGTTTGATGATCGAATACACACTACCTACCTTAGTTTATAAGATCCTATGTGTGATGCTCAATAGACACGATTGAAGATCTTATGTGTGATGCTCAATAGACACGATTGAAGATCTTATGTGTGATGCTCAATAGACACGATTGAAGATTGTATGTGTGATGCTCAATAGACACGATTGAAGATCTTATATGTGATGCTCAATACACATGATTGAAGATTGTATGTGTGATGCTCAATACACACGATTGAAGATCTTATATGTGATGCTCAATACATACTGCCTATCTTAGTTTGACACATCTTATCTGTGATGTTCAATATATACTACCTACCTTAGTAAAGTACGTTTGATGTGTGATGTACACTGCCTACATTTGTATGATCACATCGGAATAGCCTTACGACAGTAAAATCAGATACCGTTGTCACAAATGGCGGACATAACCGTCGCTTCAATTAGATTTTCATGAACTGTATGTTTAATAGAGCGCCTAGACTAAATTCCTTTGGAACAATAATCAATCAAAGTGTCTTAATACTCATTGAATAGTTAAATAATGTTCTACCATCGAAACAAAGTCTTTAATTTAACCGATCAAAATGAGATGCGGGATAATGGACACTGTTATTACCATATGCCGTTGTCTTTCTAAATTACTCCAATTCAGATTCCGTTGTCATTGACGATATCGAAAATGCTATATTGTGGCGATTCATGACCCAATTTTATCAAAATTGGGATTTCATATGAAACATCATCACAAGAGCTTAATACATGCACAGAATTAGCGACAATAAAATCCCATGAAATGAGGACCAAGTGATTAAACAGTTGAAGCGATGGTTATGTCCGCCATTTGTGACAAATACGGTTGTCAGGCTATTCCGGTGTGATGATGCTCAATATACAGGGTGTCAAATTTGTTCTCCCATGTAACTTTAACATCCACATAATATTGCATAACTTTTTTGTCTGCAAGATATCTGAATTGTTCTTTAGCACATTAAAACTAGGCTTCATGGAGCAACTCTACAAGAAGTTTCAGATGACATTCATACTCTTGAAATTAAGGGGGGAGAACATATTTATTTGACACCCTGTACATTCCCTACTTTTGTATTGAAGATCTTATGTTTGGTGTTCAGTAATACAAGTGCCTACCTTTATATGGTATATTTATGTTATGATGCTCAATACATACTACCTGCCTTAACATGGACAATTTCATGTGATGCCTGATACACATGCCCGTATTATATAACTGCATGGGCAATTTTCCATATGTTCCACACTTGGAGACTCCATGTATCTGTTAATGTCAAAAGCTCAGAAGATTAATTACCCCTTGATCCAGAGCCACTGCTTTGTTTACTAGCCTTATCAGACATTCTGAGATTAGCATAGCATAGAGTTCTCTAATGCTATGAGGCTAGCTTAATTAACCCGCATAAAGAATGTCTGTTTAAAGTGATTTAAAAACTAGTTTAACTTTGTTTCTGAAAATGATGAACCCTACTATTGGTTTCTCTTGTCCAATAAGTACCAAATGGTGAAATCTTAAGAAAATTGATCCAGTAAAACTCCTAGATATTACTCATTAAGAAGTGTGGGTCATTTCTCAAATATAACATTTGAATTTTCAGAGAGAAACAATTTCTTGGAATTTTTACTTCTCCACTGGTAAAATGTTACAATTAAAACACTTTTGCAACTACTTATTTCAACAAAATTTTACTTGCAGTTAGACTTTTCAAATATCTTTCACCATCCATAATTCTTTTCTTTTAGTAACAATTTTGACTTTAGGAAATGTGTACCTTAACAAGATCAATGTAAGCAGAACTTTCCGTTTTGCTATAGTATTTTACCATTAACACAAGGTTTTTACGAGTGAACATATAAAATATATATTATAGGTACTTAATATTTGTTACTACATGTTTATATTTTGATTTCTATGTACTACAGACTTATCTCAATAGCATAGATCCAATTTTGCAAAAATAAATAGTTGCAAAGTATTGTTTATGAAGTATTGAATATCAATTACCTTCAGATTTATGTGTGTTCTTGTTTTATACGTTTCATTTTCTTGTCTTTATACTTGCTACTATAGCTTTATATTTTGATTTTCAAGTGCAATATACTGTCCTTCATAATATGGATCCAACTTTATAAAAAAATATTGTTGCAAAGTATTGTTAATCATGTGTTTCACCAAGAGAAGATTTTAGAAAATGCTCTAGAATTACCCGTACAAAAAGTAGATTTAAACTTTATTCTGATTTAGCATAATTTCAGAACAGAAGCTTAAAAACAAATCAATTTTGAACCCTGAAATTAACCCATTCATCTCTTGCTAACAGTCATGTCACAAACTTTTGTATATTCTTGCTAGAATTGACCAAAACCGTTATTTTGAAATTCAAAAGTGTTAATATTGTTAATAGGGCTACACTGCAGCAAGCTTAGTAAACATACGCTACTGGCCTACAAGGGTGTAATTAATCACCCAACTTGCTTGACATAAGAAAGTTCAATTTTAGCAGCTTTTACCCTAGTGTGGTTCATGTAACAATGTTGATTAGAATAGCCTGGTTTGAACCTTAGGTCACAGGGTAAAATAGAGTCACTAACAACCTCTGACAACACGCTATTTAACAAAAAGATATCTTAATGACATTTAATGCTGATTTTTGGTTGATGGAATTTTTGCATATAGGTAAGATTGCTTAAATATTTGTATTGCTTTTGATTTTATGAACATATACCTGTATATGGGTGTGCACTTAAATGGAAATTTCAACAAGGGAGCAGAAAAAGCCAAACATCCAAATTCAGAGCTCCAAGATTAGATTTTTTAAAATTGAGATTAAATCAAGATTCTCTTAATTGTGAAAATATTCTGGGGCTATGTGTGCTAAGAAAGAGATAATGCCAAAGATATGGAAAACACAAATTGAAAATCAGTCTTCATGAATATTCTAAGTCATGAAACTTGTATTTTAAAGATCACTTACAATAGCATTGACATTGAGCACCTATATCAATTTGTTACATTTTGATAATTGAATCATAATTTGCAAGTATGCAGGCAGGATCAGGAGTGAGATTTTGTTATGTTAATAGATTGTGTTTTTTTTTTAAATGAACATGGAGTCCAAACAATTTTTACTCTTTTATATTTGAGCTTTTTTTTCAATAAAATTTAATTAAGAAATATAGACCGAAAAGCAGGGGTAATATTGCCAAATACACCCCGCAGGGTTAGGCACAAACGTCTTCTGTACCCCGAACGACCAAAGGGAGTGAGGGGTTCGAAAGCTTTTGTGCCTAGCCCTAGGGAGTATATTCGATGATATTACCCCTGCTCTGAGGTCTATAGTACGATTTGAACATGAAAACTCACCAAAATGTTTTGAATATTCATTAAGGTCCGCCATTACTACAACCCGCCGTTATGACGTCACACATTACATGTATTACCAGGGGTATTCTTCGCGAATATACCCCGGGTGAAATGTTGACCTTGTTTACAGTTGATAGAGGGCGTGAATACAGTCATGTTCGAATCACTTTTAATTGACAAATTAGAATCAGTAGATTGAGATAAAATCAATCAAAACCAGGTCTAGACTACATGTATCTATCCTCTTGCATATCAACTGGTCCATTAGTAAAAGGGATAAATGTGAAACATATCTGAGACAGCTTTTACACAAAGTTTTTTACTGGTATATTTGACATGTCAAGATCAGAAACAGATTCAGTATGCAAAGATGTAAACATAAAACACAAGGTTAAGAGTTTACTAGAACAATCTAGGGATACTAGTCGGGTATTAGGAGTCAGAAACCATGTATATGAAAAACCTTGAATTTAAATCAGGTACATACTACCTATGTGCTAAATTTTTGGGTTATGTAGCTCTACAAAATGGCAAAAGTAAGAATATGATTATTCTTTTTCTTTATTCTTGTGATGGGTATCAAGTCACAGACAGGGAATGTCAGTTTATTAACAAATATTCTTTCTTGAGGAAGTAATAATAGAGCAGGATATTTAATCTGAAGCTATCTATTTCTGGAATATGGTTACTTAAATATAATATGTATCCGGGATATTTTCAGGCACAAACTGGAAAGAAATACATTACGGATGTAAAATCTCTTGAGGATATACACGTAATAGGAGTTCCTACCTCCTGGATTTCGCAAAAGAGCTGGTATATTTGAACAGGGGATGCGATTAAATTAAGGAATAAAGACCAAGATTTTATGATTTATGGCGCGATATATGACCGAAAAATTTATTCTGTTCATTGTTACCTTTGGCAATGGCCAGAATATAATTTGAGGTCATATACTTGACATAAATCATAAAATCAAGGTCTTTGTTACGATTCTAATATGATAAACAGACAGGAAAAACAAATATTTGCATTTATGAATCTTAGTGGTCATACATACTCCAATATAAACCAGTAAATCAATTGTTCTAGCTATTGTGATGTCATGTATCATATTAGAATATCATGTATTAAAGGGGCAATAAGGACTGTAGAGAAAATAGGAAAGTTTTTTCATTTTTTCCGAGCTATCAAGGCAACATTTGGTTTAACATCTTCTTTGACATACCTATTTTCTTAAAATGTATGGATAAATTATCAATTTCAGCATAAAGAAGTGTAAATTCAGTTCAAAGCTTCAAAAAGGGGACTTCCACTTTTATATTTTTAAGATCCACCATGTTTCAAGAGGAATATCAGCTAAAATAATGTTTATCTAAGGGGTTTCTTTGTAGATAATAAAAATAGATGTTAGTCTTGATGAAATATCCAAACTTAAATATATTTTGACACTGGTCTATGATCGTTGAATGACCCCTCTGCACTAATTATTGCACCTTTAATACCTTGCTTGCTTTAGGCATAGTATTGAGACACTTTTTAAAAATTATTGAAATGAAACTTTGATCAAGATTTGTCATCAGAACAAAGTAGTAAAGTTAAAGATCAGGAGAATACAGGAGAATACTGTTATTATATAACTACTGTGATTGTTTATTATGTCACCACCAGAAGTGGTGACATATTGTTATATATTGTCTCAAACTTTTTTCTTGACGTTGTTTGGTGTTTGATGTTCGGCATTCAGCATCTGTAACAAATGGCAGGTGATGACATTTTGGATGTTATGCATTGTATATGAAGGTTGTTCTAGGAGGGCTTATTTCATATCAATACTGACCATAACATAACTTATTCAATCTATACACATATATTACATGTACAGTTAAACCTATCTTAGTGAACGCCTATGTTTAGCAATCACACCTTTTCAGCACATACACCATTGACTTATGTTTAAAACAGCCTCTATAGTGAACACCTACCACCTACAGTGAACACTTTTTTAGTTGTATCATAGGTGTTCACTGTACACAGGTTTTATTATGCAGGAAAAAATAAAATTTGTGATGAACTGAAATAAATATACTTGTACTTCTTGCTTATATGAATGAGTACCTATTATTAACGACAATCCTTAAATCAAGGGTATTTCAATACAACTGATGAAGAATTTGCATCGAAACATCTTTTAAATAGATTAATTAACCAAGGGAAATAAGGTATTTTTAAATTAGCTTTTATTGAAATATATTTTTGCCTATATGTTGCAGGTCTTGGAGAAGAAGCAATCTGTCCAAGAAAACATGTCATCTATGAGGTGAGTTGCAAATATGTTTTACATGTTACATAATATAACTAAGGGGACCCATTGATACCTCCAGCATTGATGTGGGATGTTATGCCCATTTCAGATTCTGAAATTCAGTTCGCACCAATTTGATAACCCTTACGGTCAAAATAAAGAAATGGAATAAGGACAATCTGAGCTAGATTTGCTTTTTTCTGATTCGCTTTTTCAGGCATGCACACAAGTGGATAGATCTCTTTCTAATAATTCTTTGTGGAGTTTATAATAAATTGAGTTGTCTTAACAATGATTTATTCCTTTGCTGAATTCTTCAATGAATTATGGGAATTAGAGTTCCCTTCTATTGTAATAGATTGTAGCGCCATCTAAATATGAAAATATAGTTTAAAATGACTTAGGTATGTACATGCGTGTTTTGAATAAGCTGAACCAATAAAGCCAATCTGGTGAAGATTGTCCCTACTGAAAGCTGATAGATAATTGAATGCAATTATAATTGTCATTACGAAGATGCATTCACAGCTGAATTAAGTTGAGCGAGTTATAACTTAGAAAAGCAAGCTCATATTTAGCTGTCCGGATACAATTAATTATAATGATTGATACACGATGTAAAAAGTTGTTGTTTAGCAGACAAGGGATTTAAGTCAGTGAACTCTGCATGGTATACAGTTGAACTTGTTTTTATGAGCTTGCCTTTCTTGTTTTCCATACCTGTTGTATTGAGGAATTTTCTAACTGTTTTGCAACTTCACGTTGTTTTCATTCATTTCGGCTGTTGTCAGAAATTCTAATATAACCCCTACTGTAAAGATCATTGGGTAGAAGTGAAACTGTTGTAAATGGCTCTCTACATTGGAGGAAATAAAGATTCATATCATATCTCTCCGAGAGTAACTGATGATCCTAAAGTCTGACTACACTCATTTATAACAGTTTCACTTCATTTACAAATGTTTCACTTCCACCCAGTGAAAGATGTATATTTTCATGGTATAATATTTTCATGAGACGAATCCTGATAGAGAAATACATTAGAATTTCTTGACAACAGCCGAAATGAATGAAAACAACGTGAAGTTGCAAAACAGTTAGAAAATTCCTCAATACAACAGGTATGGAAAACAAGAAAGGTAAGTTCCACTTCCACCCAGTGAAAAGTGTATATTTTCATGGTATAATATTTCCATAAGACTAATCCTGATGTACAGAGAAATAACATGTATACCAGTATGCTATACCTTATAATGTAAATTCTACCTCTGAAAGTTCTACTGTATCATAGTACATTCCAACCCTACCTAGATCATGGATAAGTAGAAGCAGATTGATAAGAAAGTTTGAACATGAGGAAACACCATGCAGCATGCTCCTTTAGCTAGTCATAGTCTAGATAAACTGTAAGAACATGAAATCTGCCCTCTCCCCCATAAGTTTGGTAGCTTGGTATATTACAGGGTGATCAATAAGATGAAAAGTACTCTTACTTTTGTAAACATTAATGAATCTGGCTCATTTTCCCTTAGAATGTTATCTAATAATTATACAAACATAAGATACATTTAATATTCTATTTTCTATGGTAATCATAACAACCTGTGCTGAGGGTACCACGAGGAGTCAATTCAAGCCAGTGTGAAGTAGGGGGAAGACAACATTCAGATCATCCAGCTATGACACACTGAGCTCAAACGCCCCCCCCCCCCCCTACTTCTCCCTTGACAATTCCCCTCTAGGCTTCCCCCTTGGCTTGGTATCTTGGCATACCAACATAATTTCTGCATGCAATTGTTCATGAAATTGTTCTGATCTTTGATTTATATGCTTAATAAAAACTGGTTTAATTGATACACATGTCTGTTTGATTAGCTAGTCTGTGTATGTGATGATAGGGTCTTCTGAAGTGAATGCTTTTAGCTTTATTTGTTCATTACATTATATATTTACAAATTCAATATTCACAAATAAAATACTCAGTGTTTCATCCTGAAATTGTAGGCTATACCTCCCTTTAAATATCCAGTCAATTTTACTGGAGTAGGATATTCTGAATTAACAAGCAGCTATGACCCAATCAAAATGCAGGAATTTATTGTTGTGTCTAATAATCAATTAAATCATGGAAATAACCTGGATGTTCATTAAAATAATGTTTTTTCAATGTATGTTGTTATTCTATTTGGGAGAAGATGAAAAGGATGCCTTTAAATATCTTGCCTTTAAGTATCTAGTCAGTTTTACTAGAGTAGGATATTCTGAATTAGTAAACAGCTATGACCCAATCAAAATGCAGGGATTCATCTTTGTGTCTAATAATCATTAATATTATGAAAATAACCTGGATATTCATTCAAATAATGTTTATACAATGCAGGCTTTATTCCATTGGGAATTGATACTTGTTGCATAAATGTGCCAGATGGCCCTGCAGAAATATCCAGGGTTGTCAGGTTGTTAATAGGTTGTCAGTACAGACAGACATAATGTTGCTTTAGTATCATTGCCCAAAGGGACATTTACCTTTGTTAAAGCAGTCTGAGGTTAATGCAATCTGTTTTTTAGAAGTGGTGACATATTTTTATAGTCTCCAACTTTTTTGTAGATGGTGTTCAGTGGTAGGTGTTTAATAGTCAGAGTTTGATGGTTGGTGTTCAGTGATTGGTGTTTGGCATCTGTAACAAATGGCAGGTGCTGACATTTTGCATGTTTATGCCTTGTTAATCATTGAAGCAATTATAACAATTATAACAATGATCATGTCTAAAAAAAACTATTAAATTTTTTTGAAAAACACAAAATGACAATAGATGCTTTAAGCCCTTCGTTGTCATTTAGAGATATGTACAAAGTCAAACTCTTGACAAGGGCACCTACTGTCTTAATTGTTGCATCATATTTGTTTACCATAACAACAAACAAACAAACAAACAGACTTGATCTATGGTTGAGACATAACTGGGACCCAAATGCATTGAAGTTCATTGCCCGAGTCATTCACATTGCCATAATCTGGTTTCAGGATACATGAGTATTGTTATCTTTTGTAATTACAATCATACAAGGCAAGGTTGCTTTTTATAAATAATTTATACCATTGTCAATTATACTGATGTGTCTGGTAAATGAAAAATACAACAAAATTTGTCATATGCAACAGTCTGGATTCGACTTATGCTGTAATAATGTTATTTTCTAATCTGATCACGTTTGATATTAGATTGTACGAGATTGAACTTTTGAAATAAATTGGATTATTGCTTGATCAAATAAGCTGATCTTGTATGAGGTAGATTTTCATTTCATTTGCTGCCTGATCCAAATTAGATTTCTACGAAGTTAACATGATGTAATTTTCACACCTAGGTTCACATTCGTGGTCAGAACATTAGAACTTAAAGAGGGGGAGGGTGAAAAGGCTAGGAAATATATTCTAGATTTGAGCTAGGAAAAAACTAATCAGTTAATGTATGAGGTAGACAGGTGCAACATTGTGTCTGATAATATTTGCATTATCTGTATGCAAGTAAATCCTGGTTAGTTCCAAATAAAAAAGGAAAAATATTTTAAGATTAAGGTCTAAGTGCAGCCAGACTGGAGAAGTTCTCTCCCTAAAGTCTATTATCTGCCATTTAATGATGTTAGTTCCAAAAATATTTTGGGCAGTGATACAAAATGAGAACTCTTTTGTGTATTTAAATTAAGATTGAGTTAAATATTAGGTTTTCATGATGGAAAACGGTGATTATATTGGGGGTAAAATATAACATTCTCCTCTACTGTCAAGTGATATGGCCTGTCCCCTTAATGATGCAATTTCTCACCTAGTTTCACAATTACTGTTTCCAGGCTGATAGGTGTAATAGCCAGTCTAGACAAGGTGTGACCTCATAATTCCTCCTAGATCATCTCCCTTTGGTTAGCATCATGATAATACTTGACCATGCAGCAAACAATTTAGCTAGCATAAAGCTAAAATCTTTCATCTCAGCTACCCTGCACGCAAAGGCTACACTCTGCCTAGTATAGACTTTATTACAGTTTAGCAGCCCCCCCCCCCCCCGAAGATTGGGGCCTGTGACAGCATTGTTAATAAATCATTTCAAATCTACCATGCTGACCCTTTCTCAACCAATCAGCAAAGTGGAGGGAACACGTGCTAAATACATGCTCATTAACTGTGCGTGGGGTTTCACAGGAAATGACCATATAGAAAGTCGTCCCTAGTTCAACGACTAACTCTTGATTGAGCTCAGTGAGATCAGAGATTTATTGTTAACTGAAAGAGTGAAGACGAAGCTCTCTTTTAAGAAGTGAAATCGAACGGTTAATGCAAAGCGTATTACAATTCGGCATTTTTACTGATGGAATTTCTATATGTTAAAAAATCCTTAAACCTGTGGGTTATACCAGTTTTTGAAAAACGGGCATAAAAAACAATGTAGAGTAAGCGAAAAATGCAGTCATCAACTGCAGATAAGGCTGGTCTGCTGATAAAAAAAAAACTTGATTAAAGGAGAAATTATCTTGATATTTGCTGTTTTATAAAACTATTGAAACACCTGCTTAATATTCTATTTTTTTACTGAAACTAAACCTTCTACCTTTTCACATATTTGTGATTAATTTTGCAGAAATAGGTATTGATATTCGAATTTGTAAATAGAATTTTAAAGATATTCTAATGGTTTTTTATAATTTTATGCTGCTTTACCCTGTAGTATAACAACTACTGGTAAATATTTTAATGTAATACTTGTGTCTGTGACAGATAAATAGGTTAAATAGAAATGATCATATTGACCTACTTTTTTCAAAATGGCCACTCAAAAATGAACAGTGTTGATATATGTATATGAAGATTACATCATGCAAGTATGATATATATACTAATACCATGCATGGTTGAGTAAATGTGTTTGCAATTGCAATGGAGAGCAGTTGAATTGATAATGAAGTAAGGAGTTGCATGGCAGCATGCTAATGAAACTCAGATAAGGATGCATCAATCCGACGATCACAGGGCTTCAAATTCCAGAATATACTCTTTTTTTTACCCCCTGCGATAAGCAGTTAGCATTTCCCCGATTAAGAACTCAAAATCTGATTGGCTTTTGCAACACTGCGACAGAAATCATGTATATGTCATTGTGCATAATTAGATCACGTGATTCAGTTTAATCGGGCACTTCCAAATTGGTAATAGCAGGGGCAAGAAGGAGGTACGGATTCTGGACACCTGCTTAGGAGGATGGGATGCATCTTGCAGCTTGAAATACATTCCCCCACTTTGTTTAACATGAATTGAAAAGTGAAATTGAACTTTTGAGTGTAAAAATAGCTTGTATTATGTTACACATGTCATAAATATGTCAGGTCCTGTCTGTGTGTCAGCATGACATTTACTTACAAATGAAATCTATACTTTTTTAAATGATGGAATATACATAATGTTAATGTTGAATTTTTAACATGATTGTCATCATTAGTAGGTATCACTTGTGTTAAGTCTAATGGTCTTCTTTTGTTTTCTGTAGATGTTCAGATGACTACTACGTAGCTACATATCACACATAATAACAGATTTTTTGTTATAAAAGGAATTAGAATTTGTCTAGAGAATGGAATGGAATTCTTTTATAAGAATAAGAGAAAACACTAATAAAATATGCGGCATCTGATGTTTTTGTCTTTTTGTTGACATTTTTGGTCATTTCAAGAAATTCATGAATTTTTACTTGTTGCTTGTTATTGCCTCGACTTTTTTATGACGTTTTACTTTTGACTTTGGCACTTTTACATCAACTCTGACATATAATATTTCAGTTTCATGTGTTCACTTTTATATCTGTCCCCATGGCAATGAATTATGTAACATTTCTTACAAATTATAGGCTCATGGCAATAAAGTATTATCAAATTGCTTTTTATTACTTTCTCTGATACTGTGTGAAACTAGTTGAGGACATAACCTTGTTTAGAGAGGCAACAAGGACTGTGAAGAGAAAAATGGATGAATTTTACTTTTTCTGAGTATCTGGGCGAAGTTTGGGTCTAATATCATCTTCCTTATTCCTATTTTATTAAAAATGTATGCATATGGCAATATTCATCAACCAGTAGAACTGACCAGTCGTTGAGAATCTATAATTCTATACAAGGAGTGAGTCCCACTTGATTTTTCAAATTCTTTTCAAGTTGACATCGAAATACCTAGCAGGTGAAATTGAAACTAATTTTTCTGGCTGCTCGAGTCTATAAAATCTCTGATAGTGTGAATCTTTTTATGAAAAATTACGACAATTATTAGAAAGCATATATATATATATCTTTTTATCGACTCTTTAGATGTCATATCATGACATATTAGTCACTAAGGTAAAGCAGTTCTTCCCATTGTCGAGTTGAAGAACTGGTATCTTTATCCTGGCTAGAACCATAGACAATTCTAGCCAGCGCCAGCCTTTTATCGAGTCAGCAGCACTCTAGTAATCGCCGGTATAGGTCAGCAGTCATAGGTCAAAGACAAATCACAAGAAGTGCTGTGACCTGGGTTTGAACCCAAGACCTCTACTTTTCAGCATGAAGCCAGACTTCCTGCTTTTCAGACCAATGCCTTAACCACTAGGCCAACCCGGCGAAGACATAAAATGTCAAATCCAAAGTGTAATCTTCAATAAAAGTGAAAAAATATTGCGCGGACGTTGGAGAACAAACTTCCAGTGTAATAAAAATGGCTGAGACGAAGGAGATGAATAAGATAGGATTTTCTTTTGCCATTATCGATCAATGTAAGGTATGTCCACAGATTCTAGTTGCATATTTGGAAAATAGACACATTTTTTTAAAGGTTATAACACATTGAAAGCTTTCATTTTACCATAGGCCCAGGATCAGTGGATACGACTCGGCAGTCCATGCTGCTACTTTAATGTTTTAAATAATAATGATATCAATTATACAATATATAATATGTTGTAATATTTTAAAAGCAGTCATATGTATTACTTTATATTATTAATCAGGGAAAATAATTTACTAGTTTTGTTTCAATTCTGCTATTGTGTTCTATTTTGTTACAGTTATTTAGATCATGTTGACTTATTTTTGCATCAAATCTCAGGTTCTCCATGTCATGTCCTTCATTTTCTCTACATTGATCCAGAATGCCAGTGAGTTGTACAAAACTAATGTTGAATATGTTACTTTACTCTCAGAAAAAGGGGAGTAGTTCTTGTTCGTGTCATTCTAACTTAATACTGTCTAGACTCTTATATCGATTTTTACCTTCCTTAAAGATGATAGGTTTCCTATTAAAGTTTGTTAGTCTGTTGAAATCAAATGATCAACTCAAGGTAATGTAATCAAGATCACATTGCGAGTTCTGGTTCAATGGCGAGCTCCCTCCCTGTTTAAATATTATTTTTAAAAAAATTCAAATTTAACATTTGTTGAAAGATAAGCTTTTTGTGATTTTTGTTTGTAAAAGATGGCAGAATTCAATTTGAAAGTAGCTAATTGGCAATTATGAAAATTTTGTAAAAATCTTTAATTTGGTGCCTTTTATATTATATGTCAAGTTACATTATTTATGAATTGGATTCACAATTGTCTCTGATGTTAAAAAGAATAGTAACTAAGGATTTGTCTATGAAAGACAGACTTCATTTAGGACCAATATATTTATTTTATTAGGCAACACTTTATATGTAACATTAGATGACATTAGTATTTACCTGCTTACTCATTTTGCTCACTAAATGTTCACGTACAGCAATATTTTTCAAAATTACTGTTCCATAAAAACTAACATGTCATTGGGCATAGCCAGTCATATAATACTTATTTTGCCTCTGACTTCATGAGCGTAGCCAAGCACAAGGCAGGCAGAAGTGGCAACTGTATCACCACAATTTAAGAGAAATATAATTTTCAGATGCTTTTCCAACTAAAACTTTAGAAATGAAGTCTAAAGGTAGTGACGTACCTCATTTAGCATATATTTGCCTCACCTATTCATTTTTGCCTCAACTTCTTTTAGATTCCGACCACGCCCCTGGACTTAACTTGTTTTTGTATCAGAGAATTATAGCTTTCTCTTGCTTTCTGCTCCAGGTGTTTAAAAAGTGAAACTAGGAGTTCTATTTTGCTATAATACTACATTTTGACTTTTTGCTCCACCTTTTCCTCTAGGGAAAGGGAGAGTGTTATTATTAAAAGTTTCAGCTACAAGAAGGATTGGCAACCCTTAGGCATTTGTTCGTTCACCACATGTTCTAAGCACTGTAGCAAGCCTAATCCCTAGCACCAGGCCTCAGATTCAAGGTCATTTTGTCACTCTGGGAAGTCAAGAGGTTAAAACAAAAACAGCTAACTCTAAATTCCTCAAGAAATAGAATGGTCATGTATGCTCTCTCAAAGCCGAAACCACATCTCATTGAACAATCCCAGAGACTTCACAACTAGTATTGATTGGTTCATCTATTGCATGTGACATGGATTAAAAAAACTTAATAATACTGAAAATAATGAAATATCGATACAATACATAGTTTCGTTGCATCAAAGTAAACCATGTCAAAGTACAAATCATTTACACTCCTAGTCAGAATAGGATTGACTGTAATAAACTAAACAATGTTGAAACAATGCATGATGATACTGTCAAACTTACAGTGAAATATATGAAATAGATCTTTTGAATCATGTGATCAGCTATAAGCCAATTAGAGAGTGAGAAACATTTCAATGACATGATCAATATAAATACAGAATGCTAAGTAAAATAGCCCATTGTAGCTATTGTCAAATACATGTAGTTCATAAGCCTAACACCCCAGTCACATTTGTCGCACGGCGGCCGCAAGTCGACCGCAGATCAATTAAATCGGTGAATTTCTGCGGCGAGCGTAGAAAAACTACGCTCGCCTTGCGGCCTCCGTTCGGCGAATTCAGATTTTTACAGGCTGCAGGGAAGGCGTAGAAATTATAACTCGGAGTTATAATATTTGTTCATTTCTGAGGTCCCCGTAGAAATCAACTGGCTCAACAAGATTGAATCATTATTTGTCAATGTTTCACGATCACTTTTCATTTGATATTACATCCTAGCACTATGAATAACATTTATAAATTGTCCCGATGTAAATAAAATGAAAAAAGTATTATTTATCAACAGAAATTTAAAATTCACTGTGCGGCTGCCGTGGGAAATGTGACTGCAATAGTATGAGAGCACAGAAATTCCACGGCGAGCGTAGAAATGTTACTGGCCGCAGAAATGATAGACCACAAGGTCGCCGTAGGAAATGTTACTGGGGTGTTACTACCCTTGAATATTATTGGATTGAGAGAAATGTCTCTTTGGCAGATGCATAGAATAGCTGTTTATATATGTTTTTAATGAAATGTTATTAGGCGAGTAGGCCAAGCCTCAGAAGTCCATAAATAAAGGAGTTTAATAGTCGGCTGACCCTATGGGATATTTTGGTATCGTTGGAAAGCTGAGATATTGACCTGTAATATGTGCCCATTCCTATACGTATTTCAATCTTATTAAGGATACCTATTGCTCAACGCCCGTTTCCATGGCAACGGCACCTGTTTAAACACTTATCATATATCACACATCATAGACAGTTGTCAAAGCTTTGCATTGATACCAACTTTTCTCATAGGGTCAAAATACTTCTAAAGTTATGATATCAATAAGAATGTATACAATGGTAGAAATTCGCCAATTTTTTGTCATTTGCGATCAATGTTTACAATTTATATACCAAAATGATCGTGAGAGCAGTAGCTTTCATTTGATATACATAAAAGTAACATTTGTAAGCAATTGTGATTACACAATCTAATGGTGTTAATAATTTCATATGAGACCAACTGTTTTTCATTCAAAATAGACCATTATGACATCACAATAATCAAAAAAGAGTAGTTAAATGTTAAAGATAAACTAAAATTCTTTCAATTCCTTAATTTTCATTCTTTCAAAGTTGCACATTGACTTAACCAGATATCCCTTGCAATGGTGCTGTACTTTTTATTCTTATTAAGGACATCTTTTGTTCAACGCCCGTTTCCATGACAACGTCACCTATTCCAACACAAATTATTTATCACATGACATAGACAATTCTCTGAGCTTTGCTATGATACCAAATTTTCCCATAGGGTCAGTTGAACTATTAAACTCATAATTTATTTCTTTGGCCTACTCGCCTATATGGAATTGATCAATAGTCTAAATTAAACCTAATTTGAAAGATTTCAACTATGGCTTTAGCAATTTTTTATATTTAGATAATTATTAAAATATTAACTTTGAATAGAATTTCTGGTAGAAATTGTTTGTTTGTAGCGTGAAAATTCTCTGGTTCTCCAGTTCAGGGGAGGGGGTATTAGACAATGTTTCTTGTCATATTGGACTATGATTTGGGATAGTTTGGGTTTGTTTTCGTTATGACTTGTATAGTCTTAGATGGTTTATTTTTCTTGCTGTGTTCTGTCATAATTTTGGGTTCTTTCCCTTTGGCTCTTGAGCATACATATTCAATAGTGGAGTAGTGGATAAACCACCAGCCAAATTTCCTATCTCGGTTATAGATATGTCAGCATAACTTTGAGAAATATGAAGGAAGTAGGACATTTATTTATTGGACTTTAATCATATTGCTGTTCTGTGAACACCCACAAGTATGTACTCAGTACTACCCACATCCTGCGTATGATGTCAATGAAGCTGTTTGTGCAGTTGATTTCAAAGAATTTGGGAAGCTACTTGAATTTGTTTATTTCTTACTGGACTTAATAGGATAGCACAGGTATTTCCTTATACTGATTGAAGCTAACAGTAAATGTGCCCTTTGAAGAGGGAAATAGCTATGATAGGTTGAAGGTCAATGTCTTAATTTGCGTTGCAAAAAATGGACGTGACTTCAATTTCTTCAGCAAAAGCGTGACAAATCCGCTATGATAGGTTGAAAGTCAAAGTCTTAATTGTATACCTAATCAGAACATGATTATTAAGGGTCCGGGGTTTTCAGTTCATTTATTCGGTTCATATTGCACTATTATTACAATCTGCTATAATCATAACAATATAAAACAAAATGAGCCTGTATGATTACCATGTATTTAATCTCATGTTCTAGGATGTCTTGAATTTTCACAATTTTAATACTAAACACTTATATTAACTGTTGGAGTAATATGTGTCAACTGAATCTGATATGTGGACGTTAATATATTTTTCATCCATTGACCTTTTTCTCAAAGTCCGCAGTAGACACATTTTTTGCTTGATCTACATTATTTTTGCGAATGTGTATTTACAAATGGTAATTTTCCCCCTATTAACGTTCTATTAAAAACCGAACCAAACAATTTTTCCGAACCGAGAACCAAATGAACATTGAGAGGCCAATGGCGGTCCGAACTCCACAGTTTCAGTTAACAGACTGACCCCTAATGATCATACCCTTGTTATATATACACAAAAAGGGCATGATCATGTTCAGATATCTTATGGTAGACTTGCCATTTTCTTTTTCATAAGTGGTGCTCTGCAGTTATCTGTTTAGCCTTCACTGCTTCCAAAGGGGTTTGTAAAATCTCTCTATTGCCCAATTCAGAAAATTGACAAAAAGTTCTTTTGTTCACCTTTTGGTGTTTGGTATAATGGGAATTAACTACAAATTGAACTGAGAATGAGTGTCCCTAGGATCTACAATAGTTTGGTATTCTTTTCGATACCTTAATTATCTAGTTGCCACTGCCAGTAGGGGGTTAGCAGTTTCATTATCAGGTGGGTAACTTGTGTCAAATAACATGGTAGAAAAATATTCCTAAACCTGAATAATTCTTTATGGATTTAATGGATCAATCCTTATCCAGCCTTTTTTATATCTTTTTTACCATTTAAATTCTGTTCAGTTAAAGAAATAACATAAAATATTATATGGTATTAAATACAAGAAGGTTATTTCTCTTTTATGTTCTTGCCACATAGTGTAGGGCTATATTATCTTGATTTGATAACATTTTCTTGATTTAATTGTGTGTATTGCGAGTCTTCTAGACTCGGATATCACATTTTCAAAGAAAATTAAAATTGATAAAAAGTTTTTAAAGTCCTTCCCAATATAATACCCAACGCCTCTAACTATCATTTCACATCAAGAAACATGATTATAAATTACATTTGTGAACATAAGGGCTGAAAGCTTTTTGATATCAATAAAAAAGTAATATAAGCTGAAGTATTGTATTTTCTTTGTGTATGTGCTATTTTTATCATTTGTTACATGTGCTTTCAATAGATTGAAAACCTATGATATATACTTGCACTATAATAACTTTTTTTGATGTCAATACTGAGATGTTTTATATTGAATCTGTACTGTAGAGTAATCCATATAGTGTCTGATCTAAGAATTGACATCTAAGTTTACATTACTCATCTGGGTGCTTGTTGAAATTTCCCGCCTAAAGTACATATGGTTATTTTCTCTCTTTTGATAAGACATTCATTGAGTGTTTGGTCATGAATTTTTTTTAGATTTTTTTATGTTTGCCTTATCGGAGTAAGCTGTTAAAGTTGTGTTGACCCAGACAAGTTGGGAGTTCATATGGCTCTCTTTGTTCGTAAAACATACCTAGCTTATTTAGCCGTTGAAAATCAGACAGTTGAGTCGCCGGTTTGGAAGTGAATACGAGCTCCTCTTCTGTTTGGCCGATATTCACGAAATTATTATGCGCCAAAATTCGGAGATATATCTATAAAAATTGAAATGAATGCACCGAATTCTAAGTTGTGGAGGATTTAAAACTTAGGATTAGTTTAGGATAATGCAGGGATTTTCACGAAATTCATGCGGGGCGCAATCGCGATCAGCCTCGTGAAAGAAGATGGCGCTTTGGTATAATGACATCATTCTATACAGGATTGGTTAATGTAAATCACGCCACTGTTTTAATACATTCACTCCTTGTCTGCTATTTATTTGACATGACCTGACCCCTGGTGTCAGTTAAAGAAGCTGCCATTAGATATCATAGGAGGCGGGAATATCTCATCTCATCTGGATCCGTCCATGGGGCCTACATTTGGACGTAATATTGTAAGTCATCTAATGTCATAATGATCGTATGTCGCCAGAAAAAAATAATATTGCACTAACTCATTGAATAGGTCACAGTGTCTAGGTAGTTGTTGTTACCGGCATCAACAAAACCTCTATACTATAGGTTTTATGTACATAACACACTGAATTATATTATAAACTTCAAAGTTGATTTTATGTGTCATATAAAAACTGTGTAAAAAAGAATTTATCGTGCTATGTTTGAGCAAAGGGTAAGGTTTCAAGTAAAGCACATGTCTGAAATTAATCCAAAATGGCGCCGGCATTGACTATGTAGGGAACCCATGTGATGAGAATTGTCAAATCACAGATTTATGTTAAAGGTATGAAATGTTCTCGAACCTTCTTTTAACTTTGCAGAACTCAAATAACGATCAGTATTAATGATTTTCATAATGTTAATTGAGTTTATGGATTGAAAACAATGTTATGTTAAAATATGTTATGAAATGTTTGTTATGTAAAGTGGTACAAATGAAAACACCTAATAAATGCATATTAGGAGTGTTTGTTTTTTATATATTTCATATTGTATGAACAATGTATTTCTAATATCAAATTGTTCTTTGTTAACTGTGCAAACAGACTAAAATGATATCATTGGCGCCAAAATTCAATATAGGTCATGTCGACATAATGTTTAAACCGCCACTGAAATATTTCATGTTTTGCATATTAACAGATAGCATGTACTTAACAAGTTTTATATCATCAGCAAGTTTAACTGCAAAAAGAAGATCTTGATATTTTTGAACTTATCAAATGATACTTTGATGTTGGTTTTAAGAGAAATTAGATTCATATTTGCTGTTTTTTAGAGTTAAGTTAGATTTTAAAAGTTGTTTGTGGGTTCAAAGGTACATTTTTTGAATGCGGTGTCAGTATAGGATGAACGTGGACTTTTATCTCTATCAGTGTTTTGTTAAAAAGGCTATAGGTTAAAAACATGACTGGATGACTCATACCCCACCATGCTTACCCGGCATTTTGTCTCAATATCATTCACAGGAGGATCTTTAATACCATCAAACCTATCTGCATTCAGGATTAGTGAATTTTGAAGCTGAAGTTTTGAGGGTTCTTTTATAACAGATGATGTATTGATCATGGCTTTTTTTTTACGTGTTGATATGTATTTTTTAAGATAAAATAGATCCATTGTGTGATGTCATCATTCCTCTGTGTCACATGATTCTTGATCACTAACAAATACTCTGCATATGGATATAATATATATTTTAAGAAGCAAAGTTGAACGAATGCAAAAGGCATGTTGTGCAATGTGCATGAAATGGTGCAGATTGACTGGTTGATATATTTGGTACCAAAGGACCTTGCGGTGTACAAAGTATAAAGAGTACCCTGTACTGTACATTGGATGTTAGGTTAAAATCCAGAAAGGCAATATCTTAAAAGTTAACATGGCACATGATAGTTAGTTTGTATTATGAAAATATTTAGTGAATAAGCATGTTTTGAGTACATGGCTTGGAATATCTCGGGTACATGTCACATTCTTTTGTGATATGGTTGAGGCAAGCACTGAGATTTCGACTTTGATCACCTCGTCCTCAAGGACCTTGCTCACTTCCTGCTACTCTCTTATATTTTGATTCGACTGGTCACTGAAGGTGGGGCTATCATTTGATGTTATCAACATTTTTTTTTACTTGTAATTCATCTTTTAATTGCCCTCGCTTCTTCGTATTGCCTTCTATTCATTTCCTATCTAATCCTTCCTCATTGGTCGCTGATTGGCTGGGAGTTACTCAAGGTCAAGGTGAGCTATTTAAAATTCTTCAACGGATGAAACGTTGCAAATGGTAGACTCTAAGCTTTTTCTAGATAAAGGGTGTGCCGTTAGAATATAATGTATATTTCTGAGATGTATATTTAGTTAGACATATGCAGGTATATTTTCACTCAGATCAGCATATAGGTTTAGTGGCATCTGGGCCACATGTGGAATTATTTCAGGCTCAGGTGTTGTGAGTCTAAAGGCAGTTCTCCTTATCAGTGTTACTATTGTCTAACAACCTATTGTCTTGGGGCATTTCAGTCAGTGTTGTTAACTTATATATGGCTTCATCCAGGCTAGCAATTCCCCTGAAAATGATATAAACCCCATAGCGTCTCTACTAATATTATGTGAAATAAATATTTTGTGTATCTCATACTTGAGTGGGTTTGGGGTAGATATCACCGGGGAATATATATCATATATGAGTAGTGGGCAGGATATACTGTATATGTCCTGCTCCAGGCCAAATACGGGCAGATATAATATGAATGTTACGAAAATGTTATCTTTTGAAAAAGGTGGAAAAGGTTAAATCTATCCCAAACCTACTCAAGTATGATATACACCAGTTATGTACGGTCGGTTTTGGATGTAGGGTATATCCCTCGGGATATACCCATATCTAAAACCTCGCGGTACATAACCCTTACATATTACACATCTAAATGAATAAAAATGTAATAAGGTATATATTCATAAGACAACTTTCATGATTGCTGGATGTTGTATGTGATCATCCAGGTAAATACTGCTCAATGAGAATTACATGTTTCTTTATATTAGACTCATTCTATATTCAAATACATATTGCAGCTATGAATTTAGAAAAATGTAAGTTAACCTAATTTCTTTGGAAAACTCAGAATATTTATTTGAATGTATTTCAGGCTGTTGTAATCAACTTAAGACTAATGCAGATCTGGTTGCCTTGGTAACATCAGTGACATCATCATCGACAATGAGCGACATCCGACATCTCAGCAGTGCCTCTATCTATATTAACAGGATATTCACCTGAAATCTGGATATTTTAATTAATTTTAAAAGAAAACCAGGATTACCTCTGATATAATACCATAGAGGGATGCAGAGAGACATTTATTACAGTGACTGAGCTATCCAGATGTTGCTTAGACGCTGGTAAGTAGGTTTTCATACAATAATTTTTATGGATTCTTAGAAATTTGTTTTATACTTCCAATGTGTTGGAATGATACCAGCATGTCAATAACATCTGTATGGTTTATTTATTGACTAATCTTGTCTTTTAAATGAAACTGTTACTTTAGATTTACTGCCATGAGTTTTAGATATTTAACCTTAACTGCACTGTAGTCAACATCATGACAACATTTTTTGTTATATAAATAGTTAGGGTTCGATTTATTTCTAATTTGAATACCTGGAATATATATTTACATCCTTTTCACAATTTAGACCAATATTTGTCAAAACATGTTTTTATCCCACTTTCTGAATTCTGGTAAGGATATATAGAAGCTGTCTATGTGTTTAGGCCATTACTCAGTTGATGATTTCGGTTCAAATTCATTGGGCATTGTATTGGACCTATGCTCAAGAAGAAATTCTCAATAAGGCCACTCAATTCAAAGTAGCCGCCATTTTTGTAAAAATTATAATCTTTGATAACTCAAATACCAGTTGACAGACTTGATTATGCTGATGCCTTTTGAACATAGAATCTGCTCAAGAAGGAATTGCTGCTGAATTCAAAATAGTCACTTTATTTCATTCCGAAAGATACCAGTTGCTAGTTTTTCTTCAGATTTTATGTGCTAATGCCTTATTGACATAGGACTCTGGTCAAAAAGTTATGCTGAATTCAAAATTGCCACCGTTTCCAAGAAACTTATGCTTTTTTTCTGATAACACAGATACCAGTTAACAGATTTGGTGAAAGTTTTATATGTTAATGCCTCATGGTCATAAGATTCTGCTCAAGAAAGAATTTAATATATGGCATCAGGTCACATCATGGATGTTGATTTGCATTACTTCTCTACTACTTCCTTGTTATTTCTATAAATTTCCAAAATGGCTGGGGATTTAATAAAATATGTTTTATTCAGTTGGATTTGCTATTCCCTGAATTGCTGTTTTCTAGTTATTCATGTTTTTTCTCATTTATGAGTGAGTAGAAATAGATTTCCAGGTAGGTGCCAGCCGATTCTCAAGTTGATATACTGGCATGATCACCCTTGGTTTATATTCTGTGAATATATTACATATTATTTCTATGATATACCTGGTACCCAAAGCACCCGGACATGGCATGTTTTTAAAATATAAAAATAGTATAAAATGCCCATAGGACATGTGTTTTTCAAGCAAATGGTTCATCTCAGTTTATCTCCTGTTTGAATACATGTATGTTTGTACCTAGCTGTAGGTCATTTTAAGGCATCACCCTGGTATGTAAGATGACAACATGAAATAGTAAGCAGTCCCAGGGTTCTTATCAGGAAATTTTTCGAACCCGGAAAAATATTCAACATTCGCGCCATTCCCAATTTTTTCATTATTTTTATGATATTTGTTTGAAAATTTAATATAAATAACCTTGCTATTAAAGGCATTTAAGATTAAGGGGGAGCTTTAATTAAAGATTTCAAATCAATTGTGGAAACCATTGATGCTATCACATCATTGTAAGAGAACAATGAACTTCTAATAAACCAGGAATTCTGAACTTTACAAGTTTCTGGTAAATGACTCCCTGTCCTCAAAGTTAGAAATGTCTCAAATATATTAACCTGTTTAGCATCTAAGTTAAAATATCCTGATTAACAATATTTATACTGTCTAGACTCCAGTTAATAGTACACACCTTTATTATATTGATTTCACTTATAGCTGTTACAATGAGATGTATTATTAGATATTAGATAATATTACTATAAAAGGTATATAAATACATACATGTATTATACATACCTAGCGACACATTTGTATGGAATTCAATGGGAAAGTTAGCGGGCTTTACCCACCGATATTGCCGATTACCCGATTTCTAGCCCCCTTACCTTGTTTTGATATTAGATTCTTTAATAATTATGACAAAATCATGAGGCGTGATTCATTTAGATCAAATTCTACTCGCACACAGATGTGTGACGCCATTGATACTAAGTAGCCATGGGTATGTAAAAAGGTATCTAATACATCAGTTATGTCCGATGATGTGAAATATGCTTTCGTTCTTGCCCAAATATAGAGCCTCCCAAGCGAACTCCCGTGCAGTGATATATCACTGCGGCGGGCAGGTATCTCATCGTAAGCATGGTAACTTCATAATAAACAACTGACGTGATTGGTTCTAGTCCCATGCTCAGGTCGCGTGATTGTAAAATTTTGACAATTTCATTGGTTGAATTGCGCGTATTAACTAATAAACAACACGTGCGGTAAACTATTATCAACAAAACTTTTACTCAGAATTCCTTCCGTGGTGATTTCTTCTCATATTTCAATAATTTTGAAATATTTTGACAAAATAATGATTGGTGAACATAAAAGAACATATATTTTATAAGTTGTATGAAAATCAAGTACATCTGTGACAAAAAGGGGAACTATCTTCCCCAAATTTTGGGGATTCCATAATCTGCCCGCCGCAGTGTCTATAACGAGACACTGCATTGGAGTTCGCCTCCCAAGGTGCGCCGCGCCTCTATTGGGAGCATATTTCACGTCATAGTGACATAGTCTCTAAGTATATACTTTCCAGGAAAACAAGCAGGCTCGTAGCCAGGATTTGCCAAGGGGAGGTTCATTTTTTGAAAAAATTCCAGGGAAGGTTCACATTTGACAATTTTGGGCCAAAAATGGCCATAATTAGGTGCTCAGAATGTTGAAAACTGCATGAACTGAAAGAATTTTTGGCTGGGGGGGAGGTAGAACCCATCGAACCCGGTTACAGACTGACAGGGATTATCATTACCGTTTTTTGTAACAATTGATGTTGAAATGAAAGATTCTTAATTTCAGTTATACTGCTAAAGATAAGTAAACCTGGTATATAAAAGTAGAATATTAATGGAAACAAGTTTATGTTGGGATTGCATCCTCCAAACATGGACCTCTAAAAGAAGGAACAGAATCATTCTGATACTCATAGCATCTTTCTGTTTCACCTGAAACATCTCAGGGCTGAGAAGAAATGAGATGTCATGGTTCATCAGAATGGGGGCAGAATGGACAATGTCTGTAGCCCTGTGGTTGAAGGATGTAGGATTGTGATATTTTAACTATATATAGAGGTAATACCTAGGGATGATTTGTTTATTAGGTTTATCAAGAGAGATTATATGATATCTTCTCGAGGGAATGGAGAGACGGGATGTGTATATGGGACATATATGGGGTATATGGTAAAAAATGATAACATTTTTATCATTGTGTTATATTGATATATCACAGTGCATGATCATGGTATAAATATGCGTATACAGTCTGTAGAGTCATTCTTGTAGACCTCGTATTTCTCTGATTTGTAGCTTGAAAGGAAACTGGTAGAAGCTGTGATCTCCTCACCTTAGGCATAAAGTGTGAATCCCAAAATGATGTTGACCTAATTGTCTTTTTTCAATTAGTTAATGGAGATAATGGTTAATTATTTAACACTTTGTTAATTAATGTTAGTAATAAAGAGAGCTTTATGTATGGGTTTGTCACATGATAGATTAGAGGAGAATTTTGATGATAGTGATGAATTTTGATGATAGTGATGAATTTTGATGATAGTGCAAAGATACAGGGTGGGCCAAAATGTCATTTTGAATAACTTGCTATTTAACTTAACACTGTTTATTTATGATTTCCTTGCATTAGGGAGCTGGCATATTATGTAACAAAATTAAGAGTGGCTTTTCTTTTTCTCAAAAATCTCAATTACCAATATTCCAATATTCATTCAGAAAAAGAAAAAAGTACTTTTTAAGTTTTTTGTCCAAAATTGTCAAATGTGAACCCCCTTGAAATTTTTAGAAAGTGAACCCCCTGCACTTAGTCTAGCTTTGTAGAAAACAGTGGTTCATATTTCATGAAAATGTCCATTTACAATTCTTAAAACTCATTTCATAATAAGATGTCTCTTTTCTTCCCTTCTAAAGCATGCCAGTTGAATGAGTGGGGTAAGGTACAACACGAGGGTGATGAAATTGAGCAAATGATGTTTGATGTTGATGTTTTATCTGATGTTGTGTCTACCTCAAAAATTACCATTCCTAACCCCATCCTGTAAAGATTAACAGATTAAGAAAACATCCTTTTATTGAAAATTATTATTTGAAAGGGTGGGAATATATTTTATCTTAAGGGAAGAGGGGATTTTAACAAACAAATATATTCTTTGAAAACCACAGGCGAAAAGCTCACTGAGTAATTAAAAATGCGCACGTTCTAAACGATGATGGCCACCTATTTATTACTGAAGGTATCTGTCTGTCATTGAATGAAAACTTAAACAGTATCGAGCTTGTAAAGAAGTGATAAAGTACATAGCAGATAGATCGATTCAGTCTGTGGTTAATGGAATTCCAATATGGGGCAGAGGTCTAGACTAGTTTCAATAAAACATCATTCCGCCAGTGGCGTTCCACTGGCAGTGAATATTCAAGTCGGCATCTTCAATGCAAATATCGAGGAACAAATCTGGATATATGCAAACAAATTGATACATGTATTATGGAGCTGACATAACATATTGGGGAATGATTATGATCTCTATATTTATAAATAGAACATCCCGTTGAATGCTGTCATAATAGGATCTGATCCAGACAAGGTATTGAACAGTTTTTTTATGATCCATTGATTATAGCCTGCTGCTATTGCTACTGGCTATGTGTAATGATGTGAATTGTTGCTCATGATCAGCCAAATGGTGATCAGGTTATAAATAGGTCTAGACAGTATGTATACGTCACCTGTATCAATAGTTCAACTTTGCAAAACAACAAGGCGGATACACTTTTTTATTTTCAAATTAAAACTATTCATCGTTCATTGATTTACAGATTATGTTTATGATAATCCGTATGTAATTTTACTTGGATAGCAGCTTTTCATTGAAAAAACAACTGTAGTTTAAAAGTGAATTACAAAGATTTTTTGAATTTTTGGTACCACAATACCTGACTGTTATTATAATACATGTATGTAAAATAATATATGCACTATCATAGTTTGTCCTCCGAAGGTTTGGCTTCTTGGCAAGCTAGAGAATTGGGGCTTGCCTATAATAGTTCAAAACCACGTCAATATTTATTATTTTCTAAAAAATGAAATAATTTTATTTCCAAAGAAAACTTTTAATGAATACTTATTCTGTTTCTTCATCAAGCACATATTTGAAAGAAATATAAGATGAGAGGAAGATGATGGTGAAAGACTACATGAGAAAGTCTGATTGTATATGTAACACTGCACAGTACTCCAGGGTTAAAATATGAGCGTTTCAATTTCTTGATTCCCGCTGTGAAGTTCGCTATGTGAGGGCTGATATTTTGACTATGGTTTGATCCCATTGAGCATATGCGCTAAGTTAGCTGAGATACCTAGCTGTCGAGGATGTTTTGTCTGTCAGTGTTAGTTCTATCATCCACATGTTCTAACGCATATACTTGCTTAATGTGATTCATGAGTTGATTGATCAGATGAAGTTTGTAAAATGTCAGATTCAGAATCTATGACTTGGCTGTCTGAGCTGTTTAGCGATCAGGAGAAAATAAATTATTCTGTTATATCCTCATTGTTCTTTTAGCTCCCTTGTTAGAACTCCAAGATTCAAAATACATGCTTTATAATGGTACCAAATGTTATTGGGTATTAGCTTTCAAATAGTATATCATCTTAAAATTATACAATGCCATGTACAAGAATGCAATATCAGGGAAGCGAGTAAAACCCAATGATCTCTAATGGATTTTGAGTTGAAAAGATCTAATGTTCAGTATCAATATCATCCGTCACCCAATCTCCGTAAATTTACTTCAAGTGTGGCAGTAGTAACCTAGAGTCTATAGAAAGTTTTTGAAAACTGTTATTAAAGGGTGCTTTAAATTTTATAGAAATATAAAAATTCACAGATATTTTTAAAAGAAGGTAAAAGTGTGGTCTTGAATTCATCCAGTTTGCAATTTTATTGATGTTATGTGGGTCATGAGTGCAGACTGCAGGTTCCATTTTGTATGTTTATGAATTCTGGGAATCCTATCCTTTGAGATGTTTTGAATAAAATGTTTGGGTAAATATTAACATTAATAAAAAGGTATACAAAAAGGAGAAAAGTCAAGAATGTTACAGCTGTACTTGCAAACAATAAACAGCTGAAAGGGCATGTTTAAGAATTTTGTTTAAATTCTGTTTTATGATTAACCGCAACATTGTTCTTGAACTGAAAAAAGTACAAATACTGCAGTCTGCAGAGGTAGTGCACTGTATAGGTAGTAACTTCAACTTGTGGCCAATCTCAAATGCCTCTGATCTCATTATATCATTTGGAGGCTGCCATATTGGATTTGTTAACATTACAGCGTATAAATTTCCAGTGTCTGGCCCCGTGCATAGATTTACAAAGAAGCTGAGCTATAAAATTGAGTAATATGTATTTTGTGTGCTATGTGCTTGAGGGTTAAACAGGATTTATGTCATCGTGTAGCAGAGAGACTTGAAGTTAGAGAATATTGGATTGATACTGCAAGTGTGTAGAATAGGGGAGACGATTGGTACGTGACTGATTATACTCAACATATCAAACTGAGATTTTCATAGTGCTGTAAAGTGCTTCAAACTTGGGTCATCTTGCCCTAACATACAATAGTCATTTACTGGAGGCTTCTATGCCATGCATGTAAAGTACACCAACGGCTAGCTCTGTTCTTATAAAACTCAACATGGCGGCATTCTAACGGTTTTGTCTAGCCGCCCTAATATGGCGCTGGCGTTTTGTGACATCATAGATTCTTGCGATTTTCGTTTGGAACCAAATTAAAGGCGGACTTTTATCCAGAAATTGCGAATTTTAAGATGAAGTTATATGAGAAGGAGGATAGAAATGCTGATTTTGTTGAATGTACACATGTTTGTCAGACAGTTACGACGTGCTCAGTAAGTAATGAAGGGTCTTTATGACCCTGTCTTTCCACACATTTGGATACTATAACATTTTCTATGCATCCAAACTCCTGTACCTTTCATATCCTATCATTATTAACTGGAATTTTGCTTCGGAATTTCTCGAACCATTTTCATCGATTTCTGACACAATTTATTTTAAAGGAAAATAATCAATATATGCACATGTATAATTACTAGAAGTTCATTATTTCCAGAACAATCACAGTATTTCCTCGACCAGATCTCATATTATATGTCACAATTCTATGTTGTCACAATCCATATGCCTTTTTCATTTATATTGTGGTTTGCATGTAATTTCATACCTTGACATGAGACCGAACACATGAGGTATTCTAAAAAAGAAAGGTACTTTGACATAACTACTAGTTACTGTGACATTGAACCATAAATGATACTCATTTACAACTCTAGTCCTTGGAAGGGCTTAAGGGGGCCATTTTTTATTAGTGACTCCATGCATTGTTTGAATAAATTTTATCGGAGAAGCGCTATATGGAGAAAGGAGAGAGCACACAATTGTCTGTCCACACAGCGTCTGGTCACTTCGCCCTTATGGTACAATTAGCTGGCTAAGTTGATATACTTTTGTTATAGGATAAACGACACGTACTGTTACATATGGCCGTTAAACTTCCTTTATTAACATAATTTATGCAGGCGTTCTAAGGTACGAGGTCTAGACAGAAAGCGATGTTTCATATAGGACAAAATCAAACACTATAGAGATTACCTCATACATATAGAATAGGATGAAGCGAAAATAAACTCAATTTGATTTCGAAAACTTATGTTGAAGCATGATGTTTGGGGATCCATGAATAGAGGTAGGATTTTGATGATCCCATTGAATCACGCCACTTCTTCATGTATCCAAGATGGCGAATATCACTCACGGTTCCGAAAACCTCCAAATTTCGATATTTAGGTAGCATTACCTTTATGCTAAAATCAGAGATATACAAGATCTAGACATAAGGAAGATAGGGTGTTTCTTGAAATTGACAAAAAATGTTAAGGCAACCTTAGAAATGGCACCGCGCCCTGCGTCCTCTATGTCAAAAGGCAATGTTGAGTATCATTTTGATAGAGTCATGTCTATTTCTATCACCATGTGCTCGCTGCAATATAGGATACGAGATACTGTCATAAAAGAAAGAAATAACTACATCAGCAATCAGCCTATTAATTGCGCAGTTGTTTTTTACTTTGACCAAGCACATGATCTGATGTTATTGTGATGTGGCATTTCAGATTCGCAAACTACACGGTGTATTGGATATAATGGTAATAATAAAACCCTTTTATCACAGGATATGATAATACCCAGCATTCTTATAAACAGTCACATAATAATGGACCAATCAGAATTGCGTGATTAGCGACAGATTTTTAATAGTTTCAAGCGATGTATTACAAAATTCAAAGAAAGGCTGTAAAAGAAACTGCACCTGGAAGTTAAGGTAACTAGAGCCATGTTTTGTAGGTGTAAGTAATGAGTAAAACCTCGAGAATTAGGAGGCAAGTATGTCTAGGGACATCATTGACATTCAAATGCCATCAGCCTCTTTCTGAAGTTAGATTGCCAATGGCGTCTGTCTGGTGGATAAAATAAGGGCAATCATTTAAGAAGACATACTGTTCGGAAAATATTCTACATCAATAGGTTCCAAGAATTTCGGAAAACAGATTTTGGGAAATCGCAGTAAATTATACCTGCATTCTAAATTACAATCATTTTAGATCAGACAGTCATTTACATAATGCGTCCAGATTTTATGTTGGACTACGTGTGTCGCGCATTGCGCATGCGCGCATCATTGTCTGGATTATATCATGAGATATGGACATTGGAAGGAATATGAGTCATATGTGACACTGGCTCATTGAGGTAGGTTACAGTACAAGTAAACACCGCCATAGGCTTATACTGGTTTGATGACGGTGATCTTAAAAAAATATTCATGTAAATAGAACCAGACTGCCTACTCAAATAGTGGAATTCGTTTGGAATATATTAGTGCATCTTTTAGGTCA